>VDFB02168118.1:75552873-75906907 GCA_007258455.2 Sequoia sempervirens
TACATGAGTTGTAGTGCTCCTAGAAGTTGATACATCTCAAATGGGCTTAGAGTTATAACATACCATTCATCAACCCACTATTTTGAATAACACTCATTCCAAGCCTAATATATATGCATGGAGAACAAAAGCATTTCATTTGTACCTCATATGAATAATTCAAGAACCTGTATTTAGCTTCTAAAAGAGTGGAGCTCACTTGATCCTATCAATGTACAACAATCCTCATATATTGCAATGTTAGTTTCATCTACCAACCAAAAAAATCTATCAATATGAGGATGGTAGATGAAGGTAACATTGTGATATATCTAACCATATGATATGTTTACCAAATGATATATTTAACCATATAATATATTGCTACAATTATCCGACCATATGATATGTTTACCAAATGTGATATTCTTGCTAGCCAAATTATTGTACAATGTCTGAAAGAAACCTTGCACAAATTATGTAGAGTGTGTCATCACTTATATAAAAAGGATACTCCCTCGATATCTCCATCTCTTTCACTCTACTATCAAGTGCATGAATGAATGTTATATGCATCAATATAACATGTGTAGAGTTGTAGTAATGTTACCTAACCTCATTCTATGGTAGTGTATAATTCTCTACAAAGTCTACAATTGAAACAAAAGTACCAAGTGGAAATGTGTCCTTTCATAACTTGAATTGTAAGTCCAAACATCAAGCTCTATGGGTATGCCTTGCATACTCATACACTATATTCTCTCAAAAATTAGACATAAATTGATATAGTTATATATTTTCACTCAATGATATCGAGTTTCCACAATCCATGTTGATTATTGTTGAGCTAGTTTTTGGATCAAATTGTGTGATTTTTTTGCATCAACATTTCGACTCACACTTCATGATCCATAATCAGGATGATAGTAGAGAGCTTAAGTAAAATATGGATAGACACGGACCAAGAAACAATCTGAAAGGTAGGGGTGAGGGAGGGGAGAAAGGGGTTGTGCATAGACCAAGAAGCAAAAAATAGATAATAAAAAATTAAAAACCATAATAAAATAAAATACTAAAAGATAAATAAATGTAAAAAAAATGAGTTGAAATTTAAACCAAAATAACAAAATAAATAAGGGAAAATAAAAGGAGATTCATATTAAAAAGATTTAAAAAATTTAACATATATGATTTATACATTATATTACAAAGATCAACTAATTAGATCTATTAAATTTTATCTATAATTTTGAAAATTATCTTGAAATACTATTTAATACAATTAATTAACTTCCTTTTCCCACATTTAAAAATAGATGTAATTAATGAGATTTCAATTAACAGAACATAATTTTAGATGATCCTAGATAAGGTATGAATCAAAAGAAATTAAGTTATAAATTTATTAATGTTAAATTTTTCAATCTTTTTAATTTGAATCTCCTTTTATTTTTTCTTATATATTTTGTTATTTTGGTTTAAATTTTAACTCGTTGTTTGATACATTTATTTATCTTTTAGTATTATTTTATTTTATTATGGTTTTTAAAGTTTTTATTGTCTGTATTTTCCTTCTTTGTCTACACGCAACCCCTTTCTCTCCTCCCTCACCCTCACCCCTACCTTTTTAGGTTGTTTCTTGGTCTACATCTATCCATATTTTTCCTAAAGCTCTCTACTATTATCCTAATGATGGATCACAAAGTGTGATTCAAAACATTGATTGAAAAATATCACACAATCAAATCTAGAAACCAACTCAACAATATTGGCACTCACCAATTCATTTTTTTTTCCTCTTTAGCATATTTTAGATTTATGCCACTAAATTATAGTTTTCAAAACTTGTTCATTTTCAATTGTGTGTATATTCTCCATATGTAAACAATTTTTCAAATGTTTCAAGCCACCACAACTATCACATGTTCCATCCAAACACATTTTTTTGTAAAAAAGTTGTTCATTCACTCTTTCACATAAAATTCTTGAAATAAAATCTCTTGAAGATCTAAGTGGATTTTTTATCATACACTCTTGCAAAATTTAAATAGTATGCAAACCTACACATATATGCTAATAAACATCATAATGATTAAAAAATTCAATACGTACTCTAAAAAAATTTGTACATGTGTGATTTATTTTGACATAAAAAGGTTTTTTCATTTCAAAATACCTTTGACTAATTTCAATCTAAGGATACATCTCTAAATTTGGAAGAAATTTGTGTTTGACTCATATCCAAAAAATCATTTGGATGTGGTTCATGGTTTTGAAATCCAATTCTCTTTTTTACAACATCTATTTGACTAGGTGGTAATCGTGTTATTTTTTCAAAATTATTCAATTAGGGATTTCAAGGCTTCAACTATAACTTTATCTTTCCATGAGAGTCTACAAGAGAATTCCCATAGTCCATTGCTATTTGGGTTCTCAACTCTTTTCATAGCTCCCAATGGATTTCATTAATGTTTTTCTACTTATTTTTAGTGCTTGGCTTGTTTTCCTTATTAGGTGAACTTTCTTTATTTGATTGTGTACAGTTATTGTTGATGTAATTACATATTGTATAACATTACTACCTTTGGTAAATGAGATGGAACCAACACTTTCATATGCATTCATTAGATTCTTTACAATAGATTTTTCACTATTAGTATCCAATGTTCTTAGGCCAAGTATCTTCATTATGGGCCTAAACTTAAGATTTTTCACTATTTCAACAAAAAATTGTCATCTTTCTGTTTGATTTAAGTTTTAAAAAAACATATATTTTATTCTTATTTTTTCGACAAGTATGTTTGGGAATCTTATCAACCCTCAATTTTAAGATATTCTCATCAATTTTGATTAAAAACTTAGGTTTTCTATGTAAAATTCTAAGTGTTCTCAATGGTAAAATTGCCTCAATATTTGGAATGTTTATTGTGTTTTCAATATTTAGAGTGTTTATGATGTTTTTAATATTTGGAATATGTATTGTGTTTTCAATATTTGACGTGTTTATTCTGTTTTCAATAGGTGAATGAGGATTTTTTTCAATATCATCTTCAGGTGGGAAAGATGGTGTACCTTCAACTTTGGGACTCAATTTCCTCATTGCACAAATATTTTGCATTCATTGAATTTTTTTCTCAAAATTATTTTATTTCATGCCTTGAGTAGATGCTTCATGTTCATCTTTAATCGGAAAATATGTTTTATATCTTCTTCTCTAGTGTTCAATTTCTTACTTTCACGAAGTAGTATAATTTGTTCCCTTTTATGCACATTGTCAGCTTCACGCCTCTCCCATGTTTGAGTTTTTGGTTGTTTCCTTGGAATGATGATAAATTCTATATCAATCATGAATAATACATGGATATTAGTCAAGTCATGATACGATAAATAATCAAACCATAATAATACAAATATTGTTCAATATTTCTCAAAATATGATCTATACCATGCTCACTTGAGGAATCTAGGCTAGGATGGAGTGGACTCTCACACCCAATTCTTGTATTGTAGGATATGATGAGGAAATGAGAGATTAAGGCAATTTTTATCCAATCACAATTAAAAAATTAATGAGTTATCCAAGAGACTCTTTTAAATGCCCAAGTATATATGTGGAAGTGTTGGAAAGGAAATTCAACCAAACTACCATTATTGTTGAGGATCCCCATGGCATGGATGCGTACTCCTCAACCTCCATGTCGCTCTTTGTACCTATGATGATATTCCATTTATATATCCTATGATAACCATAAGCTTTTCCTTGTAAATTGGATTGTAAATCCAATGTGTGTATGTGATTCCATAGTATACAATTAATTGGTGTATTCTTCCCACTCTCATATGTATTGTATTATTTTTTGATATCTCATGGGTGTATTGATGGTGGTTGAAGGCCCTCGTGTCTACTTACTTGGTGTTCCATGTATTATGTGATTAACACGTTTATGAAGTGATATTATGAGAATACCCTCATGTGTACATTTATGTGGTATTCCTTATATTGATGTAATTAGCATGTGTATGAATTATTATTTTTATTATGTATTCCTCATGTATGGTCTTCTTGTAAAATATATTTATAATATGTGTTTATTATGTTTGTGTTCAACCACCTTAATTTTTTGTGTGTTTTCGAACTATCAATTAGTTACCTCCTATTTAAAATGGATGTACCTAAAGGCTTCACATGGTTGGGTAGTGTTGAACCACCATTGAAGGAAAGATTTTAGTTTACAAGGGTGAAAATTTCCTTTACAATTTTAAAGTTCTACATGTTGGGTTCTTGTTGCCTTTTGACTTGGTTAGATGCAATCTTATAATTTGTAGGGGTGCAAACCTACTCTACTATTCTAAATTTTAATATGTGGTTTGTTGTGGACTTGAAACAGTTGGAGGAAATCTTGCAATATTTTGAAGTGGAAATTTTCTTAGAGTTTTGAAAATCCATGGGCATTATTATGCAAACTCATAGGCATTGAAGGTAGGCTTGTAGTGTAAAGAGGTGCAGACCTACTCTAGAATTCTAAAGTTCTAAAAGTAGGGTTTTCATGGACTTTTAGAGTTCATAGGTATGCTTGTAAATTTTAGGTGTAAAAATATACTCTAGAGGTTGAAATTATATAGGCTAGGGTTGGAGACTTATGGGGATTAGAGGAAAGCTTGCAATTTGTAGGCTACAAAGTTGATCATGAACTCTAAAGTTTCACAAGTTGTAAACTTGCAAGAATTAGAGGTAGGTTTATATTTTGTAGGCTATAAAGTTGCTCACAAATTTTTGAATTTCCACAACTTGAAGGGTTGTAGGGATTGGAGGTCTACATGCAATTTACAAATTTATAAAATTGCATGGGAACTCCATTTTTTTGCAAAAAGATACAAATTTTATGATGTTGATTTATATTAACTTGGCTAAGTGAGTGTAATGATGAAAAATCCATGAGAATTAATTAAATTAGGGAATAGAAGGGAATAATGGAACATAGTATGGACTAACTAGTAGAGATTAATGGGATAGGTTGGGATGGGATAATAGAACAAGGGTAAACTATTAGAGGTTTATGGGCTAATATTATGAGGGAATAATAAAATATAGGGTTCACTGGGAGGTTTTTAGGGCTTGACTATAGGACATGAAGTGGGAACTTAAGGTGTGCAGTAGTAATGGAGAAGAAATTTGACCAATAATGAGAGGAAGGAAAGGTTTTTTTGTAAGGTTATGTGTATAGGATGAAATGTAGAGGGAGGTTGTATTATATAAGAGGTGTAAGGGATATGTGATATGAAATGGGTAAAATGTGTTTGATGGTAGGAATAGAAGAATGAGGTAGACATTGAATGGAAACTATATTTAAGATCTCACAAAACTAACTAAACATAGCATCCTTTAATGGATATGAAAAATAAGACATCATGATAGATTCCTCGAAACTTAAGTCATTAACATCACATATCCTATACTCTTTGAATGTTTGGTTAAAACATGTGGTGAGGAGGATAAATTGTAGGATGGTGGAGGTAAGAGTTAACTTGGTTGAAGGGATGAGGCAGCATAAAAATGAGCATGAACTAAATTATGTGGGAGATGATTTTCCACTAATATATGCAATCATAAAAATTGATGTGTCCCCAACAAGTAATGTAAAGTAGATAGAAGAAAGTTAATGAACATAAAGAAACCAAGGGATACGACAAGGGATTACTAGAACCATGGGCACATAACAGTAATGAAGACTTGACAAGGTGACAACACTAACCTTTTGAGAATAAAGCATGTGCTTTCACTTATTTATCCACTAGCTATAACTAGTAAATATCGAATTATAACCTAAAATGTGGATGATTTTTGTAAGGCTATAATATAAGAATTGGCACCAAAGAGAATATACATTAGGCATAAAGCAAATATTTAAGCACTCATAATTTAAGGTCCCATGGGCATGCTACCAAGAAAATATCTTCCAAGCTTGAACCAAACTTTTGACTAGGGCGACTTCATACTTATTCAAACTATCAAATATCAAATTGAAATGGTAAAGAGGATGTACTTTCAACATTAAGATTCAATTTATTAATTGCACAATTTTTTCTTGTTTATTCTTCACTTCACATTCCTCCAATGTTTTGAGTATTTAATCACTTTTGTTGATATAATGTTAAATTTTTTATTGCTTCAATACAATTGGTCAAAATAATTGACAATGATCAAATTCAAATATAAAGCATGAAAAAATCATTCAAATTCTTCAAAAAATGAAAATAATCATTCAACTTATCAAATTGGATTTAAAAATACGCAATTTTAATTTTCTATGCCAATAAGAGAAGAAAAATGTGATATATTTGTCAAACAATGATTGAAATTTCTCAAAATTATAAGTGTTTCTATGTCAAAGAAAACATAATTTGCAAGGTAAAACAAATATGTGGGTCCAAACTCATGGGATGCACATGTTTTTCAATCATTTATTATTTTTATCTAAAAAAAATGTGCTTATGTTATGTGTTGCCTTAAATATTTCTGATCCTTATGGTTGGATTTACCTTGGGCATCCAATCCAAATGATTGTTGCAAAATGTAAAAAGACACCTAAATGTCGATTATGCTCTCCATCAAGCTTGCACTTCTTTCAATATTAATATGAAAAAATGTCACAATAATGTCAAGCTCTCTTACCTTTCTAACTAATTTTTTTAATTTTTTATCCTTTCATATAAAGGTGAAACAAATTATATTTTTACAATTTATACTCTATTCTATACAGATTAAATGCTATACTTTTTATACTTTTTATTCTATACTTTTTATTTAGGGAACCATTAAATGCTATGTTATATTTTTTAACAAAAAAATGAGCACTTTGTGTGCTCCCCCTATTTAACATCTTAATCTCCACTACTTCTTTTAAAAAAAATACTAGTTTAAAAAGTGGATTTCAAGCACTATGTCTTTTATTCTTGTCACATCTTCAAATTTTTAGTGTGGCTATCTTCAATTTCTCATTCATTTTTTTAATATTGATTGTACGTAAAAAAAAGTGACAACTTTTGGCCCCCTTGTGGTTCCTCATTTCCATGTACATGCTTAATAATAAAAATTTATTAATATTAATAAGAATAGCATTAATAATAAAATGTATATGAATAATTAACTCCTTATATTAACATTCTTTCAAATCAAACTTGACTATCTTTTAACATAAAAAAAAATGAATTCATTTAATATATCATATTAACACATTAATCATTAAAAAGTATAATCTAATATATCATACTAGAAAGTATAATTACATATCCATTGTAAGTGCTTTGTTATATTAAAGAATAATTAGGTGACAGTAGAATATTGATTGTGTACTTGAAAACCAAAACATAATCAATATTTTTTTAAACTACGACTACAAAATTAAAAATATAACCTATATAACTAAATATACAAATAAAACATAAAAATATAAAACAAAATAAATATATATAATTTTATTTTTTACTAACAAAAATAAATTAATATATTATAAATTAATTAATGTTTGTTTTACAAAAATACTATTATTTATTTTTTAAATATAAAAAACATGCAAAATTTAAAAATATATATTAATTTCTATAAATAAAATTATTTAAAATATATAATTTACTTACAACATTTTTCAAAATAAAATAAACAAAATAACCCTCTAAATTAATAAGAATAATTAATTATTTATATCAATAATATTTTTAATATAAATAAATAAATGTAATTTAATACATGATATTAACACTTGCACAATTAAATGTTATGATTATCAACAAAAATGCTTTATTTAAAAAAAATAGTTTTCCTAATAAAATAAAACAATTCCAACAAATTTCCAACATAAACATTTCCAGAACTAAATTTTACAAACTTAAAACCCATCAACTAATTATAAATTTTCCCAATTCCCTAGAAAGAGTCTCAAAACATCGGAATAAATAGTTCTTTGCATAAGAACTTCCAACTACATAATATCTACCATATTGGCGATCGTACCGTGCACATAACAACAAAGTAAAAAATCACAAAAAAAACAAATTTAACTGTGTTAAAGATCTACATTTATAATAAAATATTTTTGAGAGAAAGCAAAAGAATTAATTTCCAAGCAGATTTATTATTTTCATGCACCTTCAAATTTATTAAGACAATGTTCCCATTATTATTCTTAAAGGGTGTTGTTGAGCGAATTTAGAAGCAATATGCAGTAAGTGGTCAGATGTTCATAAATTTCTATTTAACATACATAAAAATATTTTTAAAACAAATTACATATCAGATTGCACTCTTCTTCTTCCTCTCTTCTTCTTCCTGATGATGGATTGCTAAATGCAATTCAAAACATCAATACAAAAAATACATAATTTGTTCAGAAACATTCTTGCAAATTCATATCTCTCTCCCACAGATTTTGAAGACCAACTTAAACTTGTTAGAAGGTTTTTTTAGAAAAAATGCACTATACCAAAACAAAGGCTATCATTTGAGAAACATTGTGTAAAATAAAAATATGATAAATTTTTACATGGTGCAAGATCCATTTATGGTTGAAGTCTTTTGAATATGCAATTATTTGACAGCTATGCTCCTTAGGGATGCATCCCTTGCCCTAAATGACCCCATCCCCTATAAGGGACATTTTAGGGACACACGGATGGGTAAAAAATGTTTGGACCCCTTCCCTCGCCACCCTGCCCAGTCCACCTAATTTTGCAAAAATAGGAAATGTCCCTAGGATGTGTCTAAAAACAAGTAGGGGACACTTGGGGAGCATACGAGATGACTAACCATCCTCTATGGCCCAAACACTTTTTGAGTGCAAGTTTTAAAAGATACAATTTTGATTTACAAAATAGATGGGTGGACCCACAAGGACCCCCACACCCTTTTAAACTATACCCAAATCTAAAACAACCTCTAAAAACACTAGAAACAAACAAACAAATTCATTTTAAATTTTAAAATTTCTCAATGTGTGAAGAAGGGTAACAAATGTAGTAGCGAAAAGAGGAAAACAACACTAAAAAGAAAGCAATATGGAATCAAATCCACTACATTGGAGATAATTTTACTATCTACTATTTGTTTACTCAATTTCCTTTGCATTTTTTTAAAACTTTCAAACAGATAGAGATTGTATTTGATTTTTTTTTTCATCTATTTGTAGTTGTAGCTGTGTTTTCTTCAAAAGTAGTAGTGAAAAGAGGAAAACAATAGTAAAAAGAAAGCAATATGGAATCAAATCCACTGCATTAGAGATAATTTTACCATCTACTATTTGTTTGCTCAATTTCCTTTGCATTTTTTTAAAACTTTCAAACAGATAGAGTGTATTTGATTTTTTTTTTCATCTATTTGTAGTTGTAGCTGTGTTTTAAATTCTTAACAAAAAGAAACAATGAGCAATAATGAGCATAGTGAGAGTGAAGAGGTTGAAATTCAAATGCAACAAAGAAGTAAAAGTCATAGAAGTATCACTGTCACTAATAGCTCTTTTGGGAGGGGCAATGTAACAGAGTCAAAAAATTCAACTAACCCATTTGAATGCTCTTCCAAAACCCTCAAAAAGTATGTAAAAGGCCTATTTGACCCCAAAAACCTCTTAGAAAAGAAAAAAATCAGGAGGGAGTAGAGTATGGTTGTCATTATACAACAAAAACTATAAGAGCAACTATACTAGAGTTAAGTCATTGTAATCCTGATGGTGGAAGGCATTTCTAGGGTTCCAGCGGTCGGCGCTGATGGAATTCCTTAGTGTCACGCGGATGGGCTGCAGGAGGTTGGCACAGCCAACGGAGGTGGTTAGGGCAGCGAAGGCCCTATGTCTTCGTTGACTATGTTTGATGTGAATGTCCCCTATGTGTCTGGGCCTGGCGGAGAGAAGGTTAAGGGCTTCGGCTCTACAACGAAAGCCAAGAAGAATGTGGGTTCCAAGCATGGATTTGGCGGGTTTATCCCGGTTAAGAATGCCATTTCAGTGAAGTTGAAGGACAAGACAGTAGAAGAAATAGAGGAGAATGCTACTGACCTCTCCGTTCGTGGGGTGATCTGTCGGTTTAGGGGTTTTTGGCCTAGCCTCCCTCAGCTGCACTCCTGGATCACCAATGAATGGGAGCCTTTGATTTCTGGTAAAGTTCATATTTACCCCATGGCTAAGGGGTTTTTTGTAGCTAAGTTTGACAATGCTCAGAACAAAAATATAATTTTGTGTGACAATTTTTTTAGCTGGGAAGACAAATATTTGTTGATGATTAAGCCTTGGCATTCAGATTTCTACTCTACTTCTGAAACTTTTAACAAGATCTCGATTTGGGTACGATTGCCTAATCTTCCCCTCCACCTTTGGAATGACTCTCTTATGGAGGAGGTGGGTGAAGCCCTTGGTGATTTTTTGTTGGTGGACGATGAATCTTCAGACATTCTTCATTCCACCTTTGCTCGCATACTGGTTGAAATTGATGTTTCAAAAGGGTTGTCTGCTGAGGTTTTACTTAAATCTTCTAAAGATTCTTGGGTCCAATCTTTGGATTATGAAGGGATTCCCTTCTGGTGTAGAAGATGTTTCAAAACTGGACATGATGTTGCACAATGTGGATTTGAGAAAAAAGAAAAGACGGCTACTTGGTGGAAAGGTGCTTCTCAACAGCATTATACGGTTGAGAAGAAAGCTAATCAAAATAGGAGTTTTTTTGAGGTGGTTGCTTCTAAATCACAGGGTCTTGGGACGCCCCCTCCGGATGTCTCAAATGGTGGGGTTGTTAAGGTTACCCCTAATGAGCAAGTGACTAGGTCTTAGGCTACCATTTCTGGTGATAGTGTTTCAGCTTCCATACCTGACGGCTTTTCAGATAAGTCTTTGTCTGCGCAAAGGAATAAAGATGAAACCCCTAAGAATTTGGCTGCAGGGATTCATCTTCAAAGAAAATTGTGAGTTGGCATGGCATGGTAAGGCTGCGCAAGTGGAAGAAGGTTGGATCACTGTTAAGGGCAAGAAAGCTAATTCCTCTAGTCCATCTTTTGACATGACTCTTCGTACCCACAAGAGTGGTTCTAAATATAAATCTTGATGGGTCTTGTTTGGGCGCTGGTTTTTTACTAGCTGCAGGTTGTCCTTTCTACAGCCTTGTTTTTTATTGTAAAGGGTTTCGGGTCCCTTCAAAACTTGTTTTTACTTGAATCAAAAACTATACTAGAGTTTATTGTCATTTTTTTAGCATATATGGACAACAAGTAAAAGGTTATGAGGTTCTAACTCTAACGTAGAAGGTTGAGGTAACTAGGTTGCATATGAAGGTAGAGATTTAAAAAAAAAGGAATTTCATTGGAAAGTGTGCAACCTAGTATGTCGTTGTCTATGGGAATCATCGATGTTGGAATTCAAAAGGGAGAGAGTTCTACTTATACTGAGAAAAAGTAAAGAACTACTATTGTTGCAAGGTTGTTTAATATACAATCATGAGAGGCAGCCAAGTCTTGAATTGCTAAGTTGTTTTATGATCATGTCATACCATTTCATACAACACATCCTCTATTTTAAACAAATGTTCAAAGACATGATAGTTGTTGATACCTCATTTATCCCACTTGGAGTACATAAGCTACGCATCGCCCTCCTTGATAAAGAATATTCTATGGTGATTGTGTTGATTAAATAAATGAAGCAAACATGGATAAAATATGGTTGCTCAATTACCATGGATGAGTGAACCAATATCAAACATCAACCACTCATCAATATCATTGTCACATATTCAATTAATTCTTATTTTCTTAGAACTATTAATTGCACAAGTGGTGACTGATTTGGCCCTTGTGTGTAAGTTACCTAACTCAATGGTGGAGGGTGCTTACAAGCACTTTTTTTTAGACCCCATGTTGTGTTCATGCATTGAATAATGTATTGAAGGATATTAGAAAGATAGATTGGGTGAAGGCAATGGTGTTAGAGACTAAAGATATATAAATATTCATTTGGAACCATCACACTTCACTTGTTTTGTTTAGGGAATTTTTAAGGAATGAAATCCTCTAACTCAAGAATACTAGATATGTCGACTAATTCATTTTGTTAGAAGATAGTTGAGGTGTAGGAGGCTTTACAATTAATGATGGTTAATTCATAGTGCAATAAAAGATAAGAGGCAAGCACACCTAGAGGAAGAAGTGTGAAATAAAGGATCCTTGATGATTGGTGGTCCACAATGAAATTTTAAACAATCAATTTATTAATGTTTCTAACTAGTAAATTATTTTCATTCTTTGTAATAGCATTCACTCTATCATTTGAGTTTTAAATTCTTAATCTTTTTTTGAAATTTTTATTTGTAAATTGTTTGCACTTACAAATATGTTTCTTCCTTCATTGAGCATATTGTGCAAGCAATAAGATATTTTGATATAGACTCTCCTAACATTGGAGAGATTTATGAGACCCTTGATAGCATGGTTGGGTAGATGAAGCAAGTCATTTATAGCAAAGATCTTAATTTGTGATTTTATGAAGAGAATGTTAGGCTATTGTTATTGGGTGGTGGAACACTAAGAACACTCCACTTCATATGGCACCTTATGCTCTAAATCTCAAATGGTATGTAGCTAGGTCTAGAAGAGTTTCTCCATCTTATTTAAGGGCTCATGGAGGCCCTTCGAAAAAATGTATACAAATGAGAAGTCCTCTTTACTTTGCACAATGGTTTGCCTTTGTCAATCTCCAAGGTCCAACCTTCAACAAACCAAAAGTGAGGACAAATAGAGCTACATTAACTCATACCGACCCTATTGGATGGAGGATGTGGCATGGCAAAGATGCACTAGAGTTGAAGATACTTGTCGTTCACTTACTTTCATAGGCTATCAATTTTTCTATTATAGAGAGGAATCGGTCCACATAACTTCATCCAATCAATCAAGAGGAACAACCTTACCTCTAGACAATCAAAGAAGTTTGTGGTCATACATAGTGCCTTGTGGCTACAAGATCGACAAACCCCTTAGTATCACCAAACTCTAGCCTTACATTGGAATGTTGATCCCAAAGATGTCATAGAGGTTGATGAGGAGGAGGCACGGGAGGGCTTGGTTGGGGTTCCATTACTTGAAGCAACCCCTCATATTGGCAATTACTTGGAATCAGACTTTTATTGTGATGTAGACCTACCAAAGATAGTTGTTGATTAGGGACAATTATATATTTTCTATATTTGTCATATTGTACTTGAAACTTGCAACCTTTGAGCATTTTGTTAGGATTTTTATATGATATATATGCAAATTGACAATGAAAGAATTTAAATTTCATTGTTTTGTTTGTCCATTCTCATGTGAAATCTCATTCAAGTCTAATGTTATGTATTAAGGTTCTATAATGTTTATGATGAATGCTTTATCAATCTTATCATATGAATATCTGAAATTTCCTTATATTTTTAAAATTGTCCATTTTTTTTTTATAGCTGTATCTTATTGTCCCCTAAAAAATGGCCAAAAAAATCCTATACCAAAAATATGTTCCCCCGTCCTCTACCATCCCCATCCCAGAAACTTGGGGGAGCATAGTTTGGTAGTTAATAGTGAAAAATATCAAGATTTAGTTAGTTAGAATAATAATTATATCATTTGATGCCGACTTTATCATGAAATTGCAGTCTTTTCACTAGAAACATCTCTGAACAGACCTAGCCACAAGTAATCACAGTTTTTCTATGATTGATGCTAGTTGCTACTATGGTTCCATGGAGCCTCTTTCAAGCAAGTGGTCCTGTGGATTTTTATTTTTTTTGTCTGGGAAGAAAAATTTAGTGGAAGTGAGGAACTTCATATGAGAATCTGTAGAAACTAGTGCAAATAATTAGAACATTTTTTTTAAATTAGAATGTTAAAAAATCTCATGCAAACTGCCACAGGCATAAAAGTCCATAAGCTGGTGGGGAAAACTTTCAGTCCCCTCCCTAACACTTGCTCAAAACTTATAGCCACATATGCAGGCACTCCTGTTTTACGGGAAAGATTCATTTCAATCCTATAACTGCATTTTTTTTAACTCCATTGGACTGTTATCAGAGTAAAAAATATGAGTCGAAGTCTCCTCCATTGGACTGCATCCTTATAGGTAGGTGTGTTTGATTTAATTTAGTAATGCATTTTAGAAATATATGGGCACCGAAACTGACAGAAGACCACAAACATGGCCGATGAAGAAAAATGGATTCTAAAGCAAACTAGATTTAAAGCTTACACCGAAAAGGGAAATTTGGCATTACATTAAAAAAGGTTCTACTAAAAACTCTCTACATTTTTTAAAGCAACATTTTGGATCTTATCCTTCTATAAACATCGCCAGCAGTAGGCTTGATTCTGTATTCTATAAACTATTTTACAAGATTCTGCAAGATGATTGCAACATAAAGAGATTAATAAGCACATTTGATGATAAACATAAAAATCAAGAAAGCAGATCTTCAAGTGCAAGAGTTTGGCAATGAGCAGGGAGCTTGTCTCTATGATTCTACAATTCTATAGTACAAAATTCAGCAAACCCCTTAATTACAAATATCAGGGAATATGTAAATTCGAATGCCACCCATCGAGAACCATCTTATTGTTGTTTCTTCTTATATACGATTTTGGTACCTTCCTGTGCACGTTTCCTATCAAACCACTCCAGAATATACTTTCGTGGCAATCTTGTCAACTGCACCATATTACTCACCATGGCCTCCTGCGTAAACAAAAGAAAGTAGTGATATGTCAATTACACTACCAATCCTTTATTGAAAATGTGAAATTATCAGGCAGGCTGGAGCCACTTTTATGGTGTTTTTGTTGATTTTGTGGACTCTCGAGTTGTGCAACCTATCAGACACTTTTTCATTGTAAACCTTCAAACCTACTACTATATTTTTTCATTAATGTGATGACGAGGTGTTTCCAATAAAAAAGTGAAATTATCCTTTTCTAGATTTTCTTTTCAAATCAACAAGATACTTTCAGGCCAATATGAAAATTCGTAACCATTAATGTATTTGGTATGTTAATAATCAAACCAAGGCATTTGGTTTTCTAAACAGTTTCAGAACTGATAGTTTAATTTAATCTAATAAAAATATTAAATGAGGTTCAGACATGTAGCAGCATTTTGGCATTAATTTTCAAAAAAAATTGTGGACGTTTCTGCTACTTCACATCTTATAAAATGGGTATAAATTATAAAATGTTTTCTTTTCTTTTAAACCCAAAAATGTCCATTTAAAGATCTTAAAAGCTTATATTTCAAAAATATAATTTTTATTACATGTTTAATAATTGTTACTATTCACTACAAGTAGGTCATTAAAGCCAAAACATAAGGTTGATTTTATTCACAAATTAAAAGAACAAAAATAAAAACTAGAATTTACTTTTTATTTTAATTAAAATTGCACTACAAGAAAGAATCCTTGTCAATCTGATATAATTTTTTGCAATTTAAATAAATAGTAAGTTATCAAAAAGAAGTGGTGTCCCTCAAAAGTGTCATGTTTTAAACATGCACAACTTTAAACATTGCTAAAAAAAACATATTTATCAAATTTATATATTTTAGATGCATGCATTGATTCATATGGATCATAAAAGAAAAATTGTACTAAGAAATGTATAAACACGGACATCCTAGAGAAGTGGATGTCCCACATTGTCACATCTATTTTGTCATTCTCCCAAAGAAAAGGAACGTGGTATTTTTCCTTTCCATCAAGGGGAGGTGAAAAGTGACATAAGGGAGAAGAAAGGATGCACTATGTCTCTTCCATTTCCAAAAGGGAGACGAATGGTCACACGTCTCTTCATTTCTTAGGGGTTTGAAAATCTATATGGAATGTGAGTTTGGATTTAAGCAAGCTAGAGAGGGCAATTGTATGTTGTACCTACTCTGATAGAAGAAATGGCAATTGTGTATTGTACCTTCTCCATTCATCATTTCCTAATGGTTTGAAAATCCATATATATGGAAAGTGAGCTTGGGTTTAAGCAAGCTGAGGACAATTGTATGTTTTACTTTTACTTACTTGGAAAGATGAGAGGAAAATCATGTGCTATACCTTCTCCATTCAACAATAATGGTGGGACAATCATGTCTTGTACCTTCTCTATTCAGCATTAATGGTGGAACAGTCATGTGTTGTACTTCCCCATCCAAATTTGATGGAGAGCACTTGTTTGTTGTATCATCCATTTTATGAGTAATATACCCAGGCAGAAGAGCAGTTGCCTCTACTGAGGCTTTCACCCACCTTGGGGTTTCCCAGCTCAAATAATGTATCATTGCAGCATGTTATTTTCTGAGTAGCACAGCATAATAATTTTATTCCAATGTCCGTCATTTAATTATTAATTAAGTGGCACAATACAAATTCTTGGTTTTGTAATTTGAAATTTCTATGAGCATAGGTTTTGAGATTTTACAGACCATGTACTAAAATTGCAAATCCACAATATGGGGGGAAAAAGAAATGTAATAAATAAGGTCACACCCCCTCTGGTCACTTACTGAGCTTTTTTCAGCAATTAAATAATAAAGTTATTTTTACACAAAAAACAATGTCATATATATATATATATATGCATAAAGTACACTGGAAAAAATACATTTCATTAGTTACCATCATTCCAAAATTCAAAACAGATATGTCAATTTTAGGTGATTCAAGTTAAATGGCTCAACCTGTGTTGTCCATTTCTCTTATCAAAATCTGATACATTGATCCTTATGCTTGTTTGTCTAAATCTTTCTATTAATCCTGTTGCAAAATATTGTTTCTTGGATTCATCTCCATGTAGTTTGGATAATGGTTCTGTGAAGCCTAACATTCTTTGATGATCTTAATAGATTACCAGTGTTCTTTCTAAAATTCATTGTCGATTTGTTTGCTTATGTGCTGTTTTGGAAACTCCTTTAAAACTTATGATTTTAATGTTTCCCACCTTTCTTCCTATCATCTATTGGTTGGTAATATCATTTTATTGCTAGGCAATCAAATCTATTTGAGAAAAAAGTCAATTTTGATTTTATCCTCTGAGTCACTGTACAATGTCTATTATTATGTTTTGATAATATTGGTTATCCGACTATGTATTGATTGTTTGTATTAGTTGGTTGTCGGCTTTGGGTAGTTATAAGCATCGGTTGGATTACAATTGTCTTCCTCTTGGCAACCGTTGGATCTTTTAAAAAGATTGTGTATCGTCAGGGAAAATGGTATGATCTAGTCAGATCGACTTTGATCCTTGGCTGACCATCTCTGGTCTTCTACTGTAATAATTTCATGTGCAAATAAAAACATATTTTGCTCATGTATATGGTATGGATTGTCATCTCTATTATTAATTCATGTATTTATTCTATGTTACCAAGTTCGCCTCCTGTAGGGCCAGATCCACGTTTGGTTTGCACCGGATCCAGGTTCTAGTTCAGTTCCTCTGTGGGTTCGCACTTTCCCACATGTGTGCAGGAGTTGTCATTAGATCAGAAGTCAGGCTATGATAATGTCACTAAGAATGAGGACCACATGACAACAGATGATGATAATGTGGCTTTGATGGAGGAGGATCCAATCCAACCACCACAAGCGAGCAATGCATGTAATAATGTAGTAAATGAAATCAACAGTGATGGATTGCAGTGGCAGCATTGTATGACTCCTCAGTCGCCACTCAACCCATAGGTGATGTGGTCATATTAACGACTCTTTGAACTTGAAGCCTCTTTCCATGATGAAAAGTATGGCACTTAAGACTAGCCCTGAGTGGAGAGGTTGGAATTTTTCTATATAGAAAGTGGAGGAGGCAACAGTGATGGATTTGGAGGCTGAGTTCTTGTTTATACTATGATGGATTTGGGTTCGTTCCGAGCTATATGCATATATTTTTCAAACAGTGACCTCTATGGGCATATCCTCCATGTCTTTGATGCTCATCAGATAGAGCATTAAACATCCTCTGTCACCCAATTTAATATCTAGAAGTTTTCCTAATCTAGAAGATGAATGAGTGGGTTTGTTGCTTTCTAACAACCGAATCTTGACAGTTCAGAACCAAAAAGTGTTTTTGTTCCATATTTACCTTTTGAACTTTGACCTTCTATTCAACCTTGTTCTATGCCTCTTTTTCTCCATCTGGTATAGATAATTGGCTCTGAATCCTGTACGGTAGCCACTGTCTATACCCTGCAAATGAATTATGAGCTTCTATGAAATATGCTAACCAATTTTTTCGAAAGATTTACACAACATAAACCAGCACTAGCCAACTTGATTAGCGTTAGCTCCAAATTGAAATCCAAGTTGAAAAGATCTCAACGCCAAGAATGCACACTCAATCCCAAGGAAGGAGAGGTGTTGTCATATGGCGGAGAAACTACAATACAATAACTTGAAATGAAGCAAACTCAACGTCAAGAATGTGCACTCAAGATCCCACTGAGGGCGAGGTACTAACATATGACGGAGTTATTAATTAAAAACTGAAACAATAGGCAGATAACCAGCCATGGAAAATACATCTATCTAATTCATCTGCTGCGGCGGGCATCCACTGGAGAGTGGGTACAAAGAGATATCTAATGTTCATTTTCTCCACACTGGCGATAAACCATCCAGGGGTAATTAAATATGAAATTAAACAAGTAATTGCAGCAATCATACTGGTTGGATTAGTACTACTAAACCACAACCTTACAATTCAAGAGTCTGCAAATACGAGTATTACAATGATAGAAAATGAAGCTAAGAGGAGAAAGAATTATTACATTGATTTACCACTCCAAAATAGAAGTAATAGCCCAAAACAGAAAACTATCACAATCTGATGTAAAAATCTGAGTTCTGGAATTCTTGATCAGCAAACTATAAAATCAATAAAATGCTCATAACATCCTCAAATTACCTCTGTTTCGAATGAAATTAGATGCAATGAACAACTGGAAGGTAGGCGACCAAGTTAGAATGAAGAAACAGCAACAAAGACCCTCTGAGAATTAAGCACGCATTCCAATGCACTCTTGAAAAGGTACGGCCCTCCTTGAAGGGGCGATTTTCATTTAAAAATCAAACTCTCAGTTATAAAATTTGAAACTTAGCATGATGAGTCGCCCAAGATCAGCAAATCCAATGGTGAAGTACCCAGAACCAAAATCGGACTAAAAATAAAGCTATGAATAGAAATCACTTTCAGCTATAGATGAACCAGCAAACCAAAATTGACAAAAAACTCCAGAATTCTTCAACAAATGGGCTCAATCTGCTAGTCTGATATTGAGAAGCAGCAATGTAGCCAACTAGGTGTTATCTTGCAAACACGAAATTGGACGAAAGGCTAGGAGGTAGACATCCTCAAAGCAAAATATCAATTGTCATTCCGACAGTATAACTTTAGCATAATTTTCATGGATACCAAGGCTGAAGCAAAGCATTCATTTTATAGAAGAGTAGAAGACTCTTCAATTCCTCAAGAAAGTATGCCAAGAGTCACATGAGACTTTTCAAATTTCCAAAATAAAAATAATCCTTCAAGTGGCATCCCTTTTGCAAGAATATAATTTCACTTTATTTAAAACATAACTCCCAAAGTGTGGCGTCCCTTTTTCCATGGCATTTAAACTTTGAATAATATTTAAAGCATATGAAGGCGTCCCCCTTCATAACCACCTTTTAACACAACTTTGAAGTTATTCTCCTAGGCCAAGGGGTCAACTGCAATTTAAAACATTAATGCCTTTATTTATGAAATTCACCAAATAAAACCTCTAGAAGCCAAAACTTGAATTCAGATAATTGCTCCAACTGGAAATGAAGTCTTCAAAGTTGACAATCTTCATACTGCCAAAAATAGAATTTACTATAAATAGTAAACTCCCTGAAATGCCATAGAACCTCAAAACATGGAAACCCTAATTTTACCTCAAATGAGCCTACAGGCTTCCGGAATAGGCTGATGAGTGTCAGAACAGATCACTGATGAGAAGGGGACATTACAGTCCGCCCTCCTCGAGATTGCTTGTCCTCAAGCAACCGGAAAGATGGATGCAACAAAATCTGTTCTTCCCACGTGGCATCTTCAATAGGCAAATTCCTCCATCTAACCAAGTATTCCTTGATTGTCCTTCTCCTCAAGGAACGTTCTCTAGTATCAAGAATCTCTTCTGGAATCAACACCAACTGACCTTCCTCATCCAATGGAGGTAATTTTGAAGTAGCCACAATATTGTATCCAAGTGCCTTCTTGAGGCGAGACACATGAAAGACGTTATGCACCTTGCTTTTAGCTGGAAGCTCCAACTCATATGCAACTTCACCAATCCTCTTGGTGACTTTGAAAGGACCATAAAAACGTGGCTTCAACTTTTCTACACCGCTCTTCTTGAGGGAAGATTGTCGGTAGGGCTGAAGCCTCAAGTAAACCATGTCTCCCACTTCAAAAGATCTCTCAATACGCTGCTGATCAGCGTATAACTTCTGCTGGTTTTGAGCTTGTTGCAGATTTTCCTTTAGAAATTTTAAGATATCTTGGCTCTATTGTAACATATCCTTTGCCTGTGGAGCTCTACTATCACCAAACACTAAATCAACAAAGTTAGGAGCATCATATCCATAAAGAGCCATAAAAGGAGACATCTTAATTGACATATGATAGGAAGAGTTATAACAATACTCTCCTAAATGAAGCCACTTAATCCAAGCTCTTTGTTGTCCTGAAACATAGTTTCTTAGGTAGCCTTCCAACCATTTGTTAACAATTTCTGATTGCTCATCTGTTTGTGGGTGATAACTAGTGCTTGGAGTAAGCACTGTCCCACTCAATTTGAAGATCTCTTGCCAAAAAACACTTAGGAACTTGCTGTCCCTATCACTGACAATAGTTTTAGGCAATCCATGCAAACGGAAAACCTCTCTAAAAAACAACTCAGCCACTTGAGCTGCTGTAAATGAAGTGGTGACAGCATAAAAATGAGCAAATTTTGTTAGTCTATCTACCACAACAAAAATACAATCACATCCTTGCACCTTGGGCAACCCCGTGATAAAATCCATTGCAATGCTTTCCCATTTCTGATTCGGAATTGGCAAGGGCTATAACAGACCAGCTGGATAAGAGTGTTCATTTTTATTCTTTTGACAAGTCGAACACTCTCTAATGTAGTTCAAGACTTCTTCTTTCAACCCTCTCCAAGTGAATCTTTCACGAATCTGCTTATAAGTCTTGAAAATCCCTTGATGACCAGCAAGGGGAACATCATGAAAAGATTGTAGAATCTTCTTTTTAAGCTTAGATTCAGGCACTAAAAAGATTCTACTTTTATAGAAAATTAAACCATCAACCAACTTATACCTTTCATCAACCAAATGTCCTAGTAAGTTGGTTGCAAACTAATTTTTAGCATAATCAGCAAAAATTAACTCCTTTCAATCTGCTGATAACTCACAAAGTGACTGCAAATGAGGTCTTCTTGAAAGGGCATCAGCCACTATGTTATTTTTCCCTTTGACATATCCAATGTCAAAGTCATATGCCTGGAGCTTACTTACCCACTTTTGCTGCCTTTCATTCAAATCCTTTTAGTACATAAAATGTTTAAGACTATTGTGGTCAGTCTTAACAACAAATTTACTTCCCACCAAATATTGACGGAATTTAGACAAAGCATGCATGATGGCAAGCATCTCTTTGTCATAAATGGAGTAAGATTTTTCTGCTCCTCTCAACTTTCTGCTCTCAAAGACAATGGGGTGCTTGTCTTGCATAAGAATAGCTCCAACTCCCTCACCTGAAGCATCACATTGTAATTCAAAGGGCTTTGTGAAATCTGGTAGGGCCAACACTGGATATGAGCTCATTATGTGCTTGAACTTGTCGAAGACTCCTTGTGCCCTATTTGTCCATAGGAAGGCTCCTTTCTTAGTAAGATCTGTAAGGGGGGCTGCCATGTGAGAATATCCCTTAACAAATCTTCTATAGAATCCGCACAAACCCAAAAATCCTCTCAAATGAGAAATATTCTTTGGAGGTGGCCAATCAAGGATGGCCTTAATCTTCTCTGGATCAACTTTGACACCCTTGGCACTAATAATGTGGCCGAGATACAACAGTTTAGTCATCCCGAACTTACACTTTGATTCTTTGGCAAACAAATATCTCGCCTCCAAAATGCTAAGCACTTCTTCCAAGTGCTTGAGGTGCTCTTCACAAGACTTACTGAAGATGAGAATATCATCGAAGAAGATGAGCACAAACTTCCTCAACTGCTGTCTAAAAATCTTGTTCATACAAGATTGGAATGTAGCTGGAGCATTTGTCAAACCAAAAGGCATGACAAGAAATTCAAAATGCCCAAAATGGCATCTAAAAGTTGTCTTCTCTATATCCGCCTCCCTCATTCTGATTTGATGATAGCCCGAACGAAGATCAATCTTCGAGAAAAACATAGCCCCATGGAGCTCATCAATCCTAGGGATAGGATATCTATTCTTGATGGTCTTCTGATTCAATGCACGGTAGTCAATACACATACGCATTGTACCATCTTTCTTTTTGACCAGCACTACTGCAGAAGCAAAAAGACTCTTGCTTGGTCTAATGAAACCGGTCTCCAATAGCTCCTTGATGGCTTTTTCGATCTCATCTTTTTGCTTCTTTGGATAACGGTATGGTGTAGTCATAACAGGCTTTGCTCCTTCTAATTCAATTACATGCTCAAAACCTCTTTCAGGAGGTCTTCCAGGAGGTAGGCTTCCAAAGACTTTGCTATTCTTTGAAAGTAAGGCTTGGATATCAAGATGATATTGCCTCTTCTCTTCCACTGGATCAGCTGGTAGAACCAAACATTCAGCAGCCCATTCAACCTAATCGTGACGGATCAGCCTTTCCATCCTCTTCAAAGACACAATTCGAGGGCCCCCATTTGACATCCCTCTTAGAACAACCTTCCTTCCATTTGACTGAAATTTTAGCTCCATAGTTTACAAATTCAATGTGATCTCACCAAGAGATCGCAGCCATTGTATGCCTAGCACAACATCAGTGTCTCCAATTCCCACCACATAAAAATCATCTTTAACCTCATAATTTCCCAATTGCATAGAGAGGTTAGGAATCTTCCTCGTGCAAGACATAGTAAAACCATCTGCAACCATTACCTTGAAACCTTCAAATTCCTCAGTCTTCAACCCCTTTTTAGCAACCAATCCTTCATCAATAAAATTATGAGTTGCTCCAGTGTCAATTAGAGCAACAATCCTTTGTGAATTAACTACTCCATGAACCCGAAAGGACTCATTTTTCTGAAAACTTGATAGTTGTGTGAAAGCACTACCATCTACCACCTCATCAGGCTTCTCTTTTGGGGCTTCTTCACCTTCACTACTTGCTGATTCATATTGCTGATCAGACGAATCAGATTTTGATCCATAATCAGAATAGTCCTCCATTCGATTTGCTTTGCCTCTTCCATAGCAACGGTGACCCTTAACCCAAGGTTCACGGCAAGTGTAGCAAACTCCATCTTTTTTAAGCTGTTCTTTGAGCTCCTCTGATAACCTTGGCGGAAACTTCTTAGGCAGATTTGAAGAAGTCTTTTTATCTTTCTTATGGCTAAAAGGTTTCGAATGAAACTTAGGCCTTGGGGCTGCCAATTCCATGCTCCTAGCTTTCTTGATGGCTTCATCTAAAGTTGGTGGATCAAAGACTTTGACCCAACCCTTCAAAGGCTCCATTAGACCTTCAGCAAAAAGAACCACAAGTCTACTCTCAGTAATATTAGGCACCATTACTGATAACCTCTGGAAATCAGCCACATAATTGTCTAAAGATCCTTGTTGTTTTAACTGAGCCAATTCTCTGAATCTCAACTCAGGATCCTTGGTATCAAATCTCTCGATCAGCTTGTTGGTAAACTCTTCATATGTGCGAATGAGGTTATGGCCAAGAGTGACCAAACCATGAGTCCACCATTCGTGAGCTATCCCATCCAAATGCAAGGTAGCAAATTTAATAGCATCTTCTTCCAGCATTGGTCTGAGAGAGAGATAGTTATCTAGCTTCTGCACCCATGATCTGGCTGTACACTTATTACTACCATCAAAATGCTCCATAGTAATCTTTCCCAAAGCTTGGTAGAAATCATTTCTAGGCACCATAGGAGGATGTTGCTCATTCCTTCCTCCATTTCTTCGACTCCTTTGATTCATGTATTGATCAAAGGTCCAAGTACCTCTCAAGTCAAGAGGTAAAGAAATGTACTCCATGTAAGCATGACGTGCATCATCAGCAAAAGTTGGTGCAGCTTCAACAGGTTGTTGCTCTTCCCTTGGCGTGAAGACGGGGAAAAGAGGTCTAGAGGATGACCCACTAGGAATTGTAGCATGTTGACCCACAATTCTAACACTTCTATTCACCTCAGGGCTGCCATTACTATTATTTCCACTACTTTCACCAATTGAATTATTTTGGGTCTGAAGAACATTAAGTGTTGCTTGCTGGTCCAACTTGGACAGTAATCGGGACATCATGTCTATCATTCCATCAAACTTTTTCTCTGCTTGGTCCCTTTCATCAGACATTTTTTTAACTGTTTGATTGACTTCTTCCTCCACTGACTTTTTTGTACCTTCAACTGTTTTGCCAAGATCCCTCAAAGCTTCTGAAAAAGTCTCTGCCTCTGGAACGGGAGGAAACTAATGCTGAGTTCTGGCCTGACTTTTGGTGAATGGCCCAGTGTCTCTGTCACTCATCAGACAACCAACTACAAAATTGCCACAGGATGGCAGGGTCTTCTGCTCTGATACCATTGAAATATGCTAACCAATTTTTTCGAAAGATTTACACAACATAAACCAGCACTAGCCAACTTGATTAGCGTTAGCTCCAAATTGAAATCCAAGTTGAAAAGATCTCAACACCAAGAATGCACACTCAATCCCAAGGAAGGAGAGGTGTTGTCATATGGCGGAGAAACTACAATACAATAACTTGAAATGAAGCAAACTCAACGTCAAGAATGTGCACTCAAGATCCCACTGAGGGCGAGGTGCTAACATATGACGGAGTTATTAATTAAAAACTGAAACAATAGGCGGATAACCAGCCACGGAAAATACAACTATCTAATTCATCCGTTGCGGCGAGCATCCACTGAAGAGTGGGGATTCACCACTTGAGAGTGGGTACAAAGAGATATCTAATGTTCATTTTCTCCACACTGGCGGTAAACCATCCAGGGGTAATTAAATATGAAATTAAACAAGTAATTGCAGCAATCATACTGGTTGGATTAGTACTACTAAACCACAACCTTACAATTCAAGAGTCTGCAAATACGAGTATTACAATGATAGAAAACGAAGCTAAGAAGAGGAGAAAGAATTATTACATTGATTTAACACTCCAAAATAGAAGTAATAGCCCAAAACAGAAAACTATCACAATCTGATGTAAAAATCTGAGTTCTGGAATTCTTGATCAGCAAACTGTAAAATCAATAAAATGCTCATAACATCCTCAAATTATCTTCGTTTCGAATGAAATCAGATGCAATGAACAACTGGAAGGTAGGCGACCAAGTTAGAATGAAGAAACAGCAACAAAGACCCTCTGAGAATTAAGCACGCATTCCAATGCACTCTTGAAAAGGTACGGCCCTCCTTGAAGGGGCGATTTTCATTTAAAAATCAAACTCTCAGTTATAAAATCTGAAACTTAGCATGATGAGTCGCCCAAGATCATCAAATCCAATGGTGAAGTACCCAAAACCAAAATCAGACTGAAAATAAAGCTATGAATAGAAATCACTTTCAGCTGTAGATGAACCAGCAAACCAAAATTGACAAAAAACTCCAGAATTCTTCAACAAATGGGCTCAATCTGCTAGTCTGATATTGAGAAGCAGCAATGTAGCCAACTAGGTGTTATCTTGCAAACACGAAATTGGACGAAAGGCTAGGAGGTAGACATCCTCGAAGCAAAATATCAATTGTCATTTTGACAGCATAACTTTAGCATAATTTTCATGGATACCAAGGCTGAAGCAAAGCATTCATTTTATAGAACAGTAGAAGACTCTTCAATTCCTCAAGAAAGTACGCCAAGAGTCACATGAGACTCTTCAAATTTCCAAAATAAAAATAATCCTTCAAGTGGCGTCCCTTTTGCAAGAATATAATTTCACTTTATTTAAAACATAACTCCCAAAGTGTGGCGTCCCTTTTTCCAAGGCATTTAAACTTTGAATAATATTTAAAGCATATGAAGGTGTCCCCCTTCATGACCACCTTTTAACACAACTTTGAAGTTATTCTCCTCCTAGGCCAAGGGGTCAACTGCAATTTAAAACATTAATGCCTTTATTTATGAAATTCACCAAATAAAACCTCTAGAAGCCAGAACTTGAATTCAGATAATTGCTCCAACTGGAAATGAAGTCCTGAAAGTTGACAATCTTCATACTGCCAAAATTAGAATTTACTATAAATAGTAAACTCCCTGAAATGTCATAGAACCTCAGAACATGGAAACCCTAATTTTACCTCAAACGAGCCTACAGGCTTCCGGAATAGGCTGATGAGTGTCAGAACAGATCACTGATGAGAAGGGGACATTACATTCTACAAATAGTTTCCTTAACTTTGTAGAAATCAAATTTACTTCAAGTGGACAAATCAGTATTCAATTGGTGTCAATATCTTGCTGGTGATTCTTTCTCCACAAGGAACTCATCTACATACATTTACCATCTACTTTTATCACTTCTAACCAGTGCCTTCTCAATCTAATCTACTAACGCCCCTACTACATGTACTAACATTTACTAATCTCAGTTGTGCAGCATAAGGTTCACCAACATTAATGCATTCAAGGCTTAAACAGTAAAACTAAACAGCAGTAGTGATTGATATATGCACAGTATTTCAATAATTGCAATTCATAAGAGCAATTATTATGCAGAATCAAATAGTATATATGTTGCAGAAACATAGCACCTATATGACTGCATTAAACTTGATGATTCAAAGCATGAAGTCTTTACCTAAGTCACCAGTTCCCTCCCCTGCAGTCCTGGATTCCGCTTCAATTTGCTCCAGATATGGGTATGGAGTTCAGTTCACTGTATGTACATTTTGGGTTGTGCATTTGCAGCCCAAATTCACCAGGGTAAATTCTTGGATTCCAGTTCAATTTACTCTGGATATGGGTAGGAAGTTTGATTTGCTGTGGGTATGTTCTGAGTTTTACATTTGAAAAACAGATTCATCTGGGTACATCCATGGACATTCCTGGGTGAATTCGGGTTGCAAATGCAGAACCCAGAATGTACCCCCACTGAATCCACAGGGTTTTCTATAGTAAACATATAAACTGCATCTTCCATTTCAAGGCATCTTTTTCCATTCATATATTCCGGGTGATAAATGCCAGCTTTCATAGCACTGATGAGTAACAATGGGCATGTGGCCCAGATTTTGTGGATCATGTTACAACTATTCTCGGTCTCTATCTGAGTAATTTGCACCCTCAGTAATGCATCTAATTTCCTTGGGTGTATAAGTTACAGGGACGTGGGCATGAAAATATTTTTAGCAGCAGTTGGTTTCCAATAAATCTTTTGTGTGTTCATTTTTTTGTAAATAGGTTGTTTGGGTAACTGCATGGGATGTTTCCCATATGGCAGTTGTTTGAAACCAAATGCTGCCAAAAGTATTTTGTTAACTGTTCCTGGCCATTTTTCGATGCTTTAATGGGTGATCTTTTGGACTGCTTGGTATTATCCATTATATGACCGCCTTTAACACATTAGTTATATAATAATTGGTTTCTTATAAGTCATTCCTCCTTTCTTTAGCACAAAAACCCAGGCTGTTACACAATTTGGTAGTTTTATAAGGATTGTGAAAGTTGTAGCAGCTACGGTTGCTTTATCAACACATTCAGAAAATCCTCTAAGTACCAAATCTTATCCTGAGGAGACTTAGTTATTTTAACTACATGCATTTTTTTCTTTTCCTTTGCAAGAGGAAGTGCTTTTAAAACAAACTTGCTGCCTACACCAATGAAAAAGAAAGCCAAAACAAAACGCTTATTTTTTAGCTGTCCATGTTGAGCCAAGCTTTTTACATTTTTCAAGGGCCCCCAGGTCCTGCGTTCTTGTCAAACCCTGGTCTAGAGTTAACTCATGGTTTTGTTACTTTAGGTCTTCCAGAGAAACCACAAACTAATGTGCTTCAACATTTCACTTGATGAATGACACTAACCCACTCAATTTTTGCAAAGAAAAAATCAAGGCCTGATGGTACTCTCCCATAGATCCTAAGCCCTGCCCTTTCAATTCAAGCTCTCTCTTACTCATATCCTTGAGATAGATACACTCACTCTGCAGAGATGAGTCTTGCCCTCTCAAGAGCCAAACTCAAAACCTTATTTTTCAAATAGATCCGGGAGGAACTATCTTGTTTGCTGAGAATTTTAACTAATCACAAATATTTATATTTCCATTCATGGAACCTGTTTTGATTCAAATAAATTGGCAATTGTTTTCTACTGCAAAGTCAACATGTGCTATTTCAAACACTTCGCTAAATTGGGTTTTGCTTTTGATATGGATAGTGAAACCACCTGGTACTCTTCTCCTAAGTAAATCCGGAAAAGAGGATCCTGTTCAACTATCTCATCCACCAGACAAACATGCGATAACAATTTCATCTTGCCCATTATTAAAATCATTCCCGATAGACATCTTAAGAATCTTTTCCTCAATGACTATGAATGAGAGAATCCCTTTCAACTTCCACATCAATCTTCTTTTGCACCTAGACAGTTATCCAATTAGCAAAAAAATGTCGCTTTATCTTTCCTTGCTTGTCAATTAATTTAACTTCCTCTATCAAAGACACTTAAGTTTCAGTAGCTGAAAATTTGCACCCCTCATGGATATATCCATCTACACAAGCAGACTCTTCAAATGTCATACTGAGATAAAACAAATATTACCCTTGTTTTAATGTAAAATAATATGGCTGACATATTACCATCTTGCTAACTAAAATATATAGCAGATTCCAATACCTTTACTTCATGATTACATTTTCCTACATGTATTATGTATGCTTTAGAGCAATGCAAAGGAAGTTCAGACATGAAGTTTGAAAAATTTTATAGTTTCCTAAGACAAAAGGAAATGCTCACAGTTGGGCGCCTTGTACTCTGGTATACTTTCTCCAGTGTTGCAACTTGCACTTTTTTTAGCCTCTTCTTTGTATTTCCGACCCTCTCGTTCACATTTATTGGTGACTCAGATTCATTCCTTTGCACCCCATCAGCCAGAGCTGTCAATATAGAGTTTGAAGGTTTGCTTTCAAATTCAGGTGACTTGGCATTATATTTGGTAGATAAAACGGCATCAGTACCTTCAATTGATTTTGTTGTATCCTCCCTATCTTGAAATAAAACCAGCTGAGGAGGAGGATTGCGCAATAATTCAAGGACTGTTCCTCGTTCGAGGCCTACTTCTGCTGTAAGCTTTTTAATCTGGAAAAAGCAACAAGGATTATATAATTAAATCCAGTACCTAGCAAAGCAAGAGAGATAAAGATAGATGGGCACAAATGATGGCTGCGCACTTACACTGGCTTTACGGCGACCCACATCTAATGCTGCAGCCAATTTCTGCAGTTGATAGTCCTCTAATTCCAATGATGCATAGTCAAACAGTGCTTTCTCATCACCCACCTCTGCATTCGATAGTCCCCTTAACTCTTCTTCAAATTTAGCCATTTCCTCCTCAGTAATCTCCTCATCATCAGATAATGTATCTTTTTCAAGATCCTTCTCCAATTGGCTAAACAATGACTCCAAAGCAGCATCAACTAAATCATCCCCGTCTTCTTCATCCTTCTGTAGTTTCTGGAAAAGAAAGACATTGCAACAATATCAACTCAACCATATAAATTTCTCTAAAGAGTTGACATTTGACAATGAATGAAACACTTTGCACACTTAATAGCAACCTAGAAGTATGCAATTCTTATATATAGTTAGTAAAACTGCAAATTTAAACGGTCTTACTAGAAGGTTACGCCCATCTTTGTAACAAGCACATAAATCATCAGGGTCTGATATAATTTTCAATATTTGAACAGTAATCTTCAATCAGGTAATGCAAGAAACTAACAAACAACTATAGCCATCTATGATTACAGTCATCGAGGTTGGACTGCTATAATGACAACATATGATTAACTTTGTAAATTCTAAATTGTTATAAAATCTGCATGTAACTAACGGCTAGGGGAAAGGAGGGATGAGAATGTTGATAGGATTTTGCATTTGAAATAACACAATAATCATAAGATTGTCTGCAACAAAATGAAATACCTTGCTCAAATAGTCTGAAGCAGAAAAAGCGGAACCAGAGATTGTTATGGATGAGGTGGAGCATGAGGACCAAGGAGGAAAGCGTCCAGGAGGCACACTTGCAGCATTCTCAAGAGCACCTAGATATCACTCTTCGTATTAGAGGGGTCTTGCAAGGACAAAGGGTGACAGTTTTGATTGACAGTGGGGCCAACCACAATTTCATTGATGAGGGGTTGGTGGCTAGGTTATGGTTGAAGACACAAGGGTTTGAAGGGTTCAATGTCACAGTGGCAGATGGGTATACTATTCCATGCAACCAAAGGATTCAACAGTTGGAGTTGACTCTAGGGGATCAACTTGTAGGATAAATGAATAGCAAAAGATATTGACCAATAAAAAAATTGGCAAGCACATGGACTGACAAATGACATGTGATTGCAAATGCATTGTCAAACATGCCCTCGTGTAAACTACATGGCCTGATAGTTGTACATGAAAATCTTACCTGATTAATTTTCTTAGGAGAATATTCTTTTAAGTCAAATGACATTACATAATATTAATCTATTATATGTTTCCAATCATCGCACCCACCTCCCCTCCAAATTATACTATTATATGTTTCCAATCATCAGACAAACTTCTAACAAATCCATTCCAGCTTTGCCCAAATAAAGTACTAGAAAAAATATGATGGCTGATTGCTGTAGGCTTCAACTAGAACTTTGACATTATTTACTTACTCTGTAGTTTGGATGCATCCTGTCAATAGAGAAATTTCCTTCTAAATTATAAATCTGCCTCTAACTATAGTGATCTTTCAAGTTATGTTGTGTGTAGTTCTAAGACACTAATCAGAATGACAATCTGTCATCACTAGAATTTGTCAAACAACAAATGTACTCATGGCTGTGTAAAAAACTTCAGTTCCTCCTCTCTTATAAGGGGAGGGTTACCTTTATTTTGATATTCACAAATATAGCACAACCTGAAATAGAAAATGTTTTGAATATATAAAATTTTGCAAGTTAGTAGATCCACTGATTTACCTTGTTAAAATATCTAACATATGATAACTAAAGTAAGAAAACAGACTGCATACATTTATAAAGTAGAAAATTGAGCTTCATAAATTATGCATTGGAAAAACAATTGAAGTTAAACTATGTTCCATGGTGTTTCTGGGACGGGGATGGCATGATGGCAAGGGACGGATTTTGGGGAGGGCAGTTGGTGCAGGAGCACCTAAGGAACAACAGGGAGTTTCATTAGGTAAATAGGAAATCTAGAAGGGTAATTTAGATTTGTTTTCATAAAGGTCATGTTGACCATTGTGTAGTTATCTTAGAGGTGTTTTTGATCTCTAGGAAGGAAGTGGTGAAGAGATGAATCAGTTTTGAAGCTCATTTTTGTTTTAGTTACTAACCTTGTCAAAAGTTAGAAAACACAGTGGATTTTGGTATTGTTGGCTATTAGGTCATGAAGAAGGCCGACCAAAGCAGATAACTAATTGAGGAGCCTTATTTAAGGTGAGCCTTGACCTGTAAACAAGGTTAAAGGGTTTGGTATTAAGGAAACATTGTGAGAGTTGAATAAAAACAGTGTTCTTGAAGGATATTTCTGATTTTTGCTGCGTAACAGAGCTTTAAATGGATTGAAATGATTGCTGTTCTGTAGGTAGAGGGTAGTGTGGATAGAATACTAGTTTTGTGTGCCATCTAATTGCCTTTGTGATTCGTTTTCATCATTTGTTTGTATATAGTTTGATTTCTTCCATTTTCTGCCCTGAACCAGGCAGTTTGAGAAAATGGAGTGCTAGACCACTTTCCCTCCGTACAAATTGTACGGCCTTTTGGGAACAGTGCCTAGACTCCATGTTTGTACATATGTTAGGTTGTAGGCTTTGTGTGTGTGCAGGAGTTGCTAGCAATGTCTTGCCCTAGCCGAGCCAAGCAAAGTCCGGCTAGGGAAGACAAGGAGTGAAAGGCACATATTTTTGCAGGGGTGCTAAGATTTTGGGAAAATTCCTTTTGGAGAATTTAGTTGAGGGTCTTGGTAAGGCTTGGTAGTCAAGAGGAGGCTCCATCAACCCATTTGGTGTGAGAAGACTCTGACAGTTTGAAATCAGCCTGGAGAAGGCTAGTAAACGGTTAAACCCTAGGTTTTGGCCATTTTTTGTGTAAGGGCAGTGTACGGGCAGTACAAATTCAAAACCCTGAAAATCTTCAAGGTGTGGACATGGGAAACACAAACCCCAAGCAAAGAACCTAGGTCATTTGGAGGGTTTTGGAGTAAATTGCATTTTTCTCGGTTAAGAGGCATAATTGGGGCTCTAGGCTTGTAGCCTTTTCCAACCCTAGGAAAGGGTTTGGTGGAAGCGATGGAGAGTTGGAGTCTTGTGATTGAACAAGAACCCTAAATAGGTTACTTTGAAGCTTTTACAACATCTTTACACCCCTGCAAGTACCTAACTGAATGTTGAGGGTAATTGGCTTTTAGGGAAGAGTAAGGGTCAAAGGTGAGATAGTGGCAAGGCACCAAGATTGGCTCGGTAGTATGAAAGAATGTTGATAGTGGGGTTGGCCAATAGTACCAGGGGTGCCTATACCTGAGATAGGGCCTAAAGGTTAAGGTGGGAGAGTCACCTAGGAGTTCTTGAGAACAAGAACCCAGAGCATGGGACAGTGAGTGTTCCATCCAACCCTACCCTATCAGCAGTCCAAGGGCCATTTTTTGGGAATGGTGGGGGGATTATATATATATATATATACAAAGAGAGAGAGAGAGAGAGAGAGAGAGAGAGTCAAATTTCTGCAAGTTAATGAACAGCAGTCTAACAGCAGCAATATAACATGACAATGTTAAAATGATGTTGGATGATGTCTGCAGAAGCCTACATGCCAACCATATTCCAAAAAGAAATTGTTTGTTTGTAATTTTCACACAATACTACACTGTACCAGACCATGGCAAATGCACCTTTAATCTCTTTTTGCAACTGACAATAATAACCGACTCTAATACCATATCAAGAATTTTGAAGTTTGAGACTTTTTTAAATAATGAAATCAAAAAATCCAAATTAATGCTGTTAGTGTTAACTGTTATACAACTATATCATTAACTATGAATTTGAATGATTATATATTTATTATTGTTATGCTACAGTAGTTGTTGTGACTGCTGTCATGATTAATTTAATTGCTGTTATAATGCTGTTGTGATATATTTAACAGTCTCTTTCTAATGTTATTAATGATTTTTTTTTAAACATTATAAAAAAGTCTTTTCTGCAATGGACACCTGTTTGTCCACAAGACAGTCAAGGGACGTCTGAGATGTCCTTGAATGCCTTGGGGACGGCCAGGCGTCCCCTATGATTTCCTATCATCCTTGATTTTAGGGATGCGTTCCGAGACGTTTCTGCATTTGCTCAAGTAACATGCACCCTACTTTTTTTTTGATGTGTTTGCAGTTTTGAGATTTGCAATATGCATAAATAATAACAATAACAATAAACACAGATATTTGCAACGTAATGTGCTAGAAACTCAACTATTTAAAACACCGACTAACTGAAATATAATTCATTTTTTTACAGAAGTGGTACAGTCATCAAATAAGGGTATTAACATCATCCAAATGACTACAACACTCTTACAATTGCATTTTAAACATACCCATTAACTGCTATGGGGAAATGGTCTGAAACGAGACTGTGACCAGCAGCCTGGAACTCAAATAAAGCTTGAAATCTGCTTCAAAACCCTGCTGCTACACCACAAATATGTTTGCTGAGTGTTTGCCAGCCATAGGCACCTCAAACCCTACCAAAATCCAAGTCAAAACTTACACGATTTAGCCTCCAACTCCCACACCCCTCCTAGAATGGTACAGTCTGCCTTGGAAATGGTGTGACCAGCAACAAGGGGGTTTTAAATGTTATTTTGAGCCTTCAAAATCTGCTGCTCAAACCCCTAAAATCTGCCATTTAGAATTCTGACTTGAAACCCCAAGCAAATTGCCAAAATCTGGAAACAATAAGCACCTGTATGATTTTTGAGTGAAACCACTTGTATATCCACCAAGAAAGATCTTGCACTTTCGAAATGGATGTTCTCCATAAGGGTTTTTGTCCTAATAAAGCTATGCAAGAATGTTGTTCAACCTGTAGTAACTCTCCATAAAATTCCAAGCATGAATGCCAAAAATGAATTCCACAAGCACTTTTAATCCTCTCTCTATTCCCACACCCACCTTGGGATTTTAACTTTTATTTTATTTACTTTAAATTCCTTGTGTCTCCCCATGTTGGCATCCCACCTTTTAAACACAACTTTAACTTTTTTTTTAAATCCCCTTGATGCCATAAAGTCACTTTAGAAATATTTAAAATAACGTTAAATTAAATATTTACTTTAACTTATAACATTAACGTTATTAAAATGATTCCCCAAGCCACTAAAAAATCTTCAAATCAACATTAAATGCAACAACTGATCATGCCAAGGGAAACCAACGCGGAAAGGCCAAGTTAGTGCTAAGGAGGTGACTTACTAAAAATAGTAATATTGGGCCAAGTGCCTGAAAACGCCCCAAAAAGTGCCACCAAAAAGTGCCAGAATGAAACTCTTGTAGCCTCAAACTGTAATGTCCCCTTCTAGCTAGTCTTCCGAAAAATCAATGGATTAGCCTATCATGTCGACCCTCGTAGGCTAATGGTTCTGGATAGAGGGTCACTTGGACAGGCACTTGGTTGTCAAATTGCAGTGTTGATCTCCGAAGTATGGTGGCAGGGTGAATTGTTGCGTTTGGCATGATGCTTGTGATTAAAATTATGATACTCACCTTTTATTTCACCATCTTTGGCCTAGGGACCATGCGTCATTAACATGAAGGGATCACTTTATATTTATCTGTTTATTCATTCATAAAGTGAAAAATGTTATAACTTAAGTGAATAGTGTTCACTTTAATGAATAGTGTTTTCAATGCAAAAACTTATAACTTGAAGGGAAAAGTTCAACCCTCTTCATGCATTGGTTATTTTGCTTCTTTAACTTGTGAGTTTGGCTTTGGACGAAGAGGGAGGCTAGGGTTTTCTGATTTCTTGCAGTGAGTAAGCCTGGAGGAGGCTTGGTTTTTCGTGTGGAGCTGCTTGAGGGTGTGAAACACCACCTTAAGGTTGTTGGTCAATTTTTGGATGCTACATTTGGAGACATAAGTGGCTGTTTGCAGCTTATTCAAGCTATTTTCTGAGTGGGTTTGGCTGCCATAGACTCCAATTCCGTTTGCACAGGAGCTGCTTGCTTTTTGAAGAGTTTTAGGGCTATTTTGAAGAGCTACAACCAGCCGCCCCTCTCTTGAGGGTTTAATCAGCAAAAGAAAACAAAAAGGCTCTTCTAAGAGGCTGCAACTTCACCAAAAGGGGGCGCCCTTGTCCAAGGAAGCTTCCCATTTTGGATTTTGGTGGGAGAAGTTTGGCTTTCAAAAGTAGTGTGCATTTCATTGGGTTTGGTACTGTAGCAAGTTACTATTCACAGAGCTATATGGCTGTAAGTTAAAGTATGGTATAAGATATATTTAGCTTAAAATCTTATGTAAGTTATCTATTGTATGTATCTTATCATGTAATGAAGAAATCATATTTAGCCACTAAATTGGGCAATTTATGCAAGGTTATCTCAGTAGTTTATTTTATTTGAAGTTTCCATTGTATGTATATGCTTGTTGGTACCATTTTAGCATTATTGGCAAACAAACTCAAAAACAAGAAAGAAGAAATAAAACTAAAAACAAAAATCAGACCTACAAAACTCAGTGAAAACAAATCAACAGAGTGGTGGAACACTACAGTGGTATCAGAGCCTTGATTCTACCATCCTGGAGGGTTGAAGTTTCACATGAGAGGTCATTATAGGTACTACACTCACAGAAGGGCGGAGCAAGTAGACAATTGGCAAGAGGATAATCCGTTTGAAAACACACCATTAACAGAAATGGGTGACAGGACAGAAGAGGGTCCACCAGGAAATGAAAGAAGAAATGAGGAAAACAATGAAGAAAGAGAAGCGCGAGAGCTTATGAGAAACATGGCAACAGGACAGCAGCAAGTTGCAGATGCTTTGCACGCACTTACAACAATGTTACATCAAATGAACCCTCTTGGAAGACAGAATCGTGAACCGGAGGACAATATGAATGTGGTTGGGACTCCCAGGGCACAAAGAGCACCTTCACATACTGCAGATAGGCCTACACGACCTATTTTTTTGAGAAATGAAGGGGATGAGGTGAATGTTGAAGAAGTGGGCGAACCAATGTTTGTTGATGATATGATGGCAGCAAACGATGAGTGGGAGTTGTTGACACCTCAGGTGAGAGAACGCATAAGCTTTGACAGGTTTCTGAGTCAAAGAAGAGAGTATTACAGAGAAAGACTAAACCGGAGACCAAGAGGACAAAACAGAGATCAACACAGTGACCTTATGCATGCCACCAACAAACTCAAATTACCTACATTTGATGGCAGTGGGAAGGTTACAGCCCAGTCTTGGGTTCATAAGTTGGACACTTTCTTGATCCTTCGACCTATAGAAGAGGCAGATGCAATCAAGTATGCTACATTACATTTAGAGAGAGCAGCCCATGATTGGTGGTATCATGGGATGGTGACCTTGCAGCATGATCGCATTACTTCTTATCAAGAGTTTGTTGACAGGTTGGTTGAACGCTTTGATAAGAAAGATCCAGAAACATATTTCAGAGACCTAGCTCAACTCAAGCAAGATGGGAGTTTGGAGGGATATATAGGTGACTTTCAAAGGTTGTCAGTTATGGTTCCCAACATATTTGAAAGAAGATTGGTCGTGTTATTTATTGAAGGTCTTTTGGAACCATTGAGAGGTTGGATCAAATCTTTTGATCCCTCGACCTTACAAGAGGCTATGAAAAAAGCGAGCAGGGAACTTGCAACCCCACAAAGAAAGTTCTCATCTAAAGCATCCTCTTCATACAGGGACGGCAAATCATTCTCTAATAAGAAGGAGAAATCAGATTCCAAAGGGAAATCAACAGCCCCATTAAAAAAAGAAACCATCAATGATTTGCGTAAGAAGTTGTGTTTCATTGCAAAGGACCCTATGATGCAAACCACGACTGTCCTTTGAGGCCAAAGGGCAAGGCTAACCAAATAATGTCGGCATTCTATGAGGATTCTGAATTTGAAAAGTCAGACCAGCAAACTGAGCATGAGGAATCTAAGGTAGAAAAATCTGAAAATGAGGTTGAAAAGGAAGCTGAAAATGAGGAGGAAGTAAAGCTTCAAGATGCACATCTCACTAGCATACAGTGAGAGGGCTCTTTCAGGATGCGAGGGGTCTTAGCTGGAAAAAAGATCATTACCTTGTTGGATACAGGAGCCACGCATAATTTTATTGATGCAAGGCTAGTTGAGAGGCATGGGATTCAAACTAAAGAATTTGAGGGCATAAGAGTGAAGGTTGCGGATGGCTACACTCTTAGTTATATAGAATGATTGCAGATCTTCCTATGCGACTAAATAATTACAACTTTAAGGCAAATTTCTATGTGGTGAATATGGGAGATATTGGCATGGTTTTAGGGATGAAATGGCTCCATGACATAGGTGATTTTACTCTTAACCTTCGGGAGATGGAAATGAGATTTAAGGTGGACGGGAGGACTCATGTGCTGAAAGCCATCCAAGATAACAGTTTTAGGATGTTGTCTTTCAGGAGAATGGAGAGGCTTATGCGCCATGACATGATTGAGTGGGCCGTTGAGTGTATGTTGATGCCATCACAGGAGGAACAACAAACCCCAGTTTATCATCCAGATATATAGGAGTTGAGGATTAAACATGCTAAGGTGTTCAGTGAGACTCCACCAAGTAGACCTCCAGACCAAGGGATTGAGCACATCATTGAGTTGGAGGAGGGTGCCAAGCCCATGAAATCACCCCTTACAGGCACCTCAAGCAACTGAAAGATGAAATTGAGAAGACAATAAAGGAGCTGCTGACTATGGGGCACAATGGACCCAGCAAATCTCCCTTTGCTTCATCCGTAGTTTTGGTGAAGAAAAAAGATGGTACACTTCAGATGTGCATTGATTACAAGGTATTGAACAAAAGGACGATTAAGAACAGATACCCTATTCCTCGCATTGATGAGTTGATTGATGAGCTCCACGACGCTCGTTACTTCTCGAAAATAGATTTAAGATCCGATTATCACCAGATTAGGGTCAGAGAGCAGGACATCGAGAAGACAACATTCAGATGTCATTGTGGACACTTTCAGTTTGTGGTTATGCTATTCGGGCTAACCAATGCACCTGCTACGTTCCAGTCCACTATGAACAGAGTCTTCTAGTCACAGCTGAGGAGGTTTGTACTTGTTTTCTTTGATGACATCTTGGTGTACAACAAGGCTTGGGAGGAGCATATTGCCCATTTGGATACAGTACTGGGCATTCTTGATAAGGAGTCCTTGTATGCCAAGGAATCAAAGTGTGATCTGGGTATGACAGAGTTGTACTTGGGCCATATTATTAGTGTAGAGGGTGTGTGTATGGATCCTGACAAGGTCAGAGCTATTATTGAGGGGCCGACTCACGAGAATCTTACTCAACTTTGAGGATTTTTAGGCTTGTGTGGTTTCTACCGCCGATTTGTCAATGGGTATTCATGTCATGCAGCGCCACTTACGGACTTGACAAAGAAAGGGGCATTCGTTTGGACTCCTGAGGCACAGGAGTGTTTTGAGAAATTTAAGCAGTTGATGACTTCTTGTCCTGTCCTTGCATTACCAGATTTCACTAGACCCTTCGAGCTTCAGTGTGATGCCTCAAGTGAAGGGATTGGCGCAGTCCTCATGCAGGACAAGCATCCAATAGCTTTCGAGAGCCGGAAGTTAAGAGGACCAAAGATGAGCTACAGTATTTATGACAAGGAGATGTTGGCCATCATGCATGCGTTGGCCAAAATTAAGCAGTACCTTGTGGGCAGCAAATTCTGTGTTAAGACTAATCATAACAGCTTGAGGCATTTCTTAGGGCAGCAAGATCTCAATGATCGTCAATAGAAATGGGTTAGTAAGTTGCAATCATACGACTTTGGCATTGCCTATGTCAAAGGGACTCAGAACGTTGTTGTTGATGCCTTATCTCGCTGACCACATTTGAGCTCCATGGTCGAGATTTCAGAGAATTGGAGACATCTGATTACAGCAGAGTATGCCAAAGATTCTTGGGCTTCTGGCATCATTGAGGGTTCAGTGCAGGACAGCAGATATTCAGTTGTAAATGATCTTATCATTTACAAAGGGAGGATTTTTTTGACCCCAGGATCAGAGATGAACACAGTATTGAGGGCCTTTCATGATGCACCCATGGTCAAACATCCCGGATATTTCAAAACTTACAGGCAGGTTCAGGAACGTTTCACTTGGAAAGGACTCAAGTCGGATTTCCTTCAATATGTCAGAGAGTGCCCTGTTAGTCAATAGAATAAACAAGAACACACCTATCCTGCTGGGTTACTTCAGCCACTTCCAATTCTTGACAAGAAGTGGGAATGCTTGTCGATGGATTTCATTACAGGCTTGCCAAAAGCCCAGGGTAGAGACTGTATCTATGTAGTTGTTGGTCGCCTCACAAAGTATGCTCACTTTTTCCCAATAGCAGCTACATATTCAGCTACACAGGTAGCAGAGTTGTTTCTCTGTGAGGTATTCAAGTTGCATGGGTTACCTCGGAGCATTGTTAGCGACAGGGATAGTCGGTTCTTGAGTCACTTTTGGCAGGAGCTATTTAGGCTTTGTGCGACCGAGCTTACTCCGAGCACTAGCTACCACCCGCAGACAGATGGCCAGAGGGAGATTGTAAATAAATGGGTGGAAGGATACCTCTGAAACTATATAGCACAGCAGCAAAAGGGTTGGGTGAAGTGGATTCATCTTTGTGAGTATTGTTATAATACCACTCACCACATGTCAATTCAGATGTCCCCATTCATGGCAATATATGGGTATGAGGTGCCAAACTTTCTTGATTTATTGTTGAGTGACAGTAGAGTGCCCAGTGTTGGGGATCTTTTACAAGAGAACCAAGATATTATGAGAGCTCTCTGTGAGAACATTCAGAAGGCACAGAATCAGCAAAAACAGTATGTGGACCAGAGGAGAGTGGAGCGTTCTTTTGAGGTTGGGGACATGGTGTATCTGATGTTGCAGCCCTATTGCTAGTCCACTCTCAAGAAGAGTGGTGCAAAGAAACTCAAGCCCCGGTACTATGGACCCTTCAGGATCATCAGGCGGATAGGCGAGGTGGCTTATGAGTTGGATTTACCAATACCCAATGTATTCCATGTGTCACACCTCAACAAGGTGTTAGGACATCGTATTGTTCCTTCTACAGCTTTACCACCCCTGGAGGATGAGGGGAAATTGATTCTGGTACCTAAGGCCATCTTAGATGTCAAAGAGAGACAATTGCAGAGACGGTTCATCAAGGAATATTTGATTAAATGGAAGGACTTGCCGGTAGAGGACGCTACATGGGAGAGCGAGGACATTTTACAGCATCTGGAGTTGAGATTGCTTGGGGACAAGCAATTTCAGGGAGGGCGGACTATAATGTCCCCTTCTAGCTATTCTTCTGAAAAATCAATGGATTAGTCTATCATGTCGACCCTCATCACTTGGACAGGCACTTGGTTGTCAAATTGCAGTGTTGATCTCCGAAGTATGGTGGCAGGGTGAATTGTTGCGTTTGGCATGATGCTTGTGATTAAAATTATGATACTCACCTTTTATTTCACCATCTTTGGCCTAGGGACCATGTGTCATTAACATGAAGGGGTCACTTTATATTTATCTGTTTATTCATTCATAAAGTGAAAAATGTTATAACTTATAATGAATAGTGTTCACTTTAATGAATAGTGTTTTCAATGCAAAAACATATAACTTGAAGGGAAAAGTTCGTCCCTCTTCATGCATTGGTTATTTTGCTTCTTTGACTTGTGAGTTTGGCTTTGGAGGAAGAGGGAGACTAGGGTTTCCTGATTTCTTGCAGTGGGTAAGCCTAGAGGGGGCTTGGTTTTTCGTGTGGAGCTGCTTGAGGGTGTGAAACACCACCTGAAGGTTGCTAGTCAGTATTTGGATGCTTCATGTGGAGACATAATTGGCTGTTTAGTCAGTATTTGCAAGTTATTCGAGCTATTTTCTGAGTGGGTTTGGCTGCCATAGACTCCAATTCCGTTTGCACAGGAGCTGCTTGCTTTTTGAAGAGTTTTGGGGTTGTTTTGAAGAGCTACAACCAGCCGCCCCTCTCTTGAGGGTTTAATCAGCAAAAGAAAACAAAACGCCTCTTCTAAGAGGCTACAACTTCACCAAAAGGGGGTGCCCTTGTCTAAGGAAGCTTCCCATTTTGGATTTTGGTGGGAGAAGTTTGGCTTTCGAAAGTAGTGTGCATTTCATTGGGTTTTGGTACTGTAGCAAGTTACTATTCACAGAGCTATATGGCTATAAGTTAAAGTATGGTATAAGATATATTTAGCTTAAAATCTGATGTAAGTTATCTATTGTATGTATCTTATCATGTAATAAAAAAAATCATTTTTGGCCACTAAACTGGGCAATTTACGCAAGGTTATCTCAGTAGTTTATTTTATTTGATGTTTCCATTGTATGTATACCATAGTTGCTGCGAGACTGGTACTAGTACTGGTACAGGAGACTGGTACGAGTATTGATACGGCATTTTTTTGAAAATAGGAGACGGGGGTACTTGGAAACGGCATTTTTTTTTTATATAAAAAATAAATAATATATAGAAAATCTGAAAATATAATGACATTGAACTTTCAAAACAATATCAGTAGTAAAGTTTAAGAATGAACATTAACTTTAAATACACAAAATTCAAATCCAAATGTCATTGTCATTACATATTCGATTACATATTGAAATTCAAAAATATTGATAGTTCGATTGGCTGAAAATAAAAATAAAAAATAAAAAATCTATCTGATATCTCATAATATCATATCATCTACACCACATAAATATCATCCATGTCAAAGTCCTCAGTTATGAGGCTCTCCAAATACTCATCACTCTCTAACTCAGGTTCCTTTGCTGGTAGTAGAACTGGCGGTAAATCAATAAGGCCATCTGGTTCAACCGCTTCATCCACTATGGTTGCAACATCTCCATTAGGTGAAATTTGGTCCCATTTTGTTGAAGGGCCCTCATTGTATGCAGGATCTACACGAGAGAGAAGGCAAAGTGAGCTATGAATGTACACTAGGTTCTCTGCTTTCTTTGACCCCAATCGGTTCCTCTTTAGTGAATGAATAAAACCATAAGTACTCCAATTTCTCTCACAAGATGAAGAGCTAGCTACTTGTGAGAGTAATCTTATAGCAAATGATTACAATTCAGGTGTTTCACCTCCATGGTTCCACCACCACTCTATAGGGTCTTTCTTTGCTCGCATATCATATAAAGCGTCCACCGAAGAAAAGTCACCATGCCCACGTGAAAACTTATTCCATTGACTCCTCCTAACTGATGCTTCCTCACCTCAGCCATATATCTTTTTCATTGCAGCCCAAAACCCCTTCATTACCTCTCTATCCTCATATGGAGCCCTCTTATTGTTCTCTTGTATATTATGCCATTTAGGATTTAAGGCATAGGCAGCACAATGAAGAGGTGTGTTAAGTTTGTTCCATCTTCCATGTAACTTTTCTTCTATCAAAGGATATAGTGAAGGATCTTTTGCATCTATTATTTGCTTAATTTTTTCACACATGGAATCTATTTCTTTATAAATTTCCCCCAAACATGGCTTGTCTGTATCTACAAATTTGATCACCTCACATATGGGCTCAATAAAGTCCACAACAAATTTAACATCAACCCAAAAACGGCCATCAAGGATCATACCTCTCAACTCAACTGCATCATTTGATGTAGATTGCCTCCAAGCTGCCCATGCATCACTAACAACCGTAGAACACAAAGCACCTTTCACCTCACAAAGACGGTGAAGAAAAATAAAATAAGAAGCAAACCTTGTATCAACTAGTTTGAGAAGCTCCACCTTGGAAAATTTTCGATAAATAGCTTGTGTTTGGTGATGGTTGCATATAAACATTTGAATTTTTCTGCCCTTTTCTATGAGAGCTGAAATCCACTCAAACTTGCCAATATCTTTGAGTGCATTATTCAACGAATGCACACAACATGGTGTCCAAAATATATGCTTGTATTTCTTTTGCACCAACATGCCTGCTGCTTTACAAACAGGGGCAGCATCTGTAACAATTTGGACTACATGTGATGCCCCTACCTCCTCAATGCCGTCACATAGCTGGTTATAAAGATACTCTGCATTTTTTTCATGCCTCAAACAATCCAATGCCTTCAAAAAATAAGGCCCTTTGCTACATGTTACCATGATATTAAGTAGTGGACGGTTTCTAGTATCCGTCCACCCATCCATCACAATGTTGCATCCTTTTGAAACCCACACTCTTTTCAATGGTTTAGTTTGTTGCTCTAATCGAATTTTTTCTTTATCAATTAGAGTAGTGCGAAGCTTTTCATACATAGGTGGTCTATATCCAGCTGGTGCATTGTTGATTGCTTGGACCATCTCTGTATAGAAAGGTGATCGAGCAAAATTAAATGGTATTCCATTGGCATAAAAGAAGCGTGCAATTGCTGCATCAACCGCTTCTCGACCTTGCACATCAAATAATCTGCCAATGGGGTTTGAGCTACCAATGTGTGGCCTCTTGTGAGAACTTTCTGCTGCTACATCTCTTGAAAACACATCCACCTCTGCCTCTCTATTGATATTCTGATTTTGATTTGCAGCAGTGTTTGTTGAAGCGTGAGAGTTCATATTACAAACTTTACCATCAGCCCTTTCTTGATCCCTCACAGCCTTGTATCATTCCACCTCATTTATACAAGGATCAACACTTTTTCCAGGTATATGAAGGAAATGAGCCCTCACCCTCGTTTATGTACCTTGCCATGACATTGGGCATAATTTGCATGAGATCATGGCTGTTCCACCTGAACCCTTCGGCCCCTTAACACGATCAACATACTTCCACAACGGATACAAGCCTTGTTTGTTTCCCCCACTCGACATTCTTGATTCAATGATTCAAATTCTACACAAAAAAAAAAACAAAAAGACATTATGATTAGAAATCAAATGACTGTAGCTAAAGTTATGAAAAAGGAAACAAAAAATAAAAATAAAAATTTGAAATGGCTGTAGCTAAAGTTATGAAAAAATAAAAATAAAAAAAGAAACAAAAAATCTGAAAAGACATATCTTTGAGGAAATTATTAAATGAATCATATTAAACTACAACATTTTGAATTTGATTTCAACACGAGACTCTGTTTTTGAAGTACTGAATATATATTTGTCTTTGTATTCTTTAAAGTTTAATATAATTGCATTGACATTTTTCTGCTATCTCATATCTAGGGTTCCTGGAAAATTGATGTTCATTGTATCTGTATTCAACATGAGACTCTATTTTTGGACCTCATGAGCTACTTGTAAGTTGTATCTGTATTCAACATGAGTATTGTATGCCGCACTTGTGTATGATATTAAATAAAAAAAAAACTTATTACAAATACTTGTAACCTAAATTTTCTTTCTAAATAACTACATTTAAAAAATTAGTTAAATATATTAATTTTAAAAGATAACAGGACCAGTCTAATTTAGCTTATAGATTCCCCTGTGTATGTTATGTTTCGAATCATCAGAAAAAGGAGACTGAAGGATTAGTCTGTACTTTGTTTCCATGGTTGTTTACATCCTAGGTTGAGAACTTTTAATTTATATTTTCCTTCTCTACGCATTTGAAGGAGACGAATTATTTCACATCTGTGACTGTGGCATTCAAGCATACCAATAATCTGTTTTCATGTTCTATAGTTTCAAGTTTCAACCTTCCAGTAATGACGCGGTATGCACACAAACACATCTAACAAACATGTTTCTTTAAAGTTAATTAAAAATTTACATACATGACGAGTGATGGTTGATACGAGATATGGTCCAAACTTTAAAATTTTCGATGCCTCACACTTTTGAACTTTTCTTTGTTGTCGTCCAAGATCCGTCGCCCTCTTCAGTCGCGTGCGGCAGCTAAAAGCATATGAAGTATGTTTAAAAATTAAATTTTTTTGACTTTTTGCCTTTAAAACGTGGGAGACTGGGGAGACTTCGTGGGAGACGTGATTTTAGGGTTTCGGAGACATGGGAGATGGCGAGAGACGTCTTAGAAGTTTCCAAGTCAGAAATGCAATCTCTGGGTACTGGTGCGGTGTTGGAGACCCGTCTCCTTCGACACGCGTCTCAGAGGGGGGGAGACGCGTCTCCTGGCTACTATGATGTATATGCTTGTTGATACCTTTTTAGCATTATGGGCAAACAAACTCAAAAACATGAAGGAAGAAATAAAACTAAAAACAAAAATCAGACCTACAAAACTCAGTGAAAACAAATCAGCAGAGTGGTGGAACACTACACAAACTCACTGCAACATATGGAATATGTCAAATGGTTGAACACACGGCCTCCAAGAATTGTGGAGTCCCCTAACCAAACCACATTAGCCTACAAGAACCTAAGGAATAGGCTAACTTTCATCAATGATCAACTATTTAGGAAGGGGACATTACAACTCAACTAGGTGGGGATAGCTAGGGGATGTCCCACCATCCTCAAAACGCCTTTGGGGATGGGGATGGGGATGCGGATGGGGGTTTGAGGGATGGGGACATGTCCCTATGTAACACAAATTAAATGCACTCATTTCATAATAATGAAAACAAAACTAAGTGCAATAAAAAAATTAACAACTTTATTAGAAAAGAGCAAATGCAACTGAATAAACCATACTTATATTAAAGGTAAATTGAAACATGAATTTAAGATAGGGCTGAACTGAACATCAAGGGAGACACTGTAATATCCCCAATGGGGATCTGCCCTAAAATTCTGATTTCTGATTTTTATTTTCTAATTTCAAACAAAATATCACAGCAAACATACAAGAGCCCAAACATGACAAATAAACATGCCAAATGATACTACCAATTGATATTCATATCAAACATGAAATCCACCATGAAAAACACAAGATAGGGCATCCAAATGCAACATACAGGTCTGATTTTCTGCAGATAACTTCTGCTGTTACAAAACTGAATATTTTGGACTGATTTTACAAGGAACTCAAGGGCTCAAACATGCCACATATGCCCAAATTTCTGCTCTACAAATCAGATCTGAAACTATAATTATACATACCAAATATATGCAAAATAGTCTTCAAATATCAAACCTAGCTGGGCAAAATTCCTCCTTGGTAAGTGCTTAGGGTTTGCTGCTCCAAATATGCTCCAAATAATGCAAAATCACCCTCCAAAGGTGGGCGCTCAGATCTGCTCCAAGTGGCGCTCCAAATTAAGGCAAAACCCTAATGCAATCTACTCACAAAATTCCACAACAATGCTGCTCCAAATTTGATCTTCAAATCCAATTATGCAATGATGCTCCAAACCTCCAATTGTCTCCAATGAGTGCAAATAGAACTCCGTTACGAGTCCTCCACAAGATGAGCTAGGTTTTCATCCAACTCGCTGTATTCACAAGGGTTTTTGTCTTTGGAATAAAGCCCAACCAAAGTTGCAGCCAAGAGAAGAATCTCCAAATGAAAATATGATATGAATGGACGCCAAATGACTTGCACTTTACTTTCTTATATAGCCCTCCCAAAATAACCTTAACAAGGCCGACCTCCTTTATTTTATTTTATTTTTTATTTTATTTATTTATTTATTTATTTATTTATTTATTTTTATTTTTATATTTTTTATGTTTTATTTTTTTTTTTTTTTATTTTTTTATTTTTTTATTATTATATTTTTTTATTTTTTTTATTTTTTTTATTTTTTATTATTTTTTTTATTTTTTTTTATTTCCCTCCAAATTTGGCCAACCCCAATAGAGTATTCTTATTTTATTTTATTTATTGATTTAAAATATTATTATTATATTTAATTAAAATGTGAAAACTAGTGTTCAAAAACACTTTTTCCCACCCTTGCAAAATTTGAATTTCAAATCAAATTGAGGACATGACAAACACAAACTTCTTTGCATTAAAACCTAGAGAAAGTAACTCAATATTTACTAGTGTACTAAAAATTATATATGGGATAACGGTGCATGCTTCTTCCCACAAAGAAGCTTAAACAGTTTTTCAAATAATCTTTTAGAAAGTAACAAAACCACCATAACTAACATTGCATTTTGAAATATAAATAAAGTTAAGTTCAAAACACAGACCATTAACTAGTTCTAATTGATTAATCCAACATGGTAGTTAATGCATCATCTTTCTCTTGTTTGAATCCGACCAAAACCCATTGGTATTCCCTACTTTGTTAGTGATTAGCTGCTTCAAATTTGCATTTTTATTCAACTTGTAGTGACCTTTGAATTATTTGTGTACAAGATCCAAATGTCCCACCTAAATGTCATCTCCTTGTATTCATAGGGAGTACTGTACTCATTTCAATTTATTGTGTTGGCTATCACCTTTCCACTCATCTTCTCCACCTTCACATCCATTCCAACAAATTTGGATCAACAAATTAGCCTAGTTTTGATTTTTTATCAATCATTCAATAATAGGTCAAACAAGTCCATAACTTTTTTGTGTACTTTTTAAACTAAGGAATATGATTTCATTGATTTGTTGGTAAGTACATAGGTTACTGCAGTTTCTTTGGTTATTTCCTTGACTCACTCAATAGGCAGCAATGTAAACTTAGAACAATGGGAGAAATCCCCATGGGGCAAGTGATTTTCCTTAGCATTTGAGAGGGGCAGCTACTCATATGATAGGGGTTTGGGGATTTTGGGGATTCTTAGTACTTTTAACACAAAAGCACAAAAGGAAACAAAATGAGAAAAAGAACAAAAAGGGAAAAATGGAGAAACCCAAAATGGAATAAACACAAAAAACCATCTAGATTTCTCCAAAAAATGGGAATATGGAAAAAAGGGAAAGAATGTACGTGGAAATAAATAGAAAACAAAATTTAATCCACACACACAATTAACATGCATATAAAGATTTTGACTAGTTTCCATTTCCCACAAAAAAAGTAAGAGATGAAGGAAAGATTTCATATTAGACTTGCGAATAGCACAAAATCCACAAAGGACAATGAAGGCACAAAATCTTGCAAATAATTCTTCTTATTTCTCCAAAAATGGGCATAATGTCTCCACTACCTTTTCCTTATACTTGGTGAAAAATGCAAAAAAATCCTTTACAATCCTCAAGTTCCCCCTTAATAGACAAATAACTAACTTGAAATTTAGTTAATTAGTGTTTTCTTCAAAAAAAATTTGAAAATATACAGTCCCTTTAAAATAAAATGACTTGTCTATTATAATCCACTCCAGTCTTTTCATAAAATAGCTTTACAATATAATAAAATATTTTTAAAATAACTCATTATTGAACTTGAGCCTCGTACAAATCCAATTTGATATTTAGTGTTGAATTTGACAAAAATTTTAAAGCTTGAGTATTTCTTCCATCTTTAGGTTGAGTTTGATCAAAAGTTGATTATGTTGAATTCAACTCCCTTGTCAAGTCAAAATCATGTTTCTAGTATTCAACATCAGGCTGATCCAAATTTGGAGCTAGCTGCAAATTTGATTCCTTTCCTATTATTTTAGCCTCTAAAGACTCAGCTTTCTTTCCTCAATATTGATGCTCCAAGCCATCCATTCGCTGAACCAACAAATTAGACTCCATGGTGGAGACACACATTCAATGTTCCAACCATTACCATCCTCAATTGGAATCATTTGGGTCATGAAGAGAATCTGCCATTGATACAGTTTCTAAAAGCTAACAAGTAAACCCAGTAGCAACTAGCATCCCCACCAAAATACTACTAATGTTCAATGAAAATTTTGAATTATTCCTCTCCAATTTGCTTCATTCTGAACCATATTGTTGCCATATTAGTTGAAGCCTTTCTTGAATGGCCAATCTTTGATCTAATAATCTAACTTGGGGAGTATGAACCAAAGCTTGCAATTTGACAATTGCTTGCACACAATGTAAAGTTCTTGCAGCCTATTTTTAATTAACTATACATGAACCTAGGAACAATGTTTTATTTACCATAGTGATTCCAAGCATCTAGCGATGGGAAGCTCTTTTCCAAAAACTCCATCTTCTCTTAGAAACATTCTCTATGATAATCAATAGATGCTCACATGTTTCCCTAGCGGCAAGATTGCTAGTAAATATGCAACTGTAGTCAAGGAATATTTGGCATGTGCATTTGTCACTTCCTTCCAAGTAACCCAATTCTAGACTTTTTTGTGACACGTTGACAGGTTCTTGGAATGTTTACACAAAGTAAATCTTCATCCATGGAGGTTTTGAGTGCAAGCACATGTTAAAATCCCACCATTAGGCTTTCAAGGATCACATGTTTTTGCAAAGATTACAACACTAGCTCTTGGACTTCCATGATAATGCAAAAGGTTAGCTATGTCATTTCATATGTTGTAGCTAACCAAAATTGCACCTCAATACTAAATCTTTGTCAATGATAATGCAACAGTTGTCTACTTCTTGCAAGACCATGCAATTGAAGTTTGAACTAGACCCAAGGAAAAAAACAAAACTAGAAGTAGACTTTCGATCATCAACATCACTAGCTCAATTTGAGTTGGTGAAGACCATGCAATTGAACTAGAACCAAGGCAAAAAACAAAACCAAAAGTAGACTATCGATATAGAGTAGCATCAACTGTGGGAGTAGTTCAATTGGTAGACAGTACAACACATGACTAAAATAATGTGGAGGCAAGCTTACAATCAGCCACACCAAATCTCTAAAGCAAATCAAGGGCATACTTTTTCTCAAAAATGAAGATCCCCTTAGTAGTTTGGCAAACCTACAAACCCAAGAAGAAATGCATAAGATCGAAAACGATCATATCAAACGGCTCCATCAATGCACAATGGACATTTTGGATTATAGAGGTGGGACTCCCTATGAGAATCAAATCATCCACATATACCACAAGAATCAAAAAAATCATCTCCATGTGTTTGGGTGTAGACTGTAGGATTGGAATGGCACCGTGTGAATTCAAAAGCAAGCAAGAAGCTATCCATCTTTTCATACCAAGCTTGAGGGGCTCATTTGAAACCATACAAACAACGAAGCCTACAAATAAATGAAGAGTCACACACATAACCTAAAGGTTGCTTGATGTAGATCTCCTCATGAAGATTACCATGCAAGAAGGCACTCTTTACATACATCTAAAAAACTAACCATGCCTAGGATGCAACTAGAGAAAGTACAAGACAAATGGAATCCATCTTAGCAACAGGGGAAAAAGTCTCAAAATAGACAATACCCTCAACCTAAGAAAACCTTTAATCACAAGATGTGCCATGTACTTGTCAATAAAACCATTTGCTACATATTTGGTGCAATGCACCCACTTGCACTGATCCAATTGTCTTCCCTTCAGAAGAGGTACAAGATCCCATGAATGATTCTTCATCAAGGAAGAATACTCCTCAACCATAGAATTGTGCCACTTTGGAATACCTACAGCATTTGAAAACTTCTAAGGATCAACTAAAAGCACATAACAAAGACTAACACCTAAAATCTATGAACGAATATGGTGATCTTTGGAATCAAACAGGAGGTTCAAACTCCTCAAGGGTAGTGTGAACCTAATGAGGCAACGATAATACATCAAGAGGAGGTGGATAAAGACCATCATCTGAATTACCCTCAAGAAGTAAAGCATCCTCAAGTGATGAAGAAGGTGGAGTAGGTAGTGATGAAGAAGCAAAAGATAGAGTATCCATTTGTGTTAAGGACTACTTGGACATCTTACCAATAGTAGACCTTTCAACTTTCGAGTAATAGGATCAAACAACCTGCAAGCCTTAACACCCTCACAATAGCCAACCAAAAACAAAGGTTGAGCGTTCTCCATTGCCTTATGTCAACCATGCACAATGAATGCCCAAGCCTCACTACCAAATACTCTAAAGAAGTAAACATCAAACTTAACATGGTTCTCAAACATCATATTTTACACTTGCGAGGAATACAATTATGAATGTAGTTGGCTTAGTTGACTACTTTATCCCAAAGGATTGGAGCCATGGACCTAGATTGAATCATAAAATTAGCCTTCTCCTTTAAGGTTCTCTTCTTTCTCTCAACGACATCATTTTGTTTTGGAGTGAAAGGAATTGTGTGTTAATGTTGGATAACATGCTCACTACAAAAATCCTAAAATGTCTAGTTCACATACTCCCTCCCATTATCTTTGTTTATCCGTCAAAGAGAAAGACCTTGTTGCTTCTTCACAAATGCTTTGAAGGTTCTAAAAGTGTTGAGAACCTCACTCTTGTACTTAACAAAGTACACCCATGTGTATTGTGAGAAGTCGTCAATAAAGGTGAGCACATACTTGGCCCTTGAAAATGGAGTCAAAAATGACATAAGACCACTATGGATTGAAAGGAAGCCAGGTATGCAAAAAAAAGCTTCCTCCACCAATCTAACAGAGGAGAGAATGTGCAAATTTTTACAATTTCAAACCCTTATACAATTACATTAAAAAAGATGCACATAATCTAGTAAAGATTAACAACACGTGTACAAGAAAAACACAAAACAACAGATATACGTGGGAAAACCCTTTCGGGAAAAAACCCACACTCCATACACATAGCCCAAGTTGTATTATTCAACAACAGTAATAGTTACAATACAATTTCATGAGCAATGCTTAGGAGTCTTCACACTACGACAGAATTCTATAGCAATTCCGACAACACAACATCTCTACAATTCTTCAATCTGTCGCTCTCAAAATGCACTAAGGCATCAAGCATTTGTAGCCTCCAACACAAAGAGAAGATGCCAAAAACTTGCCATAAGCAAATCCCATGCCCAAGTGTGAACATGAGTTCATTATGACATGTCATTGTCAAAACACATGATTCTAGGCTTTCTCTAAATCCAAGTGGTTTGCAATTTAATGTTTTCCAAAGTCCCTTAATTGTAGTAGTTGTCTCATTCTTAATTTCTATTTGTGATAGTTGTATGGAGTGAGGAGCTCAATAGTCCTAGTTTCTGCCACGACTAGTAGAAGAACATCAAGAGAAAAAAGATGAAAGGGCACTTAAATCATGTCTTACACCCCTCCAAAATGTATTAAGTACGTAATTGCAACCTGCTAGCAAATTACAATGATCCATTTGTGCAATTTGAGCAATTGACAACCTTAAATCAACTATTTATAACATAGTGATTTTTACAATTTTCAAAAAAAATGCTTACCAAATAGGGAAGTAGAGGTTACAATGAGTTTCTTTGCAATTTTTTGAGCAATTTCAAAAAAAAAGCCAAAATTCAACTTTGTATGCAAAAGTTACCCTGTCACAAAAAATGAATGCATATGTACCTTCAAGCTGAAAAATCAAGCATATAGAGAAAAAATTGGAAAATTCCCCTACATTAAAATGCTCAAAACCAACTTTTTTCAACACCTATAAGAACACAAAAAACACCTTCATGGGAAAAATTTATGCTCTATCAGAAAAATAGCCTCCTTGGGTGAAAAAAGAAACACCTAGCCACTATTGTGATGACTCATGGGCAATACCCCCAAAGTAAGAGGAGCGTGTGCTGAGAAGTAGTGGTCGCCACTGAAGTGAGGTCAAAGTAGTAGTGGTATCCCAATGCAAGCAAAGTGTAGGAAATGGTGGCCCGATAGGTGGAGGTTGGGCAATGGATGTGCTATATGCTAAGCACTTTAGCAAGCAATATGAATAGTGCTTAGGCACTAATTGCTTAGCACTAAGTGTTGAGCGCTTACCACCAAACATAATGCCAAACGGGCATTCAAGTGGGCTAAAAACCCCTACCCACCTAAAAAAAACAATGCAGTTGCTAATAGAGGGTACAAAATCTATAGACCACTGTTATAAAACAAAGATATTATCAAAAATTAAAACCTTAGTTTTTACAAGGATCCTTTGTTTCATACTTCGTCCTTCAAGTGTGCTTGCCTCTAACCATCTACTCCACTTTGAATTAACCACCATTAATTGTAAAGTCTCCTATACTTCAAACATCCTCTCTAACAAAATGAAGTAATTGGCATATCTAGTATCCACAGGCTTGAGGAATTCCTTCCTCAAAAAAGTCCTAAACAAAGCAAGTAAAGTGTGATGGTTGCAAATGAGCATCTACATATCTCTAACACCATTGCCTTCACCCAATCTATCTTCTCAACGTCTTTCAATGTGTTGCTCAATGCATGAACACAACATGGATTCTAGAAAATGTGCTTGTAAACACCCTCCATTGCTAACTAACTTACACACACGAGCTGAATCAATCACCACTTGTACAACATTAAAGGTTCCAATTTCTTCTATGGCATCCTTCAAAATCTGAAATTGGAAGTTTGCATCCTTCCTCTTCTCTAAATAATCAATAGCTCTAAGAAAATAAGAGTCAATTGAACATGTGACATTGATATTAATGAATGGTCGATGTTTCATATTAGTCCACCCATCCATGATAATGGAGCAATCATCCCTTATCCATGTTTGTCTCATTTCTTCCATCAACACACTCACCTTAGAATATTTTCTATCAAAAAGAGTGGTACATAGCTTATCCAAGTGGGTCAAATGAAGGACCAACAAATATCGCATCTTTGATCATTTGTTTAAAATATGGAGAACATGCCACATGAAATGGTATGGCATGCACATAAAAGACTTAGCTATAGAAACTCAGACACCTCTCATGATTGTATATTAAATAACCCTACAACACTAGTAGTTCTTTTCTTTCCCTTCATAGAAGTAGAACCCTCTTCCCTTTGAATTCTAGCATCCACAATTCCCATAGGGAATGACACACTAGGCTACACACTCTCCAATGGGATTTCCTTCTTTCTTGTCTGCGCCTCCATGTACAGCTTGGTTACTTCAACCTTTCAACTAAATTTATAGTCTCACAACCTTCCACCCATTGTCCACCTATGCACAAAGATGACATTAAACTCTAGTATAGCTGCCCCTATAGTGTTTGTTGCACAAATGACAGCCATACTCTACCCCCCTTAAAAAAAATTGTCTTTGTCTATTTGTGTTGCAAATTGTAAGAGAGGCCTTTTTGGGGTTAAATGGACTTTTTGCATACTTTTTGAGGGGTTCATAGGGGCATGCAAATTGGTTAGTTGAATTTGCTAACCCTATTACACTCACCCCCAAAAGAACCCCTAGTGGCAGCCATTCTTGTATGACCTCTAGTTATTTGTCGCACTTGAACTTCAATATCTTCACTCTCACTACTCCTACTGCTGCTCATTGTTTCTTTCTGTTAAGAATTTAAAATGCCACCACAAGTGCAAATAAATGGAAAAAAATAAACAAAATACTCTTCCTATGTATTTGGAAATTTAGAAAACCTAAAAAAACTGAAAAGGAAATTGAACAAGCAAATAGTGATGGTAAACCCTCAAATGTAGTGGATCTGATGCCCTATTGCCTTCTTTCCACTATTGTTCTTCTCTTTTCACTACTGCTCCTTCACTTGCTACTCTTCTTCACAAGTTGGAAATGTTAAAATGAGTTTTTTTTTTAATTTTTAGATGTTTTAGAGGTTGTTTTAGGTTTAGGTATAATTTAAAGGGGTGTAAGGGTCGTTGAAGGCCCACCCATCCCTTTTTTAATCAAAATTGTTTTTTTTAAGTGCACTCAAAAAGTGTCAGGGCTATAAGAGACAACTAGCTGTCCCCAAGATGGTTGAGGGACATCTGGATGTCCCCTAGCCATCTCAAGATGGCTAACCACCCCCTACATCCCCAAAGCATTCCCTATTCATTTTTAACCGTCTCTAGACCGTTTCCTATCTTTGCAAAAAAGGGGGACAAGGGGGACATTTCCTACTTGTCCCCAAATCCCCAAAATGTCCCCTATAGGGGAAGTGAGCATTAAGGGCAGAGGACATGTCCCTAGGGCAGGGGGCATGTCCCCAAGGAGCATAGGCATGAGCTATTATTTCGAATGACTAAACTATTTTGTCTCAACTAATATTAGCTTATATGTTTTGAATGAAAAAATGTTTTTGAAGATAAGTAGGAAAGGGTCCTAATCCCGTACGATAGCTAACAACAAAGCAAAACAGCCCAAACAAACAGATTGGAAAAAACAGCCACCAACCAAACAGCAAAAAACCTAAACCAAACCAACACTAGCTAACCATAAAGGATCAGATATAGGCATGCAAGCCAAAAACAAGATTACCATCAAGGCACACAGGCCACTTATCATCACCAAAAACATTGATCAAAACTATACTATCAGGAGGCCGCAAGCCATACAAAGTTATCCAAATAGTCTTTAAAACATAATTATAGGTCATAATAAAACCATTAAAAACAGTAGCCAGACTAACAAAAAACCATAAAACCACATGAGTAGACAGCATCATTTTTTAGAAGCATCAATCAGGTCCCAATTATCCCTAAGCTCAAAGATAAACTCCTTCCATTTAGTGTCCACAACATCAATCCTTTTGGCAGCATCTTTATCATCCATCACTTTTCCTTGCCTCTTGAGTTGTTTCTTGATTTTAGTATGCCCAAAAACAATGCCCATGATAGCACATTTCATGATGCCATCTGTAACCTTCATCAGAGTACTTATAGCACTTTCCATCTCAGCCATCTTAACTTGCAAAGTATTGATTTGGTTTTTCAATTCACCAATAGTATCATTTTTTATATCATCCATTGGGGTAACAAAGAAACCCTTATCAATATCTTCCTGTCCCACCACAACAGCAACCTTTGTATCCTCTCTGCCATCAACGTCCTCTTCCATCATATTTTCCTCAAACTCTATATCTTCCTCATCCCCCTCTTGTTCACTATAGTCTTCACTTTCAATCCCCTCACTTTCAACATCATTCATCACCTCAAACTCCTCAATTAGTGAGAGCGCCACATCCTCCCTGTCAAGGGCAATAGTCTTCCCCTTATCATTATTCCCCTTCTCAAAAGCAGCTTTAGCCAAATGGGCCGACCTACGCCCTCCCTTCTTAGAGGCACATAAACCCCCATCATTCACATCCTTTTGTTCTCTGTCATAATCCTCAGTGATATTAATGACATTTTCATTTTTAGGGTTTTTGTGCACCAACTTTTTGCTTTTAGGAGGTTCTAGCAATAAGGGGGAGTGTTTCCTTTTTCCTGGGGTAGTCTTTAGCAAATCCAATTCCATATTTGTCTCAGCAGACTTACAATTAGGGCTTTTATTTTTAGAGACAGCTTTTTTACTTCCAGAAGCATGGTCCTTAACAAAAGAAGAAGGATTGCAATCAATAGGCTCAATCCTAACAGCAGACTTTTGAGATTTGTGATGGCCACAAGGAGAGTTAGCATTGGAAGAAGGGTAAGCATTATCCAAAGCAAAATTCGCAGGAGGGATTTCACAGCCCAACACATGAGGGTTACCATGCGGGTTGTTTGAAATCACATATTTATACAAAGCCATCATGAGGCCTTGATGTAGGGGAGGGGAAGCTCCTTTTTCAATGCTTTGTTGCAAGGACGAGAAAAGGTAAAAGGGGATATTAATTTTCGCATTATGCCTAATATGATTAAGGATTGGGAAATGATAGGCATGGACAGTCATATAACAACCCTCCAGCATAACATAATGCATGACATGAAGACTTACCATAGCACAAGGCAGAGGGAGGTTGAGTCTTGCATACCCATTCTGGAATCTTCTGAGCTTTTCCCCTTTTTCGAAAAAGCTATCCACAAATCTTTGATATTCGATATTGCTCTTCTTAACAATCTTCATCCCCTCATTCGCCAACCTCGTAGCCTCCACAATTAGCTGAGGGGTACCACAAATTTATGGTGCCAATGGTCACTTTACCACCCTGCCAAGAGTTGATGAATTTAGAGGTCAAGATATCATTGTAACCCTACATAGCCTGGAAGAAGGAAGACAACCTAGGTTTAACAAAAAGGTCACAGAGCTCCACATTCTGCTTCAAGCTTCCACAATTCACCGGCTTCGTTCTCTTCCTTGGAACACCCATGTTTATGAAATACAAGCTACTACTACCCTTCTTCCTCCCAAGAAGCCTTTCCAAACACAGACCGAACACCTTCAAACTGATATAAAGAGCACAATAACTATTGAACGAGAGAAATAAAATGAGGCCTTTCACCACAAAACGCCAATATAACAATTGCCAAATAATAATTAAGCAAAGAACAATCCAGAGAAGTTTTTAGTTATGATTGTCCATAACACCTTCCCTTAAAATTAAATCATAGTTATCAAGCCCCTCCTCAAGAAAATAGCAAGAAAGGACGTGAAACACGCGAGATATGACAGTTATCTCACAATCTAGGCTGGCCTTATTATTTATAGAGCCCTTTCTTATAATGCCATCATTAATGCAAACATGATTAATAATATCAAATTTATTATTCATTATCCGCACAATGCATTCCCCTTTTAAGTTAACTTGATTAAACACCATAAAATCATCCATTCTAAAGTCCCCCTTAATCCACAAATCTCCCATTGTCACTCGACATGATATCAAAAAACAACTCATATCTCTCCTTAATAATTATCTCTTTGATGTGATGTGGCATAGAGAAAAAATTCCCAATACACCCAATTCTGGTACTTTAAGGTCTCGTTGGTAGCTGCGTCAACAGCCCAATTCCTTACCCTATAAGAATGTTGGACTTTAAGCTCCGTAAAATTCTTTTGTTGTCGTCCAACACATCTCTTATTTCCCACAGCACAGCAGCTTTCCCATTCAAATTATCAATAATTAATTTAGAATCACCTTCTATGACAACATTAGTAAAACCAAGATCCTTCATTCTTTTTAACCCTTACCAAATAGCCATGGCTCCGGCAACATTATTGGAACAAAATCCAACATTTTTAGCATAACCCTCAATTGTCTTGCCTTGATGATTTCTTATAACACCCCTTGCTCCAGCTATACCAAAATTCCCCTTCAAACACCCATCAAAAATACATGAAAAAATGTTGTCTATGCATATCAAGCATCTTAATTGTCTTTAAAGAAACAACATGTTGATAAACTTGGATGATAAAGTGTTTGCATATGCAATTAAAATTTGAAGACGTGAACTAAGAATAAAAGCATAAAACTTAAATTTTACTTTCCAAATCAACCTCAAAACTCAAATTAAACGTATTGAAGCAATTTGCTCAAAATTTGATAATGTGTAGATACTCAACGTAGCAGCATAAAATTAATGATTTTTAATTAATGAAAATGACAAAGTGATTTTGCATTAGGATTTGTGGTTATAATGATGAATTATGAGATTTTTGAAAGAGCAAATGGATAGTAGAGCTTTTATCAAAGATCCAGAAAGATAAATTAGTTAACTAAAATTAGAAAAGGAAATTTCTATTTCGAACTTGTGAGAAAATGATAATGAATAATTTAATTCATTAAATGGATAAATCAATCAGGAAGTTACTAATTTGAAGAATGAATTAACAAATGGAGAAGATATGAGAGGGTAATTATGATTTTTTTAATTTATTTAATGGATAATTAACTCATCTTAATTAAATAATAAATAATTATTTAGTTAAATGATTAATAACAAGTGCCACGTTTTAGTGTTTGTAGCTTAGGGAGATATTTTCTCCTAAGTATAAATAAAATAAAATGAAATAAATGATTCTCAAGGCAGGTCGTCCTTGACTTGCAAAGTATATTTTTTATTTTTTATTCCTTAAAAGTAGCCAACCTAAATGAAGAGACACCTTGTTTTGTATATATACAAGGTGAAGTTGATTCATCAAATGATCAATTCATTCATCATTCAATTCACACTCTCAAGGAGAAGTTTGTGTCCTAGCAGCAGATCATAATTTTGTAGCAGCAGTTCAACTTCAAGGAGATTAATATTCAATTGTATCAAGAAGAGATTCTCATCATTCTTTGTGTCAAATTCGCCCTTGAGAAGGGTCTGATTGTAAAGCAGATTTCTACTCTTATTTTGCACTTCTGATATATGAGAGATATATTGTTGCTGGGTTTTTCTCCCTCGAGTAGGAGGGTTTTCCCAGGATAAACTTGTGTTCATTGTTCTTTGTGTTGCATTTTTTCTGCTTATTTCATGTCTAATCCTAAAACTAACATGGTATCAGAGCGGGTTTAAGAAAAATCATGACATGACAGTCAAACTCACTCTAAGCCAAGGAAGAAAGGAGGAGAAAAATCATGGAAATTAAATTCAGAAACAAGACAAAACTGAAAAAAGGTTCTGGTGCAATTTGGTTCCGGAAGGAAACAAAACTAATAGCCACGTTGGAACAAGGATTCATTTGGAGCTGGTCGCTGGAGAATAAATATCGAATAAGTCAGGAATATTTGATCATAGCCGCACTTGGTCAACAGGTATGAAGATGTTTTTGAAAAGTCGTCCTCACTAAACTACCAGGAGCTGCTAGCAGTCAAAGGAGTCGAAATGAGAGCAATCGACTATTACAGTGCATGTCACGTTTTTTTTTTAACTCTAGGAGGAAATACAATTGTATTTTGACAATAAGGGCAAGCTTTAATATTTTATTCCGTCTTCTCATAAGCCAATATTTGGGTCTTTTACATTTGACGGCATTAATAATTTGGGGCGACAAGGAGGATTATAATATTTTCTTTTCTGCCGAGTCAATATTGAAGGTTTGGAAAATTAATATTTCGTGATTGTTCATTGCGACTTATTTGATAGCTGTCAAGTATGAAGAGTATCGGGTAATCTCATATTCAAAAATTAATATAATCACTTGGAGGTGAGTCCAATATAAAATAAGTTAGAATAAGCTGACAGGGTAGGTGTCTCTGATTTAGATAAGCCAAGTTGAATAAATACAAATCATATCGAGTATATTTTTTGGAGTCTTTCTTGGCGACCCTAGCGCACAGACCAGCAAATTCGTCTGGGATAAACAGTGGCAGATTTCACATCGATTGAGTTGGTTGAGGAGTCATAGACCAACAAGACATTTTGGTGCTACATATTGGCATCACATAAGATAAGTCATTCTGAAGAAAAGACAAACTGTAGGGGAAATATATTTCCAGGCTATCTCATGACCGTTGAGCTAATACCTGGGAGGGGGTATTATTTTCTGAGTTAGCTTCAGAAATAGTATATTTGAATGGTCAAATTTAAGAGGCGCTGCAATAATCCAGAAGCTATGAAATTGGCTGTACAGATCTTTATTGTTGGTTGAATTGTTGTCTATTCTACTCAATAAAGAGATAAGTATTTTATGATCATGAATTCTATGTAGTTAATAATAATTCATGCAAGTGGGAATAGTGAATCTTGTATGCTTCTAGTATTGGTATTTCTCTTTGGGATAGTTTCATTCTATTATTAATCTCTCTCTAAAATGCTTCCAAGACGGATCAAAGAGCAAAAAAAAGATGATGAGAGATTGCATAAAGGATTCTTGAGGCATCTTGTGAGGAAGTCATGCCGACTGGAGAAATGAACAAGCATGGAGTCATAGCTTGCAGCCATGGGACTGAGTTGGTGGCACTTAACTTCACTGGAGACATCTCTCGAAGAGGAAGAACCTATACAAATTGTCATTGTGATCAGTTTCTTCGAAGAGGAGGAAATATCATTCAGAGGGAGTCTGACAAACCAACAGAGACAACCTTGGACGAGGAGGTCAGGAGGTTGATGCAAGTACTTGGAGCTTCAAAGGGAGTCACATCATCCTAAAGATTTGTGTAATGTATATATCTCTGTGACGGAGAAGTATGAGGTGAAAGCCCTTGTAGTGTATATTTATCTGTGACAAAGAAGTATGAGGTGAAAGCCCTTGTAGTATATATTTCTCTATGACAGAGAAGTATGAGGTGAAAGCCCTTGTAGTGTATATTTCTCTGAGACGGAGAAATATGAGGTGCAAGCCCTTTTTCATCTCTGAGACTGAGATGAAACATCATGTTGAGAGACTCCATGATGACATCACATTGAGAGACTCCATGATGAACCCTTTGTACTTGTGTTTTTCCACACATGGGAGTAGCCATGGTGGACGTCATGTTGAGAGACTCCATGACGACATCACGTTGAGAGACTTTGTGATGGGCACTTGTACGTGTGTTTCTTTCCACACATGGGAGTAGCCATGGTGGACGTCATGTTGAGAAACTCCATGACGACATCACGTTGAGAGACTCTGTTATGAACTACTTTCCACAAATGGGTGTAGCCATTGTGGGCGTCATGTTGAGGGACTCCATGACGAGGATATCTAGAAAATACCTCCCTAGCTAAGAGGGAGTGTTAGTGTTTGTAGCTTAGGGAGATATTTTCTCCTAAGTAAAAATAAAATAAAATGAAATAAATGATTCTCAAGGCAGGTCAGCCTTGACTTGCAAAGTATATTTTTTATTTCTTAAAAGTGGCAAACCTAAATGAAGAGACACCTTGTTTTGTATATATACAAAGAGAAGTTGATTCATTAAATGATCAATTCATTCATCATTCAATTCACACTCTCAAGGAGAAGTTTGCGTCCTAGCAACAGTTCATAATTTTGTAGCAGCAATTTGACTTCAAGGAGATTAATATTCGATTGTATCAAGAAGAGATTCTCATCATTCTTTGTGTCAAATTCGCCCTTGAGAAGGGTCTGATTGTAAAGCAGATTTCTGCTCTTATTCTGCACTTTCTGATATATGAGAAATATATTGTTGTTGGGTTTTTCTCCCTCGAGTAGGAGGGTTTTCCCAGGGTAAACTTGTGTTCATTGTTCTTTGTGTTGCATTTTTTCTGCTATTTCATGTCTGATCTTAAAACTAACACCACGTAGTGGCTAGTACTTGCCTTAATAGTATTGTAATTATTATTTTTAGATTTGATAAAAATTAAATATAAGTTTTATTAATGCGAATAAAAATAAATGTAAGTTTTGTTAATTATAGTGTTTTAGTATTGTTAATTAGTTATTTTAATGGCCTAACCTTAACCCTAGCTCATACCCTAACTCTAATTCTATCCCTAACTCTAACCCTAACCTTATCCCTAACTCTAACCCTAACAATATATTTTAAACCATTATCTTAATCCTAGACCTATCTCTAACCCTAACTATGATCATAACACTATCATAACTATAAACCTAATTTTATCACTAACTTTTAAATAAATAACATATTTAATAAATGTTATATTATGAATTATTATATATTAAATAAATTTTATAATAAAATAAATATAATATATACTAAAAATCATTAAAAGTTAGATATTAGATGTTGGCAATGTTTTTTCTCTTATTATTAATATAAAATTGTTATATATTAAAATGATTATTTATTACAAGTTGTTTACTTTTAATTATATATATATATATATATATTATATTATATTAAATTATCAAATTTGATTCATAGTAGACACAAGTGCAACTATATCTCTTCATTCAAATCAATAATTGTTAAATATTAACAAATTGATGATTATAGATGGTATGGTTTTTTCAAAGTCCATGAATGATAGAGTAAACACTTATATATTAAACTATGTATGCTATTTTGAATTGACGTTTCAAACCACATTAAATGATTCATCGTAGGAAGAGGATAATGAAGAATATGATTGTAGAAATGACCTTAAGAAGAGTTAAGTGGTGGCAGAGGGGAGGGAGCGAGGAGATTGGAAAATGAAGTAAAAGTGAAAATATGCAAAAAAATGATGAAGACATAATAGAAGAATGAATAATACCGTAATATGATATAACACAAATAAATGGATCAAAAAAGGTTAAAGTTAAATGTCTCAAATAATGAATAAATAACTCTAATGACCTTACCCTAACTCTAACTCAATGATTCATCATAGGAAGAGGATAATGAAGAATATGATTGTAGAAATGACCTTAAGAAGAGTTAAGTGGTGGGAGAGGGTACGGAGGGAGGAGATTGAAAAATGAAGTAAAAATGAAAATAGGCAAAAAATGATGAAGATATAACAAAAGAATGAATAATATAATAATATGATATAACACAAATAAATGGATCAAAAAAGGTTAAAGGTTAAATGTCTCAAACAAGGAATAAATAAATCTAAGAGAATTATAAAGATGAATTATATAACAAAATGATTGAGGAACAATTACCAAAATTATTAAAAGAAATGAAGGAAGATATAAAGGAAAATATACTAAAACTTAAAACAATAATAATTTAACCAAAGAAAAAAGAAAATAGATGAGATTATATATAAAATATAAATTGGAAAATTAAATAAATGATTCAATTAAAATCAAACAATAGATGGTTAAAATACAATAAACTATAATATATATTAATATAAATAGATAAAATCATAATAATTTATATAATATATATTAATATATATTAATATATATATAAATATAGATTAAAGCCAAAACCTAAAAAATAAAATAACCTATCATATATATTAATATAAATGTATAATATAAATTAATATATTACCTACACAATGTAGATTAACTTATTTATCTACATATTACTAATTGTCTTTAGAAACTCTCAAACCATCTTGGATGGAGCGCAAGTTGCTGGGCGGGAGAAGGAGCGGGGCCCCTAATTTGAAATCCTCAGGCGAAGCGAGCGAGGGAGATGCAGACTCGGAGGAAGATGATGACGATCTTTGGCTCGACATAGGTCTCTATCCTTGTTTCTTGGCTCTGGGCATTTGCAGGAGGCTACAGTGGTTTGTGTGGTCTGCTGCACTATTTTGTGTGTTGGCCTTTCTAGCTGGTGCCCTTGTAGTGGGCGGGTCCCTGGTCCTTGTTGGAGCTATTTGTGCTCTCCTTCTTGGTTTGGACCTGCTATTTTTTGGCAGCCTGGTGGAGTCTTCTCTGGCTCCTCGGTTGGTGTTTGGCGCTTTTTGGTTCCTATTCTCTTGGTCCTTGATGGCTAAGGACTATTCCAAGTTTTTGGTGTGGGGCTTCGGTTGCCTGTTTAGGACGACTCCTATGTTGTTTCTTGTTGATCATTCGGAGCCATTTTGGAAGTTCCTAGTTTGGGCTAGAGGCGAGGTCTACCCTTCACTCTCTGGTGTTTCTCCTCTGTAGCGCTTATGGCTTTCTGTCATGAGCTTGGTGTGCCTCAAAAGGGTTGTGCTTCAAGGTTTATTTACTTGGGAGGTTGTTGGGGATGTGGTGGTTGCCCTCCCTGATGCTACTTTGGTTGTTCTTCGGGTTTGTGTTGGATGTTCCCCTGCCTTGGTGTGGCCTTTTTTGGGTTTCTTCCTGTTGGAGGTGTTATCCTCCTTGTTCTCTCTGATTTGTGGGGAGGCTTTGTTTCCTTTGTCTTTGTGTCTCTTCCAGTGGCTGAGCAGAGTTTTTTTAAGTTCTTTTGTGCCCAGTTCGTGGATTGGGGTGTTCCCCATGATGGTTGAGTCTGTTTCGTTGCTTATGCTTAAGGCTCGGATCTTTTTTCTCTCTGGGATGTTGTTTGAGGAGTGTTTTTTGGGGGTTTCTCAATCTGTTTTTTGTTTTGGCTCCCTGTTGGGCTTTTGGCTTTTGGGATCTCTTAAGTCTCCTTTGAATGGGTTGCTCCTATTGTGTATCTTTTGTGCCCATGTTCTTTTGTGGAATGGTGTGTTTTGGCCTTTCCCTTTGCTTCTCTTGCTGGCCCGTCCTCTCAAGTTGCCGGTGGCTGTCATGTTTTTCCTTGTTGATGGTTTGGTGGCTCTCTTCCTGTTTCTCCAATCCGTGTCTTCTATTGAGGTGAAGACTACTTCAACTATGGTGGAGTCCTCTCTTTTAGAGGTAGAGAGGGGGTCTATGGATTTGTGGAGGTGCTTCCCATGTAGCTAGATTCTACTGTTACAGTACCTGTTGAGGTGATACATGTTCCTATGGAGGTGGAGTTGTTTGTTGTTATAGTGTGGTGATAATGGTGGTAAGGGTTTTCATGGCATCTGCTCCTATAGAGGGGAGCCTACTCCTTTTGAGGTGGAGTATGATTTGGCTATTCATGTTTGGTGGTGCTACAAGAGGTTTTATTCTACTTCTTACCTGATGGAGCTAGGCTGTGATTGTGTGAACAGTGGGTTTAAGGTCCCCATTAAAACCTAGAATGTTTTTGGATGTAAGTGGGTTTCAAGTTCCCTTCTAAACTTGGTTTGGGTTCAAGATCCCTTGTAAAACTTGGCTTTGTTGGGTTTAAGGTTCACGTCAAAACCTTCTTGTTTAGTGCAGATCTGGGTAGTCATAATGTTATTCTTGTGATTTGTTGTTGGTTCGTTGCTGGTTGTCTATGTTGAATCCTTGAGCAGCTTGTTCTTCTTTGTGTGGGTTTTGGGTCCCAGTCAAAACCTATTTGTTAATGGTTTCCGGTCCATTCAAAACCTATGGTTTCGGGTCCATTCAAAACTTGCTTTTCCCTCTTAATCAAAACTTATTTACCTACAAAATATTACCTTCAATAACATATTACCTACAAAATATTACCTTCATTGCAATTTTGTTATTTGAGTAAAGCACTATGCAAACTTTTTTCAAAGTCTTTGTTCCGCCAAGGTATTAGGAATTAAGAGATGCCAAGCCATTTTCTTTTGAAAAGCTCAGTCAGACCTGTATTCTAGAATCCAAACTGATGGATGATGCAATCAGAACAATTATAGGGCATGACTGGCTGGAATTCCATGCAATGTCACTTCCCCATGAAGTCGCCTCCTGCTTTGTTTCCAATTTGATGGAAGTGCTCTGGTGCGATGAAATAATAAAATTTTTAGTTGGTTCTTATATCCTTCCACATGTGTGTCCTCTTTCTTCTTTGCACAATGCTTTGGAAGAATATGATATATTAAATGGTTCTAACCTCGTGGGTGGTGTTTTATGTCGCCAATTTCTTCTCTCTGACCGCTCTTTATCTGCTCTTCTAAGTGCAATCGCACATGGTTTGTTGGATGACTACTCTTATGATTTTATAAGAAGCCTTCACAAGCTCAAACCACGGCCGGGGCATACGATCTCTAACATGCTTTTAGATTTATTTGATGCAATGCAATTCCTGATAAGGCATGCTCTTACGGAACCCCACTCCACTCCATATTTTGCTCCTCCTGCCGACTTGGAATCCTCGGCTGAAAGTGGTGTTTATCTTTGGTCGGGCTCCCGGTTCCATTCTCTTTTTCTCCCTAGTGCACGACCATGGGTTTTTGCTTGTGGCTCTTTCTTCTGCCACCTTCTACACGACTTTCCTTTCTTCGTTGGGTACTCATCGTTCATGTGGTTTCGCATTCTTCAAATATCGACTGGGTCACTTTTTTAAGGTTACTGCAAATGTTTCTCTCATGTTCTCACACTCATTCGTTGTTATCTTCTTGATCAACTGCAAACCCTACACTAGGAGGATTTTGTTCATATGGATTTCCTTTTTTTTAATTGAGGATTCTTTCCTTCGTATTCTGTAACTAATCATGATGGAAGGCTTTTGTAATTCTCTTGGCAGAATTGTGTTCTTCATCTACCTAATTTAGATATGTATCTCCCCGCTTTGTAACTATCTTTATCTTATCAATAAAGGTTTGTGGCTTGCCACTTTTTTTTTTTTTTAAATATTATCTACATTAAAATAGGTTGTATATTATATATAATAAAGACCTAAAATAATATAGGTTATCTTATATACCTATATATTATAGGTTATAATTTTTTTGGAGAACCTATATATATAAATTAATATAAAAATATACATGATGAAAAAAATTATTAATGAAAAGGAGAGTATATAACTAGCATACATATATTAAATATTAATATATATAAAATACACCGAGAGTTATCATTCTCTAATTTTCTTTTTTGATTGATTTATCTTTGTGATCAAATCTTTGATTTCTCTTTGTGATCAAAAATATTATTTATTTATTTGTTTGTTCTTTTAATTTATGCAAATATTTGAATTATTTTTATTATTTATTTATTTATTTGTTCTTTTTGTTTCATCCAATCTCTTTGATTTGATTTTTTTGTTTCATCAAATCTCTTTTATTTGATTTTTTTGTTTCATCAAATCTACTGTAGTTGCACATGATTTCCACCTACCTATCATTTTAAATGCAGCTTCAAAAACTTTACACAGATTTTTGGATGCCACTGTAGACGCCTCTCAATGTAATAATTAAATTATACCATAAAATATTATAAACATAGATAACAAAGATATTAGTCTAATGGAAAGAATAATACAATTTTTATTTTATTTTATTATTTTAATAACGTGAATCCAAATCTCTATAAAATAGTTAATTGATTTTTGTGAGATTTTCTTTAATAAAAAAATAACAATTACATTCTTTAAAAAAGTCAAAATAAGTAACATTTAAGAAAGATTTAATGAAATGACTTTATAAAGCAAAAAATGAAAAATCATTCTTAAAAAAATGTTTACCTTACTTTCCCTACAAATGGGTCAATAACACACATAACTTTTTATTTTTTAACCAATCATATGCACAAGAAATAATTTTTATAATTTATAAAGTTAAATATTTTACAAGTTGACTCTACAAAATTGAATTTTATTTTAATTTTTTTTAAATAATGTTTTTGATTGGTTGAAAACTAAATTATTAATAACTAGTTAACTAAAAAAAGTCAAACTCATTACAATAGTACTATGCCAATGGCAAGTACTAATAATGGATAATTAATGTTATGATTGTGATTAATGAATAATGATAGAATAATAATGATAATAATGCAAATAATTAATACAATAATAAGAAAAATTAATTTAGTGTCTACAATTTGTAGGAGCCCTAGTTGTAAGAAACGGGAATTGACACTCTCTTGCACCATGAAACAGGTTTTGCCTTGTACTTAAGCCATTTGTCATTGAGTGAATTGAAAATTTCTAAACATTTTTTCCAAAAAATCTTTTATTTCTTATCATGGACTGTGGAAGTATAAAATCTCTAATTCTAAATGTTTCTCGATCTTCCAAGATTTTTTGAGTATATGCTAGTTGCGAATTGACTCATTCCTTAGCTTCCTATACCATTGTCAAATCCGTCTATTGACTTTAATATGTAAATTGTCTGCTGAATTTATTGATGTTAGAGTTATGCATGGTTGGTCAATCTCTAAAAGGATATGTCAATCTCATTTAATATAGATGTTTATTGTAAATACGCTTCTTACACTAAAACCTCCCCAAATCTGTTTCCCATCAAATTACTGTTGCTATCACAATTTCCATTTCTCATTTTTTTCGTAATAGGTAGGAGATGTATGAGTCAATATCTGAGCGATTACTATTATTTTACAAAGCCAATGAAAATGAACTCTCTAACAATCTGACTATTATCAACTTTGAAATTTAATATCATAGATAAATGTCTGAGATTATTTTCAGGCGTTCACATTTTGTAAAACTCATCTAGAAACATCTATGTACTGAAATCTTTGATTTGAAATCTGATAAAATACTATACTATGCTTAAAAAACAGTAAAATACTAAATCTTACTAGAAAATCTTGTAACCTATTTCTAAAGTCAAATTCGCTAGCCCTTTCCTAGACTTGTGCAGTTAAATGTTAACGTGTTAATCTTCTGGGTTAACAGATATGTAATATATTTTTCAGTTTTGATAGTTATGGCAGTTAAACTGTTCTTCTGCCTATCAAATAAACATGCAAGCATTTCTTCAGCATGTAATTTCTTATATGCAATAAAATATATTTTTCTATTTTGCCCCTCCTAGGCGTAACAATGGTATTAGAGCAGTTTTGTTTGAAAATAAAAGGTGAATGAGATAAATCTTGAAAGCATTGGAGAAGTTGTAATGAAGTTGCATTGAAGGATTCTTATGAAGCCCGCGTCGATTACCCTTGTTGCTGACATTGAATAGCAGCATGGGATTCCATCTGGCAAAGAACAACAACTATGGTTCAAGATGGTGAAATCTAAACAATTTTAATTTCACCAATGCCTGTAAATTGCATGGAAGAAAAGTTTTAATTTGTTCAGATTGACATGTCCAGTAACCATTGTTCAAGATGTGAATCGATATTAAATTTGTTGCTTGCCTGCAAATTTTTTAAAAGTTTTTATGAGATATAAAATATGTCCTATTCTAATGTAAATAGCCATACTCCTTGTTGCTGGTTTTTTCAAGAATTGATTCTTGGCAAGGGCATTCAAGGTCATTTGTAGATGAAAAACCATGAAGAAATGACAATAATGAGAAGCAGTCAATGTATGGAAGTGGCTAACCATATGCATCAAGGGAAGGAGAGTGCAGAGACAATGAAGAAGAAAAACCTCCGTGATGATTGAGTGGAAACGAAAGTATTCTTTGTGTGAATAAAAGAAGTTGCATCCAAATACAGTACTTTGTGTCAAAGGGCAAGAACTTTATTAACAGTTGTAGATTGACAGTTACATGGTTTGTGATTTTCAGTGGCCACGATACAAGATTTTGTTAGTTTTTATGAACAGATGTAAATAAGCAGATTTTTAATTCAAATTCTAACACATAGACACAGCATATACCCTGGGAAAACCCTCCTCTTGAGGGAGAAAAACCCAGCAACAATATATCGCTTATATATTGAATGAAAAACAAAAATCTCCTTTACAATGAGGCCAATAATAAGGCCAAGTAATGACACCACAATTTGATGCTAACACAGAAATAATATAATGCCAGATGACACACTCATCAATCTGCTCTTTGATGACTTCTTCTTACACCAACTCGCATATATGAATATCGAATGAACAAGTGAAGTGAATACATAAGGATCGAACAGCATCTTCTATATATACTATTCGATTGGAGAAGTCTCCAAAGGATGCGACTCTTCAAGTATAATGTCGGCCTCTATGAAATGAAATGTCTCTTCAATTCAATCGCCAATTAGGAAGGGTCAGCCTCAATGATCAATCATGAAATAACAAATAAATAAAATATTATTTAATAAGTGACGTGCCTCTTCAAAAATCGCCTTGACAAATTAAATAGCCGATAGGCTATGTATTTAATTTGTTCTTCATGAAACGAACTGGGCTGGAAGTAGAAGCCCGACACTGCTGTCCATGTAACATCAACACTCCCTCTCAGCTAGGGAGGATACTTCTAGCTGTATAAGACATATCACCTCATCGTGATGTCAACCACAATGGCTACTACCATATGTGGAAAAGAAACATATCACCTCATTGTGATATCAACCAACATGGCTACTCCCACGAATGGTAAATGAACCATATCACCTCATCGTGATATCAACCATCATGGCTGCTCCCATGAATGGTAAAGGTGCACAAGTGCCCATCACGGAATCACTCTACGTGATGTCGTCACCTCTTCCTGACGTTCACTATAGCTACTCCCAGAGGGTGAAAGCACAAGTACAAGAAAATCATCACGGACTCTCACGTGATGTATGTCATGGAGTCACACACATGACATCCACCATGGCTACTCCCAGAGGGTGGAAACAAGGGCTTTCACCTCAAATTTCTCCATCATAGAGAAAGATGCTTTAACAAGGGCTTACACCTCAAGTTCCTCCATCTCAGAGGAAGATGCATTAACAAGGGCTTGCACCTCAAATCTCTCTCACAGAGAGAAATGCATAATCAAGGGCTTGCACCTCAAATCTCTCCCACAGAGATAAATGCATTAAAGAAAATCGCAAAAGATCACTGATGCGGAGACTCCCTCTCAACTAGGGCTTCATTCTCCACAATTCCAAGCTTGTCTCGAAAGTACACAAACTTTACTCTGGAGAGAGGCTTGGTGAGAATATCGGCCATTTTCTCATCAATGTTGATGTACTTCAACTAAATTGCTTTCCTCAATACCATATCTCTGATATAGTGGTATTTGATCTCAACATGTTTAGTTTTGTCATGAAACACTGGGTTGACAGAAAGCTTCACACAGCTTTGATTATCACAATGAATGATAGTCGGCTCCAACGATTGTCCAAACAATCCTACAAGGAGCTTCTGAAGCCACACTGCTTCTCGAGCTGCCACACAAGCTGCAATATACTCGGCCTCTGCGGTGCTCAGTGCCACTGAAGACTACTTCCTGCTACACCAGGAGATCATCACAGACCCCAAACTCAAACAACATCCAGAGGTGCTCTTCCGATCAGTGACATACCCTGCCCAATCAGAATCAGTATATCCATGCAACTTCAAGTCCACACTCGAAGAATATCTCAAGCCATACCCAACTGTGCCACGCAAGTATCTCAAGATATGCTTCGCTGCAACTAGATGTATTTGCCTTGGTTCACACATGAACTAACTAAGTGCACTCACCGCATAGCAAATATCTGGTCAAGTATTGACTAGATACATCAACGATCCAATCAACTATTTGTACATAGTAGGATCCACTAGATCTGAACTAGTTGTAGCCTCCTTAAGCTTCTGAAAGTTAGTCTCCATAGGCGTACACATGGATTTGCAATCCATCATACCAATTCTCTTCAAGATGTCTATTGTATACTTCCCTTGACTCAAAATGATCTCATTAGGCCTCTGCCATACTTCTAAGCCGAGGAAGTAATGCATGTAACTAAGATCCTTCATCTCAAATTTAGAAGCCAACTCCTTCTTGCATTTGATAATGAGGTGTTCTTCTCCAGTAAGAAATAGATCATCAACATAGAGAACCCAAAATCAATGCTTTGCCATCAGTTGGTTCCAGAGGCTCAACTAGACCAACATCTTCTTCAGGTTCAGTAGGCTCCCTCTGAATCTACAAGTACTTGCATCAACCTTCTGACCTCTTCGTCGAAGATTGCCTGCAACGCTTACCTTAGAGAATGTTTTCCAACGCACACCTCTGATACTATAGAGAGTTCAGGATTGTCCTCCTCGACCTCATCTCAGATCACTCTATTCTGAATAGGTTTGTGGAGCTATCAATGACAAATTCAAATTGATTGTCTTGTACAATTCTGATCTCAGCAACTGAAGAGGTCTTCCAAGGACTTTAGCATCGGCCTTGCAATATTGCAACCTACACTTCATCTCAGTGAGTCACAAAACTCCCTCTTGATCCTTGCCTCAGAGATTGCAAAGAAATCCTCTGGAAGTGAAATCCCTCTGTTGAGAGAATCTCAATTCTTTTCTCAGACATGCTCTCAACTCGGATTTTAACTTCCTCTTCGAAGTAATGACAACTTGAATAGGTTCTTTCTCTTCAAAAGATGTCTCCAGCCACCATCTCAGTCCCATGGTTACAAGTTGTGACTCCATGCTTGATCATTTCTTTGGTCGGCATGACTTCCTCACAAGATGCCTGAAGCTCTTCCTCCTTGTGCAATCTCTCATTACCTTCTTGCTCCTCAATCCGTCCTTGAAGCGTTTTAGAGAGAGATTACTAACAGTTTATAACTATCCAAAGAAATACCAAGACTAGAATCATACTATCCCAAGTTATAGCATGAATACATAAGAATTCATGAACAATATTTTAAAAAGAAACATGAAATGCTTATCTCTTAATAGTTTATATATAAGAATCAACCTATAAGTGAAATATGTAGCAAATATAAAAAAATTAGAATAAAGGGATAAAGAAACTTATCTTTATTGAATTATGATATATCTTTCTTCCATCTTTTACTCCTCTCGAAAAATGCTAATCTCAGCACAACAAGAGACAATCTGCTCAACTCAGATTTCTCAGATACATAGAATTAGGCCCCTCAAAGCATCATCACAGTCCATGCACATAGAGAATGGTATCGATGTGACCATCCAATCACAACGAAATTGCAGTTCTCTTTTCATTTCTGAGTCACACTCAGAAAAAAATTTTACAACTAGCATGAACATCTCACAATGAATGAAAGGTGTCTCCAAAGGGTCTCATCCCAGAGATCACTATTCAAGAGAACGCATGAACTTTACTACACACACACAATTAAATAAATGACATCAAATCTACACAACTCAGTAGACTGAATTTTACCCCAAATTTCAAAAGTATGAACAAAAGAATACTTATATCCTTGAAGTCAGAATCTCCTTAAGTGTTGCACTTAAATGTTGAATGAAACAGCATCATCCTCAACTGATTGCCACATTACCACCAACAGGCAACTGTACATAAAATTCCATGATACCACGGCTATGAGTTCTTGAAACAACTTATTATTTAAGAACAAATAAGGCATATCAGGTACTCCATTATGATCTACCTCCAAAAGGTTCTTCATCACATAAGATTCAAATGAACACAGTCAAATCTGTATTTGTATGAAACAAACATCTACAACTCCAGAATATTTCTACAAACTTAGATATATAGAGTTTCTTGTGTTTCTTTCTTTCTGAAACAAGATTCCTGGTTGCTTTCAAGCACCCTACAATCCATCCTTCGCTCCCAACAGAAAGGTAGACTTCTTGTTTCTTTGAAATCCTTCTTCCCTCTGAATGAACTACCTTTTCATCACATAGCAGACCTTATACGGGTTGAATGTCTCTCAGGAATTATATCTTCACTGCTGCACTGGTGATGTGTAAATGATGACCTGATAACATGCTTCGGTCATAATGATAATGACGGCCTTGCACATTTCCCAATTGCTAGCGATGACACTTCGGGTGGCAGATGAAGGAGCAGCGAAGGAGAGTCTCCCGTGAACTAGCGGTGGCTCCTCATGGATGATTTTATCAACAATTGTCCGCTTGGAGTTAATGTCAAGTCTGCCCTATGCAGTGACTGATGAATCGTGAATGTGGCTAGATCCTGGGCCACACCAAGTAGTTACTCTCAATCGAAGATTAGAGAGGAACAAGTAACGAAAAATTTCGGGCCAACAACTTAACACTGGATCCTTGAGCTGAATGAACATCCTTGATTCCTCTGCCCTTGCAGTGGCGTCGGATGACTGAGAAACAAATAGAAGGAGCGGCAAATACACTTCAAACTGGATCACTTTTAGCACCGACGGAATCTTAAGTATGTTTTTTTTTTTCTTTTGTGATCTCCTTCAGATAATCAATTCCTTCAAGTGACTCACACGAACTGTGCACTCTTGTGTAATGACTTTCTTTTGACTTCTATGCAGGATGAGATTTCTCTGCTTACTCCGATCTGATCAGGTCTTGAATTAAATCTGCTCTGATACCATGTTAGTTTTTATGAACAGATGTAAATAAGCAGATTTTTAATTCAAATTCTAACACATAGACACAGCATATACCCTAGGAAAACCTTCCTCTTGAGGGAGAAAAACCCAGCAACAATATATTGCTTATATATTGAATGATAAACAAAAATCTCCTTTACAATGAGGCCAATAATAAGGCCAAGTAATGACACCACAATCTGATGCTAACACAGAAATAATATAATGCCAGATGACACACTCATCGATCTGCTCTTTGATGACTTCTTCTTACACCAACTCGCATATATGAATATCGAATGAACAAGTGAAGTGAATACATAAGGATCGAACAGCATCTTCTATATATACTATTCGATTGGAGAAGTCTCCAAAGGATGTGACTCTTCAAGTATAATGTCGGCCTCTATGAAATGAAATGTCTCTTCAATTCAATTGCCGATTAGGAAGGGTCGGCCTCAATGATCAATCATGAAATAACAAATAAATAAAATATTATTTAATAAGTGACATGCCTCTTCAAAAATCGCCTTGACAAATTAAATAGCCGATAGGCTATGTATTTAATTTGTTCTTCATGAAACGAATTGGGTTGGAAGTAGAAGCCCAACGCTGTTGTCCATGTAACATCAATAGATTTTGTGTCTAAGCTTATGGCACAAAAATGCCACCAACCAAAGTCATAAAAACAGAAACCCATTGTGAGAGTTTGGGAAACTCATAAAACAAATAGGGGAAAATGTGGTCTTGGTTACAAAGGTTTTGTTGGCTCTAATGTCCTAGAATATTTTAAACATATAAAATTTGTATTAGGGGGACTTATGAATACATGTCATGTTGAGTCAACATTTGTTGATGATTCTTGTGAAGTTCAAAAATCTAAGCAACCAAAAGCAATATGCACTAAGTCCAATAATGTCAAAATTTGTTCGCATTGTGGACGTCAAAGTCATCTTTCTAGTACTTTGTAATGTCCCCATTTTTACACCATACTGTTTTGTGAGCGTGGCCAATTTTTGAGGTTTTTTGAAGGTTTTCAGGTGAGTTGGGAGAGTTCCAACATTCTTGAGAGCTCAATTTAGGGTTTTCTTGGCATCCAATGGTGGTGTAGAGTTCAGTTGGCTTTCAAATTTGCACTAACACTCTTCGTAGCATTTTGGTCCTTCTAGGTTGTTCTTCACAGTTCTTGGAGAACATACTATTTTTAGTAAGTGCCCGTTTGGCACCCGGCATCATTCTTCAACATTAGCTTCTTCTTGACATGATCAATTTCGGTTTTCAGTGCCTTGGTGGTGCTTTCCACAAAATGGTTTGGATTATTTAAATTATTACATTAAAATTATAAAGTTAACGTTATAATATTTACTTTAGTGTTATAATTTAATAAAGTTATGTTATGTCCCCTCAAGTGGATGCCTAGGGGAAAAAGGGGACTTAGACATAAAGTTATTTTAAAAAAAAAAAAAAAGTTTTTTTAAGAAAAAAGAAAAACTTTTTCAAAAACAAAAAGTGTTTTTTTCAAAAAAAAGCAACAAAAAAGCAAAAAAAGATTTTTTTTTTGAACAAGCGGCAAAAAAGCTATAAAAGGAGGTTTGGGGCTCTCATTTGTATTATTCAAGTTTGCACACATAACAGGATGCTACTAGAGTGAACAAAGTTCTTCCAAGGTTGATTGAAGACAAAAACCCTCATCAAATCACTAGTTTTGGTGTTCAAAGATCCTTTCTAGCTGGTAGAGTGATTTCACACAAGAATCACATTGGTATTTACAGAGTTTCGGATTTCAGGGTTTCAAAAAAGAAGATTCTTTTAAAAGTGTTTTGATTGCAGGTTTTTGGGGTTTTGGATTTGAAGTGTTTTGTTGTGACAGATTCTCCAAGGTTTAGTGAATACTTCATGAAAAATTTTGCAGCAATGATAGTGGGTTTTTGAGGGTGATTTGGAAACTCTTATTGTTGGGTTGTACTTTGTATGAGTGGGTCGTACTATTGTTGTCATTTGCTAACCATGCCCCTTCAAGTGACCTTAGACTGTTGAGAAATGACTCATACTGCTGTTATAGACCTGCACATGCCTTTATGAGAAGTTTGGGTGTGTTGGTTGTAATGTCCCTTCTGCAAAAATCAGATAAAAATAATATGTTATTATTTTGGGTTTGGGCGCCCAAAAAGGAGGGAAAAATATTTAAATATTTGTGCCAAAATATTCTTTATATATACATGGGCTTGGTCAGCCCTTTTAGAGTGATAAAGGTGTTAAAAAAATAAAATAAATTAAATTAAAAGTGTAATGTCCCCATTTTGGCCATACGCTCTTTGTTTGGTTTTAGTCAATTTTTGGAAATCCATAGGCTACTCAGATGTGCAAATTTAGGGTTTCCACTTTCATTAAGTCTTGCTTCCAGCTCAGTTCTGCTTTCTGTTGGTTTTGAGGTAAACTTACTATTTTTGGCAGTGGCTATTTTTAGTAAGTCTAATTTTGGCATGGCATCATCAGCAGTTCAACTCAAGTCATCTTGTTATCCATCAGTTTCAGTTTGGCTTTGGGTTTGGTTTTCTTCATGAGTTGAGTTTATACTTAGTCAAATTTCATGTTTCTCAGTTGTACCCCACGCCTAGGAGTAATAACTTCATGTTGTTTTAAAAGAGGGGCCATTAAGGGGGTCAATTGTGCATTTAATGATTTATTAAATGTTTTATTGTTGCAAAGTAAAGTTGGATGCCTAAAGGAGGTTGAGTAATATTTTATTATTTCAAAAAGTAAAATGCAAAAAGGTGGCATCCCTTTTGGAAGTTGAAGTGATTCGACTTCTTGGAATTTGAAGAGTTTTTGTTGCTTCATTTGCCAACTGAAGCTTATATATTGCTGCTGTTTTGAAAAGCTGATTATGCATATTTTTGAAGAGCAAAGTTACGCTGCTGGAATGAATCCAGAATCCGGCTAAGGGAAAGCTTAGCAAATTTACTCCATTCTTCGGGCCTGCAACTATGGTTCCCTAGGTGGTGGATTGAGAGTGTGCTTCATCCAGAAGCACATATTGAGCATTATTGTGGAGTTTTGGTGAGATATTTCTAGTTTTCATGTTGCTGGTTTATCATGGCTAAAAGTGATTTTTGCATACAGCTTTTAGTATGAATTTTATTTGGTTCTGGGTATTTGATCATTGCATTTCTATGATAGAGGCGACCATATTTGGAGGTTATCAGAATTTAATTCCAAGTTTCAGATTTTAATAAGCAAAATCGCCCTTGCAAGGAGGCCGTACCTTTTTGGAGAGCATTGGGATTCGTGCATAAATTAATGGTTGAGTTTAGATGTTTTATCATTGTGAATTGGGTGCCAACCTTCTCAAGAGCTCTTGCAAGTTATATTTCATCTTCTGGAGGTATTGTGAAGGAGTTGTGATTATTTTTATGTGTTTTCAGTTTGTTGATTTTTTATATCAGTTTGCTTCAGTATTCTAATTTTGGTTTCAAGCTTCATTAATTGAGACGATATCAAGTGGAAAAATCTTCTATTTCATTGTGCTTTGTAAAGATTGTAGTAACACTTGAAAATTGCAGTTGTTTATCATTGTAAGACTATAAACAGTAGTACTGTTTCAGTCATTTAATTAGCTGCAAATTCTTATGATTAATCTCTCATATATGTAACCCCTAGATGGTTTATCGCCAGTGTGAATAAAGAACATTCTAGAAGCTTATCTCTCTTATTTTGCAGCTATTTCTATTCATTGTAAAGCTAGTTAGTAGTACTAACGGCTATTTCATTTTATTGCTGCAATTTTATACTTGATTACACTCCCACAATTGAGTGGTTGAGTTTTAGAATAAACATTTTTCTTGATTGTAAATTCCCCCCACAAAATAAGTGGTTGTGTGGACTGTATTCCCCCCACGTTAATAAGTGGAAGTGAGGATTTAAATGGCTGGCTTGCCGCCTCTAATAATGTAATAATCTTACCCACTGAATAAGTGGAGTATCCCCACTGCTTATGGATGTCTGCATCAGCAGATGAATTGTAATTTCAGTTCAATTTATTCCTAATGATCCTCTGACCATATGCTATCACCTCGCCCACATTGGGATCTTGGTGAACATTCTTGGTTAGAGTTACTTTCTATGCTGATTTGCATTTGGAGCTAACGCTAATCAGTGATTGGTTGCTGATTTGTGTGTTAAATTTTGGGGAAAAAAGTTAAGGGGAATATTTCAAAAAGCAAGTTATTTTTGGGGCACCCAAATGAAGGAGGGAAAAAAAGTTTAAAATAATTTTTAAATGCTTTTTGGCGCCTAGGGCTAGGTTGGCCGAGTTGGGAATCATAAGGGGAGTTGTATATTTATGCAAGGTGTGTTTAAGGCATTATTCATCATTCATAATTTTATATCTGCTTTTCTGCTCTACTTATTGGCGAATTCTCTAAGGACGAAAACCTTCGAGAATCAAGAGGATGTTGGACGAAACCCTAGCTTCTTCCAAGGAGAACTTCATGACGAAGGTTCCTATGTGCTTCAATGGAGATAATTGCTAGTTTCATGTCAATTTGCATCAGCATTTAGATTCCTGATTTGAAAAGGGAGTTGTGCAAGTTGGAGGTTATAATTCAAATTTTCTAGCGTGGCAAAGCCCTAACATCAGTCCAGTAGGCCAGCACACCCTTGGTAGAGTTATTGTTGTAATATTTTGTCATTGATGTCAAGGTTGAGCTGTGTGCTTATGAGATTGGGTTGTGTGCTTATGAGCTTGAGCTGCTTGAGCTGCTTGAGTTGCTTGACCCGCTTGACCTGCTTGACCTGCTTGACCTACTCGAGCTGCTTGACCTGCTTGAACTGTTTGTCTGCTTGCTTCAGCTACCTAGTTGTCTGCATCAGCAGCATATGTGCTGAGTCATCTTGATATGTCAATTAGCCAAGTCAGCACATTGAAAAGTCTTTTATTATCTTTCTATGAGGTTCAATTCTCTTTGAGGTGGCTTATTTTTGTCTTATGCGAACTTTTTATGGATGTGGTTTTTGAGATATTTTTACAATGCTTTGAAGTTCAAAAACGTGGCTGCTCTAGAGCCTATTTGTCGTCGCTGTTTGGAGGAGGTTATGAATAAGGAAGTTTTGTTTTAGGTATTTCTGGGCTTATGGTGTTATTATTAAAGTTTAGCCTTCAAATTTTTTAAGCAACGGCTTGTTTCATTTATTCCAGTCAGCATTTGTTTTATGATGATTTCAAGACGACTTCAGGCACTTCGAATTTCCTATCAAAGTCATTGTAACGGTTTTGACGGCTTTGCAAAAATGAATTGTCTTTGATTAAAAATGATACCGGCTGACAAAAGAGTGATGAAGATGTTTTGTGGTGCAGCGATTTATTTATGAAGATATCGACTTATTTATTCTCAATGATATTTAGTGTGGTGATTTCAGAATTTAAATTGAGGCGGCTTCTATTGGTCAGAGCAAATGAACACGTCTTGTGTGTCAGGGACATGGATACTTTATTAGCTTGTGTGAAACGACTAAACAATGGTTGAAATTCATGTTTCATGTAGGGGATTGTTTTTTCTCTAAAATAATATATCGAATCCTCCAATTTTAGTGGGCGGCTCACTACTCTAACGGGTTTATTTCTAACAAAGATAAATATATGCTTAGATGTTTCTATGGAGACGGATTATTTAATGCCTTCTTCATTATTGAGGCGGTTGTCTGTGGCAGGAGTTTCGGTTTTTTTTAAGACGTCTTTATTAAGGATGATTTATTTTGGGCGACTATTTTAAAATCGCATTCAAGTGAAATCGTGGAAATTTGGAGGCAGCTTGAATATTCTTCAATGTTTACTTCATCGACAGCTATAGGAGAAATGAAAATCCTGAGTAAAATAATGAAGATGGTAATTGAAAACAGAGAATGCTTTGAGTATGGTCTTTTGACACCATTCAGGGCGACTACGAAATTAAGATATCTTCTATACTTGGAGTATTGATGTCTCCTCGCTCTAACAATTTTTTAAACAAATAAAGACGTTTCTATGTAATGAAGGCGGCTAAATTATTCCATGCTTAAAGTGGCATTGTCAGAAGAAATAAACGGTGTCCTCTTTGGCATTTAATTTTTGAATGGAAATCGTCTTTGATATTGTTTGTTCTTCCTATTGGTAAAGAGTGGTATGAGAGCTATATGAGATAGGGCTACGTGAAAACCAGAGGTGTTATCTTTTTATTAAAAATTTCGGGTAAATAAAAATTTGATGAATCAGCATGATGTGAGTATGCGGATACATATGCAGTAAAAATGAAAATAGATAGCCAAGCCGTTTTTCTGGAGTCGAAGTTATATTTGCCTTAAAAGGAATATCTATGTATCATCCTTTTAGCGTGTTGGTGGTTGTTTGATTAAAGGTGTTGGAGCGGCTAGATAATTTTATTGCATTTCTTATTGAGAGGAGTTGGGAATGATGTGTGCAATGGCTTCAGAATTTGGTGATGATTATTAATTCCATTGAACAAAATTGATATAAACTTTGTGCTGACTGGTTATGGGAGATACAATACAGAGAGTTCAGTGTGTGGTTAAAAAGGGGGAAAACATCCTTTAGCGCACTTCTCTTATTATTGGCGTTGGATTGTTTATGGTTTTTGGACGCCTTTAGAATTTCATGAGAAGTCGAATATGTATAAGCCTAATGAAGTTTTCATGAAAAGCCCTTTTTGTTTATGAAGCAGCTAAGATTTGAGTATTTAGTGTTGATGCTGTTTGGACGGGTCTAAGTAGTAAGAAGAGTTAAGAGCTATGTTTTGAAGAGCAAATGAAACAAGTGTCCATCAATGTATTGTTGTCCTTCATAGTTAGTGCAGCATTTTGAAGAGATTACAAGTCCAGATTGTTTACTGTTTAGGGGATTCAATAATCTTGTTTTCATCTGAACAGTGACATTAGTATAATCTATTGGAGTATGCAGTGATTGTGTATGTGAGGACTTTGTTAAGACTATGGATGAATCAAGTTATTGAGCAGGTTGCCTTCTGTATCAAGTAATTAGATTTTGAGAAATGGCTGGTTTTGCATGCTATAAAATGTCAATTTGAAAGAACTGAGACTGTGTGCAAATTGTCATAGACGTGATGCTTCGAAGGTGTGGCTATTTTTAAAGGCACTTGAGTGAAGTTTTTTGAGCATATTGGATTTGTGATAGGTGATGTGTATTTGTGTTGTGAATCAGAAATTGATTTGGACAGTGTGTATGTGGATAAGAGCCTCACAGTTCATGTGAAGGCATTGCATGAAACCGTGTTTTGCAGCTTTGTATCGGAAGTCTGGAGTTGGTGCTTCAGCCATTGAAGTTGGTGCTTCGGTGTATTCGGAATTGGTGCTTCAAAAGAGGGTCGGTGCTCTCGGTGGGTTGGTGCTCACTAAATAAAGTCTGGAGTTGGTGCTTCAACCACTGGAGTTGGTGCTTTGGTGTACACGGAATTGGTGCTTCGAAGGAGAGTTGGTGCTCTCAGTGGGTTGGTGCTCATCTATGTAATCAGGGTTGGTGCCCTTTGGAGATAAATAAAAGCAATGTTTTTCCGTGGTTTTTTACCCAAAAGGGTTTTCCACGTAATCCTAGTATTTATCTTGTTAATGGAGTTTGATGATGCTCCTAATATTCTGATTTCTGATTTACATGTTAAATCTGGTTTAAAGTTTATAAAATATTCTGAAATACTGATTCAGCTCCCTCTCTCCCCCCCCCCTCTCAGTATTTCCTATGTGCTCTTCAGTTATTTCAGTTGCTTCTTCGTCATTTAGTTGCATATTTGTAGCTGGAGCAACTTCGCCTAGCTAGGATTAGTTGCATTTCCATTATTGGGGTTTCTTCATGTTGTGGCGCATGTTTGAAGCCCACTTTACTTTGTAATTTGCATTCATATTCTGTAGCAACAGACTAAAGGTTTATATCAGACATTTGTTGGCTCATATTAAAGGATCTAATCATGCTATGTTGGTGATTTAATGCTACTGTTATCTGCTACATGTTTTTCTATCTTTTGGTTGCATTATGTACTGCTATTCATGCATTATAAAACTCAGAAAATTACATCAGCACACTAGGGTTTAAGCAGAAATTGAAAATCAGAAATTAGGGCATCAATTTTGCATTACAAAAAAATCAGAAAATTGCACAAATATTGCTTGGGATATTTCATATTTCAATTGGTTGAAGTCTATTGAGCATGTAGCTATTGGTATAATCCTTGTTAGTGGTTAGTGAGTTGGGTTGATGTCGAAGGTGTTTTCTAAGTGTATCCCCCGCTGATCCAGACGTGAAGCAGTCATTTTCAGTCTTATCAGACCCATAACAGTGTTTCCCAGCCTTATCAGACTCACTGGGTATGACTGAAACAAATATATTCGGTTATTAGCTATCAACTCCTTGCATAAGAAGCTGTTTGGTGTTGCTGGGTGAGTGGTGATGCTACTTGGTAACTTTGGGTGGAGTTCTAAGTGAGTTTTGGGAAGTGTTAAAAGACTTTCCATCGCTGATTGACTTGCTGTGACACAGATTTTTGGACCTGCAGAGTATGATTGGAATTTCCAAACTGACATTGGCACACAGTCAATGAGTTTGTGGTGGATTGGAACTGTTCTCAGGAGGTGCATTTGTTATGCACTTTCGTTAGTGTGTTGGAGGTGATCTTGTGGTGCACTCTAAATTGTTATCTTGCTGCTAGACTGAAAACAACAACTTCCAGTTCATTTACAGACCTGCAATCAACCCTTAAGTCATCTTCTTGAGGTATTTTATGGTTATTCCTATGTGAGTGTTGGGTTTATACGTTTGGGCAACTTTGGGAATGATTTTCCTTGATGTTATTTCATACCAGCACTCTGTGACAGTAATGAAATGCTACTCAGCATTTTATATCAGCTAAATACATCATTGTGTTGAGTTTATATTGAGTTTACTTATTGCCAATTTTTTTTTTTTTTTTAAAAGTTAGGGGTGGTTATTACATGCTTTGATATGCATCCATGTTCTTCATGTGGTCAACATACTCATGATTCCTTTCATTGTTTTCAAAAGAAAGTGCAAAAACGTATGTTATGTGTTGCTAGTCCTTTGTTTGAACCAGTCCCAAGGAAGCCATCAAATGTTTCTTTAGATATTGCAGTTGTGACATCTTTGACAGAGATTGAGCAAGATGATCCAAATAAGGTTATGTTGAGTGCTGAGAATGTTGGTAATGCCATTGTTTATGACAATATTGTTGGTGATGATAAGAATGATTTTGCTAAGAAATGTGATTGTGCTGAGTATGTTGGATATGCAATTTATGATGATTATGATGATGTTGGTACTTACTAATATATTCCAATTATTTGAGGCTATGAAGATAAAGGTGTTTCCTCTTGTTTAGTAACTCCATCAGGAAGACCACATTGTTGACATTTTCCACTCTCATCTGCAAAGGGGGGATCTCGTTTATATGTTAGATTCAAGTGGAGATTTCATCGATTGTTGACAACTTGTGATTGGTGTGGTAATTACACTTCAATATTATACTGCACTCAATATGTGTCATTTCAGATATTATTTTCAATGATTGCACCCAATGTGTGCTATTTCAGATAAATTTCAGATATTATTTTCAGTGATAATGCAGAGTTGCCCCAGATTGATAGTTGGTGATCTAAGTTGTCGGTTCTGGTACGGATTCTAGTTCGGGTTTGTGGATTCAGCAAAAAAATTTGGGGTTGGGTTCGTTTTGGGTTTGTCCGTACTGTTAGTTTTAGACCAGAAATGTAACTAAGCAGAAATACAACACACTGAACAAAGAACACAGCAAATTACCCTGGGAAAACCCTCCTTCTCGAGGGAGAAAAAAAACCCAGCAAAATATATCTCTTATATATAGAAAGAATAAGATCAGAAATCTGCTTACAAATCAGACCCTTCTCAAGGGCGAATTTGATACAATAAATAGATAAATCTCTCCTTGATACAAGCTGAATATAATTATCCTTGAAATCTGATCTGCTACTAAAGATGGGATCTACTGCTAAGTGTTGTTAAATTTTATGATCAGATGTAATGCACAGAAAATTAATTCAAAATCAGACACAATAACACAGCAGATACCCTGGGAAAACCCTCCACTTGAGGGAGAAAAAACCAGCAAAAATATATCACTTATATATTGAATCTCAACAGCAATTATCTCCTTACAAGAGGCCGATATGAAGGCCTAAATATAAGCACCAAAAATATGATGCAGCACAGAAACACAATGAAGTAATTCGCTGATGAAATCTCAGCCTTCTACTATGTCGATCTGCCTTCGATGAAGAACTCGCACTTGATTTAGAATGGAATAAGTCGATGATCAAACAATGAGACATCACCAAGTATATATACAATGTGATGGAGGGAGACATGCCCTTTCAAAAACACAAGTCGGCTCAGCATAGAAAGATGCGCCCCTCCAATAAGATCGCGTCCATGCAAGAGGTCGGCCTTATTAGTAATTCGTGCTTCTTCATTAATTCGTGCCATTCCAATAATTAAATTAGTAACCAAGGATTGCGCCTCTTCAATAAATTGGTGTCACATAAATTAAATAGCCCTAGGCTATCATTTAATTTATCATCATGAAGTAAGGAGATTGGCTGGAAGTGGAGACCGACACTGCATAACATCAACTCTCCCTCTCAACTAGAGAGAACACTTCCAGCTACACAAGACATATCACCTCATCGTGATGTCTACCACAATGGCTACACCCATATGTGGAAAAGAAAGATATCACCTCATCGTGATATCAACCATCATGGCTTCAACCATCATGGCTACACCCATGTATGGTATGTACAAGTGTTCATCACTTAACGTGATGTTGTCACCTCATCGTGACGTTCACCATGGCTCTCCCAGAGGGTGAAACACAAGTACAAGAAAATCATCACGGACTCTCTCACATGATGTTGTCATGGAGTCACACACATGACATCCACCATGGCTCTCCCAGAGGGTGGAAACAAGGGCTTTCCTCAAATCGCAAAAGAGAAATGCATTAACAAGGGCTTGCACCTCAAATCTCTCTCAAAAGAGAAATGCATTAAAGAGGATCACTGATACTGAGACTCCTTCTCAGTTAGGGCTTGATTCTCCACCATACCAAGCTTGTCCCGAAAGTACACAAACTTTATCCTTGAGAGACGCTTGGTGAGAATGTTTGCCGTCTGCTCATCAGTGTTGATATACCTCAACTAGATCGCCTTCCTCAATACCATATCTTTGATATAGTGGTATTTGATCTCAACATGCTTAGTTCTATCATGAAACACGAGATTGACAGAAAGCTTCACACAGCTCTGGTTATCACAATGAATGATAGTAGACTCCATTGATTGCCCAAACAATCCTACAAGGAGCTTCTGAAGCCACATTGCTTCTCGAGCTGCCACACAAGCTGCAATATACTCGACCTCTGTTGTACTCAACGCTACAGATGACTGCTTCCTGCTGCACCAAGATATCATCACAAACCCCAAACTAAAGCAACATCCAAAGGTGCTCTTTCGATCAGTGACACACCCTGCCCAATTAGAATCAATATAACCATGCAACTTCAAATCCATACTTGAAGAATATCTCAACCCATATCCAATTGTGCCACGCAAGTATCTCAGGATATGTTTCGCTGCAACAAGATGTATCTACCTTGGTTCACACATGAACTGACTGAGTGCACTCACTGCACAGCAGATATCCAGTCTAGTGTTGACTAGATACATCAATGATCCAATCAACTACCTGTACATCGTAGGATCCACCAAATCTGAATTAGCTGCAGCCTCCTTCAACTTATGTAGGTTGGTCTCCATAGGTGTAGACATGGATTTGCAATCCATCATACCAAATCTCTTAAGTATATCAATTGTATACCTCCCTTGACTTAGAAGCATCTCGTCTGGCTTTTGCCAAACTTCTAAGCCAAGGAAGTAATGCATGAGACCAAGGTCCTTCATTTCAAACTCAAAAGCCAACTCCTTCTTACATTTGACAATGAGGTGTTCTTCTCCAGTAAGAATCAAATCATCAACATACAAAACCAAAATCAATGCTTCACCATCAATTACCTTGAAATACAGGTTAGAATCAGCATCGTTCTTGGAGAAACCCAAGCTTGACAAGTAACGATCAATCCTTTCATACCAAGCACGAGGAGCCTGCTTAAGACCATACAAGGCCTTCTTCAACCTACAAACATGAGATTCCTTCCCATGTACCTCAAATCCATCAGGTTGCTCAATATAAACTTCTTCCTCGATTACACCATTTAGAAATGTTGTCTTCACATCTATCTGGTGAATCTTCCATCCTTTAGCTGCAGCAATAGCAATGATGGTCCTAACAGAAGTATAACGAGCAACTGGAGCAAATGTCTCTTCATAGTCAACTCCCTCTTTTTGTGAAAACCCTCTAGCCACGAATCTTTCCTTGTACTTCTCAATGCTCCCATCAGCCGCATGCTTGATCTTGAAGAGCCATTTTGAAGATACCACAGATTTGCCTTCGGGTCTAGGAACAATGTGCCAAACATCATTCTTGAGAATTGACTGATACTCCTCTATCATAGCATCTCTCCAAACCTGTTGACTAGAAGCTTCCTCAACACTAGAAGGCTCGGACTCAATAATCTGACTCATCAAAGCAACATAACTGGAGAACTTGTGAGGTCTCTTACTTTCTTTCAAGGTTCCTCTTGGTACTGCAAACCTTATGCCTCCTGCATTATTTGCCTAGCCCAGAGAGGTCTTTTTCTCCCAATCAAAATCGGTAGGCCCATCAGTAGGTTCCAAGGGCTCAACTGGATCATCATCTTCCTTCGATTCTGAAGTCTCCCTCTGAATCTCAGGAGTATGATCAACTTCCATATCTTGAGGAGACTCTTCATTATCAATCTCCATATGAGCACCCTTGGATCTTCTGAATGCAACATCTTCCTCAAATGTGACATCTCTACTGATCTCAATCAACTTCTAACCTGGAATATAGATTTTGTAGGCTTTTGATGTTTCACTGTAACCTACAAATATCCCCTTCCTGCCAAAAGGCTCCAACTTGTTCTCTTTTCCTTCGGTACATGAACATACACCGGACATCCAAAGATCCTCAAATGACTCACTTCTAGCTTCTTCCTAGTAAAGGCTTCTTCAAGAGTGATGTTCTCCAAGATTCGGTGAGGACTTTTATTCTGAACATAGACTGTTGTCCTAGATGCTTCTACCCAAAGGAAAGTCTGCAGATCTTGATCATGAATCATGGCTTTGGCTGCTTCCACGATTGATCTGTTCTTCCTTTCTGCAACACCGTTCTGTTGAGGATTATAAGGGACATTGAACTCCCTCTTAATCCCAGCTTCAATGCAAAAATTCTGAACGCTGTCGGAAGTGTACTCTCCTCCATTATCAGATCTCAGGACTTCGATCCTCTTCCCGGACAAATTCTCCACCTGAGCTTTGAATTCCCAAAGCGCAGCCTCTACAAGTACCTTTGTGCTCCTGGTTGAACTTTGGAAGCCCTGTGACCATTTTCTCCATGATAGGTAGAGCTCAGAAGTGAAGGTGAGCCAATCTTCGATGCCAAAGATCACACAAGCTTGAAGAATCATATACTAATGCCTGAAGTGGACGAGTGCATAGCCTGTAGAGACTCTCATGTCTAACTCCAATCACCCGAGCAGTCTTGAAGTTGGAATTCTTTGTCCACACAAGAACTTTGCATTTAGAGAATGCTACTTGGTACCCCTTGTTTTCTAAGGCTGAAATGGAAACAAGGTTTCGCTTGATGCCTGGAACATATAGAACATCACACAACTGTAGGGTAATGCCGAAATCCAAGTGGAGAGTGGAGGTCCCAATTCCTTTCACCAAGTAACTAGCATCATCTCCAATGATGACTTGTTCACTAAAATCTCTCTCCACCAAATTTGTTAGATGCTCCTTAAATCCGGTAATGTGGCAAGAGGCACCACTATCAATCAACCAAGTGTTGGTGTCGGTAGTTACATTGCTTGACAATGCCGAATAGAATAAGTATTCACATGAATCCTTCTGCGGAGAGACTTCATCAACATCTGCAATGGCGGCCTGCTACTTAGCCCTGGTTGGACATTCTTTAGCAAAGTGACCATACTTGTCACATCTAAAGCATTGGACTTTGGAGAGGTCCCTCTTCTTCTTGAATGAGGGAGCACCATCAGCTCCTTTATCTCTATTCCTCTTGAAGTATCCTTTCTTCCCATCTTTGCCTTTCTTATTCGAGGATTGAGAGGCGAGAACATGAATGTCTTCATTAGTAGAGCTTTGACCAATTCCTCTAGCAGCCAATCTAGACTCCTCTTGAATGCAATCCGCCCTCAATCAATCAAACTTGGGAAGTTTCGATCTTGCACTGATTCCTTGAATATAAGACTCCCAAGATGAAGGAAGGCCATTAAGAGCAAGCATGGTCAAGTCCTTATCATCAACCACATGACCAATAGTAGAGAGTTGATCTCTCAACTCCGAAATCTTCATGAAGTAAGCAATAACCGTTTCTCCTTTCGCCATCTTCACATGATGGAGTTGTTGCTTCAGTGCAAGTGCCCGGCTTGTGTTATTGATTTTGTACATCTCCTCCAACGTTTTAAACATATCTCTTGCCGTCTTCAACTTGGAGACAATAGGAAAAATATGATCCTTCACGAAATCAACTAACATCTTCTTCGCCTTGATATCTTTCTTTCTCCATTGAACTTTCTCTTCCTCATCCGTAGGTTCCGGAACTTTGATATCCACAAACTCAGCCAATTCATTTTCCTCCAAGGTGAGCATAATTCTGAATCTCCATGAAGTGAAATTTGATGCTCCCTCGAGTCTATCCTCAATCTTAAGACTGTTCACCATCTTGACGAAGATATAGAGATAGACAACAATGAGAAAGAGAATAAAGAGTATCGTTGTAATAAAAAATCTGATCAAAATCTTCTTCAAACCTGCTCTGATACCATGTTAAATTTTATGATCAGATGTAATGCACAGAAAATTAATTCAAAATCAGTTGCCAGTAGGATACCCTAGAGGCATAAAAGGAGGGAGGAAAAGGCCAAGCAACAATATATCCTTGCATACATGTTGAATCTAATAACAATTATCTCGCCACGGGGCGTGGCGGAGGGCTTTCAATATAAAGCACCAAAAATATGAGTGCGCCGCATTTCCCGTGAGGTAATTTAAAACGATGATCTCAGCTACCCTTTCATACAAATGTAGGAAGACTTGGCGGTGAAGGAGATGGGTCAAGTCGATGGGTCGAGCTAATGAGACATCACCAAGTATATATACAATGTGATGGAGGGAGATGTGCCCTTTCAAAAACACAAGTCGGCTCAGCATAGAAAGATGCAACCCTCCAATAAGATCACGTCCATGCAAGAGGTCGGCCTTATTAGTAATTTGTGCTTCTTCATTAATTCATGCCATTCCAATAATTAAATATAGTAACCAAGGATTGCACCTCTTCAATAAATCGATGTCACATAAATTAAATAGCCCTAGGCTATCATTTAATTTATCATCATGAAGTAAGAAGATTGGCTGGAAGTGGAGACCGACGCTGCATAACATCAACAAGTGTGAACTCCTTGAGAAAATGAGAATGAATTGATGCGTAAATGAATGATCACCACCTTGTATATATACAAAACTAGGCGACTTTTCATCTAGGTCGGCCTCTTTGAAGAAAAATAAAAAAATATAAAATATCATTTGTAACAAGGCCAACCTGCCTTGGTAATCATTTATTATTTTAAATTTAAGAGAAAAATATCTCCCACCGCTATAAACATCAACACCCCCTCTTAGCTAGGGAGGTATTTTTCAAGTAATCCTCATCATGGAGTCTCTCGACATGACGTCCACAATGGCTACATCCAATTGTGGAAATCCACATCTCAGTCTCAGAGATGTACAAGAGTTCATCACGGAGTCTCTCAACGTGATGTTGGCATGGAGTCTTTCAACATGACATCCACCATGGCTAATCCCATGTGTGGAAAGAAACATGTGTACAAGTGTCCATCATGGAGTCTCTCAACGTGATGTCGTCATGGAGTCTCTCAACATGACGTCCACCATGGCTACTCCCATGTGTGGAAAAACACAAGTACAAAGGGTTCATCACGGAGTCTCTCAATGTGATATCGTCATGGAGTCTCTCAACATGATGTCCACCATGGCTACTCCCATGTGTGGAAAGAACCACATCTCCGTCTCAAAGATGTACGAGGGCTTTCACCTCATATTTCTCCATCTCAAAGAAAAATGCATTATAGCAAGGCTCGGTGATGTTGGTCTTCGGCCCGGAGGCGACGTTACTCCCTTTGCTCCAAGCATCACGATGTGCAAACTTCATACAGGAAAAGGAGGCGTTGGGAATATCCCGGTTTGATCATCAGTGCAAATGCTTGGGGTTAGGGTTGGCGCTCCCTCGGCACCCGCTATCTGCACGATGTAATGATGCTGATCTCCACTTGCTTTGTCTATCTTGAGAACGCAGATTTTCCAAGGCTTCTACGGCTTTGATTGCTCACAATGAATCCTGATTTGGCTCAATGATTCACGGCAAATCCCTGCCCAGGAGCTGAAACCCTGCCCAGCTATGAGCTGCTGCACCCAATATGTGACTCATTTTGGGAATTACCCACGAGGGGCCCTACTTCCTGCTACCAAATCATGGCGGAACCCAAAGGCGGAAACATCCTCCAGCTCTCAGTTACACTCCATTCATCAGGGTGAATAGCTGTAACTTTAGATCTTGGGAGTATATGCCGAGATATGCCACCTTTATTGCCTTCCTTCCCAAATTGCACTCTCAAGATATGCTTTGCTGCAACTAGATGTATTTGGTTTGCGGGTCCGAACAGGGGCATAAACTTTCGGCAATCTTTGGTGATCTAGTATTATTTACCAGATGCATCGGCGGGTCCCGTCGGTGCCATTACATGAATTAGGATCTACCAAATCTGAACCAGCTGCTGATTCACTCAACTTCTTCAAATTTATCTCCATAGGTGTAGACATAGACTTGCAATCCATCATCCCAAATCTCTTCAAGATGTCTATAGTGTATTTCCCTTGACTTAAAATAATCTCATTGGGTCTTTTGCCCACACGCTTCCGGGTCCTACGGAAGTAATGTAGCCAGGGTCTTTATCGCCGGCTTCGGGCTAACTCTTTCAGAACAATGAGATGCAGCTCTAATACAGAATAATCATCTTAACTTACTCATGTCAATATCAGCCTCACCATCAACTACCCTTGGAATTAAAGATTGAATCACAGATCCTGTTCTTACTGAGAATCCCAAGCTCATCAAATATCAATCAATCCTTTCATACCATGCACAAGGTGCTTGCTTAAGGCCGTACAATGCCTTCTTCAATCTACATACATGAGACTCCTTCCCATGAATCACAAAACCATCTGGCTGCTCAATGTACACTTCTTCTTCAATCACACCATTAAGAAATGCAATATTTACGTCCATTTGATGTAATTTCCAAACTTTGGTAGATGCAATAGCAATAATTGTCCTGATAAACGTGTATCAAGCAACAGGAGCAAATGTCTTCTCATAATCTATTCCCTCCTTCTGAGAGAATCCTCTTGCCACAAATCTCGCCTTGTACTTCTCAATGCTACCATCAGCTACATGCTTGATTTTGTAGAGCCACTTGGAAGACACAACTGATTTCCCTTCAGGTCTCGAAACAACATCCCATACATCATTCTTGATGATAGACTGATATTCTTTTGTCATTGCATCTCTCCATACCTGTTGGTTGGATGCTTCTTCAAAAGTGGAAGGCTCAGAATCAATGACGTGACTCATTAATGTCGCATAACCTGGAAACTTTTGCAGTCTCTTGCTTTCCCTAAAGGTGCCCCGAGGAGCTGCATACTTTTCTGCCTCTTGCATAGTTTTCGAGCCCATAGAGGTCTCTTCCGACCTACAGCAATGTCTCTCAGCCCATCAGTTGGTTCTATGGGATCAACCGGATCAATAGTCTCGGCTGGTTCATTGGACTCCCTCTGAATATCATGAGTATGATTAGGAGATATGTCCATATCCTGAGGAGTCTCTTGCTCTTCACTGTCTATCTCCATGTAAGACCCTTTAGATCTTTGGAAGGCTACTTCCTCTTTGAAGGAGACATCCCTACTGATCTCAATCTGTTTCTACCCTAGAATGTAGGCTCTGTAGGCCTTTGAAGACTCACTGTATCCCACGAATATTCCTTTCTTGCCTGAAGGTTCTAGCTTTGATCTTTTATCCTTAGGCACATGAATATAAACAGGACAACCAAAAATTCTTAAATGACTAACCTCAGGTTTCACACCTGTGAAGGCCTCTTCAGGAGTCATGTTTCCCAATATTTGATGAAGGCTTCAGTTCTGAACATACACGGTGGTTCTGGAAGCTTCTTCCCAAAGGAAAGTCTGTAAATCTTGATCATGAATCATAGCCTTGGCTACCTCAACTATGGATCTGTTCTTTCTTTCAGCAACTCCATTTTGTTGAGGGTTGTACGGAACACAGAACTCCCTCTTGATCCCTGCCTCAATAAAGAAATTACGGAAACCTCCAGAAGTGTAATCTCCTCCATTGTCTGACCTCAGAACTTTAATCCTTTTCCCAAACATGTTTTCAACTTGAGCCTTGAATTCTTTGAATCTATCTAGTACTTCTTCAAACTCCTTAGATTTCAAGAAGTAAATCCAAGTCTTTTGAGAATAATCATCAACGAAAATCACATAATACCAAAATCCACTCAAAGATGCCACAGACATTGGTCCACATAAATCAGAATGAACAAGATCTAAAATTCCCTTTGATCTACTGTCACTACTATGAAAGGGACTCTTGATGTTCTTACCAAGTGCACATCCTCTGCAAATGCCATCGTGCTCTAGACTGAGCTTTGGTAGCCTAGTAACCACCTTCTCCATGGATGGAAGAGCTCTGAAGTGTAAGTGAGCAAGTCTCTTGTGCCATAGCTCATTTGAACTGATAGAGTCGTGCAATAATGCCTGAACTGGACGAATAGAAAGTCTGTATAGGCTCTCTTGACGAACACCAATCACACGAGCTGATTTGATACTAGAGTTCTTAGGCCAAACAAGAACTTTCCCTTCAGAAAAAGCAACTTGGTACCCTTTGTCCTCCAATGCTAAAATGGAGACAAGATTTCTTTTGATTCCTGGTACAAACAAAACATCACTTAAATGAAGAGGGATGCCAGAATCTAGATGAAGAGAGGTGGTCCCAGCTCCTTTTACGGAATAACAAGCATCATCTCCGATTATCACTTGCAAGTTGGTTTCTCTTTCTACCAAGTCCGAAAGATACTCTCCATATCCTGTAATGTGTCGTGAAGCACCACTATCAATCAACCAAGTGTCATTGTCAGTTGGAACATTGCTTGAAAGAGCGGAGATGAATAGAAATCCCCCTAAGTCATCTCTAGATTCCTTTTGAGGTGACACATCATCAACATCTACAGTAGAAGCATGTTGCTTTGGTTTTGATATGCAATCTTGAGCATAGTGACCATACTTGTCACACCTAAAACATTGAATGTGAGAGAGATCCTTCTTCTTCTTTGGTTCTAGAACAGAATCTGATTTTTTGTCTCTATTCCTCTTGAAATTGCCTTTTCTCCCTTCTCTTCCTTTCCTTCTAAAAGCTTGAGCAACACGGACATGATTTTCTTCATTATAAGAGTTCGCCCATTTCCTCTTGCTACCAATCTGGATTCCTCTTGAATGCAATCAGCTCGAAGACAATCAAACTTGGGAAACTTAGATCTCCCACTAATGCTTTGGATGAAGGGCTCCCAAGATTGAGGAAGACCATTCAGTGCTAACATAACTAGGTCTCTATCTTCAACTATATCTCCAATGGCACATAGCTGATCTCTCAACTCAACAATCTTCATGAAGAAGGAGATGATTGAATCTCCTTTAGCCATTTTTATATGATGGAGTTGTTGTCTCAAGGCAAGGGCTCTGCTAGTATTGTTGATCTCATACAATCCTTGTAGAGCTCGAACATATCTTTGGCTGTCTTCATCTTGGAGATAATCGGCACTAGATGATCTTTCACGGAGTCTATCAAGATCTTCCTAGCCTTCGTGCCATTCTTCTTCCATTGAATTTTCTCAACATCATCAGATGGCTCAGGCAAATCATTTTCCACGAAATTTAGAAGATCATTTTCTTCTAAGGCAATAAGAACTCTGAATTTCCAAGAGGTGAAATTTGATGCACCATCAAGCCTATCTTCGACCTTGACTCCATTCACCATCTTCGATACTTAGATAGACTGCCCTAGATAAAGAGATGGCTTGGCTACTTAAACAAATCTGATCCAATCTTGCGTAAACCCGCTCTAATACCATGTTAGTTTTAGACCAGAAATGTAAATAAGCAGAAATACAACACAGCAAATTACCCTAGGAAAACCCTCCTTCTCGAGGGAGAAAAAAACCCAACAAAATATATCTCTTATATATAGAAAGAATAAGAGCAGAAATCTGCTTACAAATCAGACCCTTCTCAAGGGCGAATTTGATACAATAAATAGATAAATCTCTCCTTGATACAAGCTAAATATAATTATCCTTCAAATCTAATCTGCTACTAAAGATGGCGATTTGCTGCTAAGTGTGAACTCCTTGAGAAAATGAGAATGAATTGATGTGTAAATGAATGATCACCACCTTGTATATATACAAAACTAGGCGACTTTTCATCTAGGTCGGCCTCTTAGAAGAAAAATTAAAAAATATAAAATCTCATTTGTAACAAGGCCGACCTGCCTTGGTAATCATTTATTATTTTAAATTTGAGAGAAAAATATCTCCCATCGCTATAAACATCAACACGTACAAAAACCATGTAAAGCTTTTATATATATGTACATGCAGACTAAAAACAATAATTAAGTTTAGAATATCACATAGCATAATATAATCAACAAAACCACCATAAACTCTAATGTCATTTAAAACATAAATGACAAATATTATAAAATATCCATTATTCAAAATTCAAGTTCAACAATCAATTTTCAGCATCATAAGAATTTTATAAATCATCAACACCAGCATCATCATTAAAAAAGAAGAAATATGGACAGATGAACTATATGAGTTATATATTTGCAAAAGATGCATGCTTTGCTTCAATTGCCAGCAGCACTTTTTAAATCGTAATGTTATTTTCCAGAGCAATATTGGCCAGAGCCTCTAAATCTAGTCATGATTATTACCAGATGGTGTAATTTCTAATGAACACTACAATACTTCTAATTAGACTTTAAAATTGACTGATATATTTTTAACAGCCTTCAAGGTTTAAATCGAAGAAATTCAAGGTTGAAGATCATAGAACAAAGTTGATCATAGAATACAATAAAGACACTATTCAAGTGTCAATGCTGCCTAGATAAAAATTGAGTTGAAATTCCTGCCGCTGGATTCTTGCTGACCTCATTTTAGGCAAAGTTTGAGTGCATATTAGCTCCATGCTACATGATTCAAGTAAAATGTTAAGAATATACTGTTCCACATTGAAAGCCTAAATAGTGGCATGTTATTTTTGCTAGAGAGAAAAAAATGGCAATAAAACCATAGGAATGGGTGTCCCAAGGTTCATACCAAATTAGGATATGCCCCAAGCTATGGAACACTTTACGTTTTGAACACATATTTGATGTCACCAACAGTTTACATACAACCATCTTTACACGATGCTAGAATGTGATCAGAATCACATAACTTAATAATGCCCAGATTCGCCAAGGTTCCCCTAGATCCGACGGGTTCATCCCAAACGAATCCAACCCCATTCTGTCGAATCCAAACCGAATCCACAAGTGAACCGAACCCAGATTCAGCCAGTCTGTAGGAGGATACAGTAACATAGTTGGTGACAACTCATCTTGACCACTAAGGTTTGATCATTTTTTCAAATTGCCGCATGGACAAAACAAGTCCAAAATTTGAGACCTATCAACATAATAGGCTAATTATCAAAATTTGAGAGCTGTCAAAGCAATAGGCTCATTATCAAAAGTTGAGACTTGTCAAAGCAACAAGCTCAAGATCAAATTTTTCAGATCAGCCAACAAATCTTCACCAAAGTGCTTGGTGAAAGGAAACACGGGTGGCGGAAACAGTTTCCTACACTGAATCTATCAGGAGAGAGTTGCAAAAATTCTAAACCAATTAACATTTACAGATACAGATGCACATCTAAAAACACAAACAGATATTCAAAATAGAATAAACTCATAACACAGCATATATGTGGGAAAACCCTTTCGGGAAAAAACCCACACTCCAAACACTCAGCTCAATTGTATTAATTAGTAACAACAACAGTTACAATACAAACTCAGAGCTATGCTCTTCAGGAGTTTTCACACTATTACAGGATTTTGGAATAATTCTAGCAACATAACGACATCTCTAAAAATCTTCAACTTGTCTCATAAAACGTGCTAAGGCACCAACATATAAATAGAGCTCAACATGAAAAGGTAGGCTCCCATGGTTTCCAAAACCAACTTCCCAAGAGGTAAGTTGTGTCAAAAACAATAACTTGCTAGTTCATGAAACGTTGCACATAGCAACTTCCAAAAGCAACAACACCTATCTCATCTATAACAATCATCTTGCCAAATACAATGTAAGTTCAACATTGAAACTGCAATAACCAAAAATAGGTGCTTTCCTTACCTCACACCACTTAACAAACATGAACTCCACCATAAATGCCAACTACTAAAATACAACTCCAATCCATAATAGAATTTGCAAACCAAGACTCTTTCATCAACAAAGGAAATTGCCAAATCAATTTCCACTCCAAAATGGAAATATATGACATCTCCCAAAATATAGTATCTTCCAAGTGAGTTCCAACTTCCTAAAAAATAGGGATTATGCCATCTCATCACCTGCCATGTAGGATGCCACCTCACAAAGAGGTCCCACGAAGATGAATGACAACTTAGGAAGTTAATAACTTAAGATAAAAATAATTATGCAACAATTAATTAAAAATAATTCACCATTTTGAGACTCTAAGGTTGAGACACCTTAATCCCAACATTCTCCCACTTGTCGAAGACCTATCAAGAGTCTACAGCATCAACTACTCAAGGCCCCAAGGCCTATGGAACTGGCACACCATCTGAACTTCTCAGTGCTCACTGCCTTCGTCAATGCATGTGCGACATTCGCCAAAGCATCAACCTTTTCCAACTTCACCTTTCCATCTTCCACCATATCACGAACAAAATGAAATTGAACATCAATGTGCTTTGTTCTGGCATGGAAAGTAGGATTTTTTGCCAAGCAAATGGCGCTCTGACTATCACAACAGATAGTAATCTACCCTGCATCAAAACCAATATCAAAACACAAACGCTTAAGCCAAATGGCTTCCTTGCAAGCATGAGTTGCTGCCATGTACTCTGCTTCTAAAGTGGACAAAGCGACTACAGCCTACCACTTACTCATCCAATTGATAGCACCACCATACATCGTGAATACATATCCACTGGCAGATCTTCTGCTGGCAATATCACCTGCCCAATCTGAATCCACATATCCACGAATACTCACTGAGTGTCGAGGTCCAATAGGATAACCATGAAAACATAAGGAATACTCGGAAGTACCCCTCAAATATTTGAACACTCTCTTCACTGCATCCCAATGTACCCGTCCAGGATTAGCCATAAACCGACTCAGGACTCCCACTGCTTGGGCAATGTTTGGCCTCGTACAGACCATAGCATACATCAAGCTACCTACAGCACTCGCATACGGTACTCTGGTCATGTCCTCAATCTCAATAGGAGTTTTTGGACAATCCTCAACTGATAACTTTGTCCCTTGCAAAACAGGAACTACCAAGGATCTGCAAGATGACATGTTGAATCTCTACAACACCGAGTTCACATATTTGTTTTGGCTTAACCAAAGCTTTCTACTAGATCTGTCTATTTTGATCTCCATCCCTAGAATATACCTTGCTGCACCTAGATCTTTCATATCAAACTGTGCTAACAACTAGAACTTCAAATCTGAAATCATACTACCATTCCCAAAAAACAACATATCATCTACATACAATGCAATAATGAGAATGTGACCATTTTCAGTTTTGAAATATACACAATGGTCAGATTTAGATCTTTGAAATCCCAAACTCAATACATAGATGTCAAATTTTTGGTACCACATCCTAGGAGATTGTTTCAAACCATATAGAGATTTCAACTTACATACCAGATGTTCTTTACCTTCAACCACGAAGTGCTTGGCTTGACATGTAAATCTCTTCCTCCAAGTCACCATGAAGGAACGTTGTCTTCACATCCATCTACTCAATCTCTAAATCATACGTTGTAGCAAGTGATAATAGAAAACGAATGGATGTCAGCTTCACTACAGGAGAGAAAATCTCACCAAAGTCGATTCCCTCCTTCTAAGAATACCCCTTTGCGACCAACCGTGCCTTATGCTTCTCAACACTACAATTAGGACCCAATTTCTTCTTGAACACCCATTTACAACCAACAGGTTTACGTCCTTCAGGCAAAGGTACTAGATCCCAAGTATTGTTTTTCTTTAAAGCAGCCATTTCTTCGTCCATGGCTTTCAACCAGGAATCTACATCATCCATACCCATAGCCTCTCTAACAGTCCTAGGCTCATCAGTGTTAGCAATCAAAGCAAAAACACAATTTGAATCCAACAATGAATATCCAAACCTCTCTCGTGAATATCCAAATCTATCTGGTTGTCGCTTCTCACGTGTAGACCTCCTCACTAGCTGAGGTTGAGGTTCTTCATCATCTTCAGAACTTTCCAAGCTTCTAAAGTTCTCCTCATCATCAGGTCCATTCTGAGCTTCAAGTTCGAATCTCTTAGAGTTAAGAGGAAGTTGAACCACATCTTCTTTCTTTTGTTCTTTTGTAGGCTGCAAAATGGTGGAAGAAGATTTCTTCTCTCTAAAGATTACACTTCGACTATAGAGAACCTTTTCGGCCACTGGATCCCAAAGCTTGTACCCTTTCACACCAATACCATATCCGATGAAGATACACTTGACAACCTTGTTTTCCATCTTCGATCTTTTCTCCCTTGGCACATGAGCAAATGCCTCACAACCAAACACACGAAGATGTCTCAATGAGGGCTTCTTGCCTAACCACGCCTCCATAGGTGTCTTATCAACAAGAGCTGATGTAGGAGATCTGTTTACCAGATAACATGCAGTGCCAACAGCTTCAGCCCAGAATTTTTGTTCAAGGCCAGCTGCACTTAGCATACTCCTAGCCCTCTCTATCAACGTCCTGTTCATCCTCTTCGCAACTCCATTCTGCTGAGGGGTATATGGAGTTGTCTTATGCCTTTCAATCCCATGTTTTTTACAAAACTTATTGAATTCTGCGGAACAAAACTCACCACCGTTGTCAATCCTCAAAACACTTTATCTTTCTACCAGTCTGATTTTCTACCAAGGCCTTAAACTCCTTAAACCGACTGAAGACTTCATATTTACTTCTGAGAAAATAAATAAATGTCCTACTATAATCATCTATGTAAGAAACAAAATATACAGATTTTGATAACGAAGGAACATTCACAAGACCAAAAACATTAGAATGCACATAGTCCAAAACCCCAGAAGACTTATGAGAACTTTTATAAAATTGCACACGGTTTTGTTTACCAAAGATACAATGTTCACAGAAGTCGAACTCGAGATTGCAATCTTCAAGGCCTTCTACAAGGCTCTTAGATTTCAAGGTTCTGAGACCCTTCTCACCAATATGGCCAAGTCTTTGGTGCCATAACATCATCTTCTCTACCGGTAGCTTCATCTCCAAAGAGTTAGCACCCTTTGTACCCAGAAAGCACGACCATCGGAAGTAGATGCAACAGATTTCTTCACTGCTTTATTCGACAATGAGGATGAAGAATCTGAATTTTTCTCCTTCAACTTGTCAGAAGAACTATTGCACTCTACCGCGCATGCATCTAGCTTGTACAAGGTTCCTATCCAAACTCCTCTAGCCAAAACCATAGCTCCTCTAGTCATCTTACATCCTCCACTCAAGAAGACAACTAGCACACCCGCATCATTCAATTTACTCACTAAAAGTAAGTTTCATGCCAAACCCGGGATATGCAACACACCATCAATTCCCTTCACTCTACCATCCAAGAATTGTATCCTAACTCTTCCACAGCCAACTATCTTCAGATGAGAATCATCACCGAGATACACCTTTCCACCATCATATTCTTCATATTTTGAGAACCAATCTCTATGTGATGTCATGTGAAAAAATGCCCCAAAATCAATTAACCACACATCTTCCAATGCCTGCATTGCCAAAGCTGCAACCAATGCTTCACCGAAATAATCATTCTCCATCTCAATCCTTCCAGATGTGCTTGCCATCTTTTTCTGCAACGCGATATCAAGAAAATAACTTCTGCAAAACTCTCACTGAAACTTAGATCAGTAAAAAAAACCCAACAAACCCCACAACTAAGATCAAAGGTGATCAGGCTCTAATACCAACTAAAAGGAAACACGGGTGGCAGAAACAGTTTCCTACACTGAATCTATCAAGAGAGAGTTGAAAAAATTCTAAACCAATTGATAAGGATGCACATCTAAAAACACATAAACAAATATTCAAAACAGAATAAACTCATAACACAGCATATATGTGGGAAAACCCTTTCGGGAAAAAACCCACACTCCAAACACTCAGCTCAATTGTATTAATCAGTAACAACAACAGTTACAATACAATCTCAGAGCTATGCTCTTCAGGAGTTTTCACACCATTACAGGATTTTGGAATAATTTTGGCAACATAACGTCTCTGAAAATCTTCAACCTATCTCATAAAACGTGCTAAGGCACCAACATACAAATAGAGCTCAACATGAAAAGGTAGGCTCCCATGGTTTCCAAAACCAACTTCAAAGCCCAAGAGGTAAGTTGTGCCAAAAATAATAACTTGCTAATCCATGAAACATTGCACATAGCAACTTCCAAAAGCAACAACACCTATCTCATTTGTAACGGTCATCTTGTCAAATATAATGTAAGTTCAACATAGAAACTGCAATAACCAAGAATAGGTGCTTTCCTTACCTCACACCACTTAACAAACGTGAACTCCACCATAAATGCCAGCTGCTAAAATACAACTCCAATCCATAATAGAATTTGCAAACCAAGACTCTTTAGTCAACAAAAGAAATCGCCAAATCAATTTCCACTCCAAAACGGAAATATATGACATCTCCCCAAAATATAGTATCTTCCAAGTGAGTTCCAACTTCCTAAAAAATGGGGATTATGCCATCTCATCACCTACCATGTAGGATGCCTCCTCACAAAAGAGGTCCCACAAAGACGAATGACAACTTAGAAAGTTAATAACTTAGAATAAAAATAATTATGCAACAATTAATTAAAAATAATTCACCATGTTGAGACTCTAAGGTTGAGACACCTTAATCCCAACACTTGGCCGAGAGAAGTTTGAGCAGTTCAAAATACTGCATAGTTTCATGATAATCCTTGAAGGGGGGGATGTTAATGTGTTAATATTTTGGGTTAACATATTTGTAATATATTTTTCAGTTTAGATAGTTAGGTAGTTAACATGCTCTGCCTGTCAAATAAACATGTAAGCATTTCTTCAGCATGTAATTTCTTATATGAAATAAAATATATTTTTCTATTCTGCCCCTCTTGGGCCTAACAGTTAAGCTGGTAGCTAAGCTCGAATAGTATGTCGAAGGTGTTGTGGTGTAATGGTGATGAGGCCACTCATAAAATAAAAGCATGACCCAAATTCTAACCCCCATTATTACAATACGGTGATCCATAACTTTACATAAATATAGCAAGGTTGTGATGAAATGAGTATGAGGTAGATTTGAGTATGACTCAAGTTTACAAATCTTAATAAGAATGCAGTTCAAGCTTACATTTGGGCATGACCAAAGCTCACAAAAATGCATGGACCCAAATTTGCAAATCATAAGGTTGCAATCTAAGCTACAGAGTAATCCAAGCCACTATTTGAGTGTAACCCAAGTTTTCAAGTCTTAAGAATATGGCTCAAGCTAACAAATGTTAATACGAAGATTATATTCAAGCAAAGCCCAAGTTTACAAATCTTAAGAATTAGGTCTAAGTTTGAGTTTGACCGAGTCTAAAAAACTTAATAAAGATGCAGTCTCAACTTACATTCCAGCATGACCTAAGTTTACAAATCTTAAGCATGTAATCTAAGCTTCGGTTTGAACTGGTTTTACAAATCATGGTAAGAATGTGGTCTAGTTTTAGAAATAATAGTAAGAATGTGGTCTAAGCTTGATTTTGACCCAGTTTTACAAATCATGGTAAGAATGCAATCTCAGAGTAAGCTTCCATTCGTGTGTGACCCAAGTCCAAAACCTCCAGAATACAGTCTAAGCTTGTCGCAACACTTCCTCAAAATTTACGGTGTTGAAACGAAAAAGAGATAGAAAACTTAATTGTAATGATTTAAGCATCCGGAGTCAGAACCAGAGTTAGGGTTAGGATTTACAAGGATGAATGCCACGAGCCTGAAAAGACATGAGATGCATTGTGTGGGCACGAAAAATAAATGGTGAAGATATTATGATGGGTACCTTGGGCTTTGGGAAAAAACGGTCTTTGCTCCTCCTAGAAGATGCAGCAGCCCGAAATTGAAGAGGACCTCTGCCAATACTGAGAGGAAGAGGCCAACATCTCCATTTACATTGCATGTATTGCAGATGCTGGGGATGGCATTGGAGATACGGTGCTCTCATTGGAATTGAAATTGTCATTGGCAGTGCGGAAAAAGAGGCTGTCATTGCGATATTCTTGTTCAGAGCATTCTGCAACATCAACCATGTGACAGTGTTTTAAGAAGGTGAATGTCTGGGAGGCACTTACTAAATTGAAGACCGCGGCAGTTTATTTAGAGAGAATGGTAAGTATTTTGATCAGATTCACGGTAGAAAATTTAAAATTAAAAAGGCTGTGGAAATTTTTGAAGGTTTAAATTAAAAAGGGTGTGGAAATTTTGTAAGGTAGGCTGTTGTTTTTAGTTTTTTTTTTTTTAAATATTGAAACCATAGTTGGAAAATTCGATTCAGTAAAAAACTTGTCAAGTCTAAAATTGACGAGTCAACAAAAACTTGGAGAAAACTCAGCAATTTGAAAATTGCTTAAATTTTATTAGAAACACATTTTTTTTGCAAAATTCAATGACAAGATGAATATAATGAGTCCATAAATGAGTATAAAAGTGTTTTCTATTGAATTTGATTGATTTTAGTGCAAATTGAGTACAAAATCGCACTCATGCATAATCCTGATGGCTAAAAGCCTAATAGTCTAAGTTGTTGATTCCAATCTTCACTCCCAAATCCCCTCATTGAAATCAATTTTCTTATATGATAAGAGATCCCAATAACTAGTGAGGGTCTAAGAGTGGAGATATCAATGACATTGAGAGGCAGTGACATTGAGGGGCGGTGCCCCTTGTAGGGGTTTGCGTTTGGAGGCAACGCCCCTAACAGGGTTGAGGGGTAGCGCCCCTCATGGGGGTTTGGGGCTAACGCCCCCAACGAGGTTGAGGGTCAATGCCCCTCGTGGGAGTTTGGGGGCAATGCCCCCAACAGAGTTGATGGGCAGCGCCCCTTGTGGGGGTCTAGGGGCAACGCCCACAGTGGGGTTCAGGGGCAACACCCCTTGTGGGGGTCTGGGGGCAACGCCCTCAGTGGGGTTGAGGGGCAACATCCCTCGCGGGATCTGAGGGCGGCGCCCCTAGCGTGCTCCCTATCACAATACAAGGCAAGGTCAAGGGGCAAAGCCCCCACCACCAAGCCCAAATTAAGGCCTTTGAAACCACATAAAACTTCTTGTCGCACGCCATTTCACAATTTTATCACTTAAGGGAGAAATTAGGTATTTGACACTTTTTTATGAAAAATATTTGCTCTCCAAGTGCTATGTGACGGAGTGTGAGGTGCATTCATGCATTTATAGGGAAAGATCGTGAGTTTTTTTTACTATTTTTTTCGATTTTTTTTGTGTTTCGCATTTTTATGTATCTGGTGAGTCTTTTGTACAGAATCATTGAGTTTTCGGAAAAGACTCGACAAGAAGACTCGACAAGTTAAAGTTATAAAGACTCGCAGGGCAAAAAGCTCGTGGGTTTTTCAAGACTCGTTGAAAACTCAACGAGTCTACTAACTATGTTTGAAACAATGCAAGAATAATTACATGGAATTAGGTAACCAGTAGGGTGTTAAGAAAATAAAATAAGTTAAAATATTATTAGCATTTCAATACAATTCATAATGGGTTTGGGATAAGAAGAAAAGAATCCCAAAGACACCATATAAATTAGAAACTTCATTACAAGATTTTAAACTTTGAATTTTAACATACATCATAATTGTCTAGAGTACAAAGTATTTTTTTATGTAGTTGTAGAATTTGTAATTTTATTTTATCAAGGTTGTTGTTGATCTTCACATTCTTTTTGGGGACCCCTGCACTTGGGAACACAAGGAAGCAACTTGGAAATGATAGAGTAAATCTTTAGCATTTCAGTTTCTTGATGAACACTATAATTTGAAAAATTTGCTAAGCATCTACTTTTTCATATGTTAAACAAAAGAGTATGTCTCATAAAATCTACAACTTTCTTTTGAAAGTCAAAGCCAATAATAGCTTCTTTCCAACATAAAACACAATAAAAAATAGCAGGAAGAAATTTTAAAATAGCATTCCATTTTCTTTTAGCCCACGAACAGTCCCAAAAAAATATGCTTCAGGTTTTCATTATGTTGGAAAAAAGATCATTAACTAGTTGAACCATCATACATCTCATCTTGTCACCCACGAGCAGTTTGAAGTGTAAGACTTTCCAACTAGAACTTGTGTATTAGCATCAACTTTAGATTTCAAACTTCACTCAATCTTCTCCATGTCTTTTCTTTGAACTTATATTTCTATTTTTGGTTTAACCTTGGATTTAGGGACAAAGAAGGTAGGAGACTTAGATAGACCTTTCTTAAAGGAAAGCAACCAAACTAAAACCTAGACAACCACCACCAATCTTTAAGAAAAATGCATTGCAAGGGAGTGCAAAGCTTCATAACAAGTTCCATAGGAACCAACACTTTCACAAGATAACAAAACATTTAAACTTACTATTTAAACAAAAAATATTCTCAATGTTTTGTCAAGTTGTCAAATCTAGAGAATTAAAATCCCACAAGTCCCCAAACTATTGAATCCCTTATTGAATAGAAAATAAGCATGCCTTGAAAAGGAACAGTGAGAGGTTGGCCTTGATATTGAACCATTCTATTCCACAAAATATATGACGACCCAAAACTAAAACCATGTTGCAAGGAAGAAATTTTCCAATTTATACATTTACAAACCTAATGCCACACCTTCCATATGGAAAGAAGAGGGAATGAATCTTTTAAATGAAAGAAAAGAGAGAACTTTTTTTCTAACCAACTGGCATATTTCCATTCCTTTTTTATAGAACAACGTACAATTTTTTCCTAATGATCTTGGCCAACAACTCTAATTATCCATTTAGCTAACAAATCAACCCTTGAGTTATAGGGTCCAACAATCCTAAATCACCTTTAGCTTTAAGTTGGATATAATGAAGCTAGGAAGTGGATTTAAAACCAACATCACCCTTTCAATTAGATCATAAAAAGTGGTGGATAATTCTTTTTAAGTCTTCATAACCTTTTTTTGAAGGCATCTAACAACAAGAGTAATACATATGTGAAGCAAGAAATATGTGATTCATAACTTGAATCTTACCAACTAAGGTCGAAAATTTATTCCCCCAATTGAAAAGCTTATTTTTCAACTTTTTAAAAACTAGTTCCACATATCAAAAAGTGGAACACCCAATCCAAAGGGGATGTCCAAGTAGTAAGTAATCTTCCCATGCTTAATTTTCTTCCAATATTTCAATATCCAGTAAGGAAATGGGTCCATTTTTACCATGAGAAATTTAGTTTTATGATGGGTTGACTTTGAACCAGACACAAAGCAATAAAGCTCAAGGAACCCCATAACATTATCAATCTCCTTTTTAGAGTTTTGAAGAAAGAGCATACTATCATTAGCAAAATGTGAATTAAGCACAATTGCACCATTGGGACTAGAAATACCCCTTATTAAATTTATTTGGTTGTACTTTTGTAAAAGATATTCAAGAGCATCAATAGCAAGATCATAGAGAAAAGGTGACAATGGACAACCTTGTTTGATTGAACGTTGGAAGGGAAATTTGTCTAACAACTCTACATTTATAACCAATTGAGCATTAACATCTTTAACATTTGGACATGCTTACAAATCTTAATACCAAAACCCAACCATTGTAACATCTTAAGCATAAAGATCTAACATATCTTATCATAGGCTTTATTGAAATCTAGTTTCACCAATAGGGATTTTTTCCTTAGTTGTTAGGCCCATTCAATAGTTTCCAAAGCAAGTATAAAGTTATCAAGATAAATGTCTCACCAAGGAAACCAACTTATTTTTTCCTAACTATCCCTTTTACCATTAGTCTAATCCTTGTAATAATGGATTTAGTAATAATTTTGTAACTGTTAAGCAAAGTGATAGGTTGTCATCCAAAGATAGTGTCATCATTTTCCCCTTTTCAAAGCAATTTGATAAGACCTTTATTAATATTGGGTCCTAATGAACCTTGTTCCAAATCCTTTGAGTGTAATAGATAGAATTCATATTTAATATGATGCCACATAGTTTGATAGAATTCCATTGAAATCCCATAAATGTCAATACTTTTATTAGGATCCTTTGAGAAACAAAAAGTTCTAAATCTTTTATAGAAAGATCTTGGTCTAAAAACTGGCTATATTCAGTATCAACCTTTTTGGGAATAAAATATTTGATAATGTCTTTCAAAATTGACTGATTATATTGTCAATGGGAGTCTTCTTTGAAAATTCTCTCATAAAAATTTAGAAATAAATCCTTAAGCTCTTCTGGTTTAGTATGAATATAACCAGTTTCATCTTGAATCACTTCAATATACCCCTTCCTATGTGTTAGAGTAATCATGCATTAACTAATAATTAATCAATCTTTAATTAGGTATTAGTATAATTTGTTCTCATCCAATTAAGCTAAACTTAGGAGTGCTTTTATGCTTTTAGGTTTTTTCTCCTATATAGCACTCAACCCTCATTGTAAATAACTCTCGAGCTTTCATATCTTTTGATAGTCTCTTGTTTTTGTAGCTTTCCCTTATTGAGGAATATTGCACATATTGTTTGCAAATCTCTTGTGTGGAAAGTGTCTTTGTTTGTTGTTTGATCTTGTGGCTTGTGGTTTTGTGGTTTTTCGCAATTCTAACATGGTATCATAGCATGGATTCAGTGAACACCTTCTCGATTTGTGAGGTTTTTTTCTTCAACAAGGGTTACAAGCTTCAGATTTGAATCTCCTTTGCTTTTTTGTAAAGTTTGGAGGTGGACAATTTTAGGCACATTTTTTCACAAAAATAACCTCATCGTTGGATTCATAACTATTGAGAAAGTCATATTTGCTTTACGTTTGGCCTAATTTAGATTCCTGAGGTCAAATCTACAAGGGTTTGAAGCGGTTGCTTTTTTTCGAAGTCTGAAGGGTGGTTGCTTTTTGGCATTTTCGCATGAAAAGAACCTCATCATTGGATTCAAGAGGAAAATTCGACGAATTTTGACTATAAATTTGCCCTATTTCGACGTCAGGAGCTTCTGAGGCAAAAAAATTGTACAGGGGCTCGTACAACCCCTGTATGACCATGTGCATGACTTTCGGGAAAAAAATTAAAAAGTCATAGTTTTTTATTTTTCAGTTTAAAAAAAAATCCATATTTTTTTAGAAAATCATTAAAAAAAAGAAAAGGGCTTAATTTTGTTGGAGCAAAGCTCCAAATCACCCAGGAACAACCTGCAACTCAACCCTCACAGCCAAGAAAAAATAATCACTGAATATGTGATAAGCTTTATTAAAAGCTAAGATATGATCAATAATGTACATAGAAGCCTATTAAATAGGCAAGGAAAGGTAGTGAACAGACTCACCGATGAATCACGGGTGAAACTACTTGAGGAAAATATTAGCAAATATTAAATATATATGTCCTAAGTTAAACTTAAGACAATGTGTAAAAGGTAAAAACCTATTTACACCAACACCCCCCGCTTAAGTGCAAACTTAGGGAGATTATTATGCAACAAAAATTTTTATAGGGCGAAATTTTTTTTGCTAGGTGCATTAAATTTTTTGTTTAGGGTGCTTTTAATGTGCTAAGGTACCCTTGTATCATAATGGCAGCAACTGTACCTACCAACCATCTGGCAGCTTTGACACTACCGCCACCGGCCTCTACTGACCTACTCGGTGGTCAATTTTCTGAACCCCCTGACGATATTTTCCCACCGTCTCCAACGACTAAATTTTTTGGCAGAAACTTCCTACTGGCGGCAACAAACAAATCAACAACTTTTTTATTTTCTTTGGCGTCTTCAAATTTCTACAACCCCTTCACATTTTTTCAATGTCCAAAAAATGTAGTGGCCTTTGGGAATATTATAGCCCAGGTTCCCAAAAAAATTGACCACATTCTTTTTTCACCAACGTTAGTTTTTTTCCCAACATGGTATGAGGAATATTTTGTTTCTGGTAGGAAATATTTCGATGACTTTTCTTCCCTGAGGGCCGATTTTATTTCTCAGCACAGGGGGTTTATTCTCATAATATTTTGCTGACTTAAATGGTACAAATGTGCAATGGCCCCTTCAAGCCCCCTTTGTGCCCTAAAATAGGTCTTTTTTTCTTTTGGCCATAAAAGGCGTACGATGTCAGATTTTGACGAATGAGATATCATCAAAAAGCTAGTCCCGCCAACTTTCCAGTGGTGTGGGTCTCATCACTTGATTTTTCTACTGGTGCATTTTACAACCTGTTGAAGTTAGAGGTGTTGTTTTCAGTCCCAAGCTCATAAATTTTGACGCATTTCTCTATTTTTCACGATTTTAGCAGTGTTGGGATGGTCTTTTAGAGCTCTTCATAGCCATCGATGTACTTTTTATAGATTTATCTCTAGGTACATTTTATTTATTATTTTTTGTTTTTGCACTCTGGTGAATTACTTTGATGTCTTAACTCTTGGAAACTTTTTGTTTGCATGGGATGACTCATTTTTGGATGTTCTATATGTATTTCTAGTAATCTGTCCAATTTGGGCATTGTAGACATCTTTTTCATGCACCTCTTTTGTAGACGCACTGAGATAAAGTGTCATTCTTGTGTATATTTTTTGGGGATTTTGCACATCCTATTGTGCCTTTTGTATTCACACTATGATATAAAGTGTCATGGGGGTGTTGATGTTTTCCTTTAGTTTTCCATCACACCTTAGTCAAGTGAGTGTCCCATGATAGCAGTGAATCCTAGTGATTCTTGCCTCATGCATGTGTGCCTTAGTTTGCACACCCTTTTATTCATAGGTTGTTTCTCCTACATGCACTTCTTGGTTTTACATAGTTTCAGTGTACCTGTCATGGCTCTCCCTTTTCACCATTATGGAGGGTTTCTATTGTTGGTGCTAATTCTTCCTTGGTTTCGTGTTGGAGTGATCCACGTATCTATTTCTTGTTCCTATGTACTTTCGTATGCATCATACATCAGTAGTTGGTTACATGCATTTCAATGAGATGGATCATTTAACATATGGACACTTTTGCATTCTTATTTTTGGAGGTTCTTTATTTCAGCACCATATCAGTCATCATTCGACAACAGTCTATAGCTTCTTTTTGCTTCAACAATGTTCTACATGTTCCTCTTTTTCAAGACTTTGTTTCACTTGGAGGCTTCTCAGTCCTTCACACCTTGATTTGGAGGCTTTTTAGTCCTTCATTCGCCTTTCTCTCTTTTGGAGAGGAGTTTTCTCCCACTATGGTTTTCTCCTTTTCTCTAGTTCTGAGAGATCTTTTGTTTATACATGGGTACCTCACTAGGCCTTGTTTGTTGGGACCCATCATGCATTATATTTTTAGGGTTTTTAGCTACTCCCTAAGTTCATCTTAAGGGGGGTGTTAGAGTAATCACACATTAGCTAATAATTAATTAATCTTTAATTGATTATTAGTCTAATTTATTCTCATGCACTTAAGCTAAACTTAGGAATGCTTTATGATTTTAGCATTTTTCTCCTATATAGCACTCAAGCCTCATTGTAATTAACTTTCGAGCTTTCATATCTTTTGATAGTCTCTTGCTTTTGTAGCTTTTTCTTGTTGAGGAATATTGTACATATTGTTTGTAGATCTCTTGCATGGAAGGTGTCTTTGTTTGTTGATTGATCTTGTGGCTCGTGGTTTTGTGGTTTTTCACAATTCTAACACTATGCTTGTAATTTAGAAACTAAAAGAAGTATTTGGAACCTCTATTTCCCTCCTTAACCCAATGTAATTTGGACCTTATTTTAGCTCCTTGTCCCCTATATAGATGTCAGTTTTTCAAAGTTGACATTCTAAAGAGGCTATAGAAGTTTGTAAACTAATATTATTAGGGTGTTGTTTTATGGAAGGGGGTTCAGGGATTTCTGAAATATTTCAATAGGTGTTGTTCAACATTTTTGCATGTTTTCATAAGTAGGTGGTTTTGTGGATTTTGTAATTGTAAACAAATTTAAAAATTTGAGTTATAAAATTACAAAAAAATTGGTAGTCTCATGATTTTTTGGCAACAAGGAATACTAAATCATCACTTAAATCTACAATTATATAAGTTAAATCTAAAAAATCATTGACATATATTTTTGAAATTATAATCTTAGGAAACAAAATTTTAGTCACACCCCAAAGATGCCCCCTTAAAATCTAAATCTAAAAAGTAGAAGTTCCTAGAAAAAGACTCTAAATTTCATTGTAATATATTTTTTCTCATATAACCTCCTCCTCTACAAAAATAATTCATGTATTGGTTTCATAAGGCCCTATCTTTAAACAACCTATATATCTCTAATGAACATGTAGTAGGTTTTTGTCCAATAATTGGTTAATCTCATAAGTATTAAATGACTATTCATTCTCATGAAAGATGAGTTCATATAAATCACTAATGAAATATGGGTTAATGAGTTTGGTTAAAAATCTACACAGTTGAATCTTGACAAAATAGATTATTAAGCTTATGACTAGCATAAAACATTTTATATTAGATTAAGGACATGAATAGGGTTTTAAATCATTTATGGAAACTAGGTGGGACAAATAATCCATGCTTGAAAAGCAATGAAAAAATATGGCTAGCATATGGAGGCCATATCCCTAGACCTATGCTTCCTAAGAATGCATATACAACCTATATGCAAGATAGGCCATATTGAATTGAATGTGCACTAGACAAAATTTCTTTCAACTCCTTCTAATTAGTGTTTGTGGGATTTGTGATTTCTAGGTAAGGTTGTTGTTCATTGTATATTAGAAAGATATTATTACATGTGAATAAATCATAGGAATGCAAGCAACAACCATTAACTTCCAAATAATTATTGAATGTGATAGTAGTTTTAGAACAATCCTCTACTCCTCAATTAACAAGATGTAATGTTGAAAACTCATGTTTGAATTGATTCACATTTTTCAACATGCATGACACAATATATTGAAAAATATCATTCTAACTTAAATATCTAAAACTACAAATTAATATTAATATTGATTTCAAATAAATTTAATATAAAAATAGTTATTTATTTTAACCTAAGAAAATAAGAACTAAAGCTTCAAGATTTGTTTGAAGTATTAAATCTCAAGAAACTAGAACCGAAATTCAAAAAATTAGATCACCAAGCACTAAAAACTCATAATACTTAGGAATCTCACAAGTAGTGTACTTGATTTAATAGCCAAGAAAATTACATATTAACTCACCTTGTTGAGTTTTACCAAGTTTTAGCAACTTTTTTCCTTGGAAAATCTTAGAAACTTTTGTATATTTTGCTTTCTCTTTTTCACAAGGAAAGAACACAAAAATCGTAGTGACTACGAGGATTGTGTGTAGTTGGAGGAAATAAAAAAAACACGATGTTTACAAGATGAATGAGAAAGCATACAAAGCTTCATATTTAAATCTATTTGACATTTATAATCGCTTTCACATATATCAATTCCTAAAAAATCCATTTATTTATCCAATAGTTGTGAAATGAAAAATCATGTACATATTTGAGGAGAATTAATGATAGTGTTAAGATGATTCTCAAGCATTTTTATTATGGAAAGAAGATGACTAAAACATGTATACAATGAGTTTGACTTTAACGGAATAGATTTTATAAAATTACACCTTACACAATAATTAAGTTCAAGGCAAGCACTCCATAAAAATTCAATTGGGATCGATTTTAAGGTTAACAATGACCAAGGAAAGATTAAAGTATGAAGATATTGTAATACAAAATAAGACATCTTATATTTAGTTGTGATTATAATATTGTTGCATAATTATAATTAGAAAGAAAATATCTTTTAAAAAAGATGAAAAAGGGATATTGAATACAAAAAAGATAACTAAAGCTTTCAGAAAGGAACTATTTAACTATTTATCATACCTATAACAATTTTGAATATTTTTGTAATGTTGGCACTAATCTTCTTCCTCTTCTTGATCATCCATCTCATACTCTCACCTTATTTATAGCAATCACAAGCTTTATTTTCATATTCTTTATTTTATTTTAAATAATATTATATTATTATTATATATATATATTTATTTTTTTATTTCAAAAATAGTTAAAAGGATAATATAAACTAATAAAAGAAATCATTTCAATGATTGGGCATGTGCACCAAGATGGGGCACAAAAAAGTGGTCAAATGTCCAAAAACAAGTAAAAAGCACTTGTGTTTTGAAGAAATTCAAATAGCGTGCTCATGTTATGACTTCAATTTTCCTAGCCATAACACGAGAGTGTTATTTAAACAAAAAATGCACACACATTTTTATGAAAGTAAAATGTGTATGTGTTTTTATGAAAACAAAATACGTACACATTTTATGCAAACAAAACGCATGTGCATTTTTATGAAAACAAAATGTGTGTTTTTATGAAAAAAAAAAATTGTGCACATTTTTATGAAAACAAAATGCATACACATTTTGCTCAATAAAGTTTCTAAAATGTTTTTCATTCCGTCAACCCAACATACAAAGTTGGATAGAATTTGGTCAACACTGCTATTGATAGTTCTATACCAAAGATGATCTCCAATGTGCATACATCGTGGGATGATCTGGATAGGCATGTATAACTTGATCAAGGAAATATTTATAAGTTATAAAAATCAGTAATTCATCATGAAATACTTAGTGTTTGGCCTCATCTCAATGATTGAGATGGTTCCTTTTTCGATCTTTGATCTCTTCGTGGCAGAACCCAATCCGCATGTGCATGGATATTGTGTCTGGTACAAAACTCCCAATACTAATGGTAGTAATATTTGAGTGTACTCTCTTGAGGAACTCATTTTCATGGATCTTCTCAGGATATAATTGTGGGTTGGTTTGTGGATTTCCAAAACACGTGGTTGATTTGCATTGTTGCTGCACTCCCCCACTAGGCTTTAGCTCTCTATTGAAACCACCTCCTAGTGCTTAGGTTGGCAATGGAAAATAATAATAACATAGTGTGTTAGGGTGGACTGTGAATGCAAAGAAGAGGTGATGGCTGAACAAGTCCAAAGACTCTCTAAGGCTAAGGAGGGGGAGGTACATTCAACAATTATCAATATCATTGGTAGCTTCTGTTGGACAAATGGCCATGCCCATGATGGTACTATCTTTTCTTGATTCATAGAAAATGTGGTGCAGATAATGTGGAGTATTACATGGGGAGTCATCTGCATGCATCACCTGGTAGCTCCCGAATATGTAGACCTCATCAAAAAAATTATGGATATAATGTATATTTCTCTTGCCATAGGCTCCATCATCGAGATTTTTGATTGTGGTGTGGTTGGAAAAAAGGAGTGGTTGCACAAGCTCAAAAACTATACAGGGAGGGAATTAAAACAAGTGACTTGGGGCCCTTTACAAATTTCATGGCATCTCATGGGGATTTACTTTCTCCCTCTTAGATTGAGAGAGCCTTTGTATTTGGCAAAGGAATGATGCATATCATGCATCAAGTATTGTAATGCATCAAGTATTGTAATGCTATTTTTTTATTAATGATAGTACCATTTACTATCACTATGAAATGTGAAATGAAAAACTTATTTATAGCCAAAAGGAAGTAACTATGTAGATATGAGAGTGATTATTAATCTAAAATAAAATAAATTCACTTAATGATTTATTCTATTGAATGGTTCTTAATGAACATTTAAATAAACTTTTGACCACCACTAATAAGAGAAGATCACAATTTTTCTTCCCATTCAATAATTCTCTCACTTTATTATATCAAATAAAAAAAAGACCCTAACAACATAGATTAGTTACTAAATTCCATTGAAACATAGATTAATGTAGAAGAAAAGTAACCAAACAAATTATAACCATTTAACAATAAACAAGACCTTAAGAATACACATATATTATTCTTCTGTCATGCCTACTACATATCAAATACATAGTATAGCACTCCACTTCAAACCTAGGCAACAAAATGATAATTGGGTTACAAACAATGTACACTCCACCTTGGATGCACTTCCACGATATCTCCCCATACTCAAAATCCTAAACTTAAGTTTCTGCACTTTGGCCTCCACTTATAAATTCCTATAATGTCAAAAATGCATGTGTTCTTTTAATTTTACAAAACATGTATGTGCTTTTAACTTAACAAAACACGTACGTGTTTTTCTTAGTTTTGGGTTTGAATGATGGATTTACCTTTACAAAACACATACATACTTTTAACTTAACAAAAAATGTACATGTTTTGCTTAGTTTTGGGTTTGAATGATGGATCTACCTTTACAAAACATGTACGTGCTTTTAACTTAACAAAACACATACATGTTTTGCTAAGTTTTGGGATTACGATGGATTTAACTTACCAAAACTCTACGCACTTAAACCTAACACCTATACACTTAACCCTAAAATCTATATCCATAACCCTAAACCCTAGATACCCTATACCATCAACCCTAAACCCTATCCCTCAACCCCAAACCCTACACTTAGTCCTAGGCCATAAAGTCTATACACCTTACCCTAGACCTTATACCTTCAACCATCAAGGTTCCTATACCCTTAAACCTAAACCTTGTCACTCAATATTATACTCTCAACTCTAAACCCTATAAAGAGAAGAGAGATCTACATAGGGGGGGAGGGAGAGGTAGATAAGGAATGATGAGGGGAGAGGTAGGAAGGGGAGATAGAAAGTTGAGATGGAGAGAGAGGTAGATAGTGTGGATAAAGAGGTTATATAGCGAGAGGTAGATCTAGGGAACTAAAGCCTGTACCCTATACCGTCAACCCCAAACCTTATCCCTCAACCCTAGGAACTAAAGCCGGTATGTTAAACCCTTAACCATATACTCAACCCTATACCCTAAACCCTAAACGCTATCCTTCAACCCTATTCCCTAAAGCCTATAGTCTAAACCCTCAATGTGCTATACCATATACCCTCTTGACCCTAAACCCTATCCCTCAACCTTGGGCCCTAAGGCCTATATATTAAATCCTCAACCATATACACTCAACCCTAAACCCTATATCATATACCCTCGACCCTAAACCATATCCCTAAACCCTAAGCCCTAAAGCCTATAGGATGAACCCTTGATCCCCCATACACTCAATCCTAAACACTATACCCACAACCCTAACCTTATATCATATACCCTGAACCCTACACCCAAACCTAGCTCATAAAGTCTATACACTATACCCTAAACCTTATACCTTCAACCCTCAAGGTGTCTATACCTTGTATATTTTGGTCATTAGGTTCTCATCCTTATGTTCGTGTGTCGCCATGATGGTGCCTACACCAAAATTTGTTAGCCCCCTAAAATTCCAAGTATCTTGAATATCCCTTGTAATATGAATCTTAGGATATATCCCATCTATCTTTGGTCTTCACAAGATATATTATTTGTCACATTAGACCACATCAAGCCACCTTTCATCCTTATGGAAAAGGATATTTGAGGTCTCTTATTGTTTTTGGGGTGCTTTCAATTTTTTTTATGAGCTTCTTACTCTATAGGTTTCCATGATCTGGATAATATCAAGGTGTGCTTTGATTGGTAGAAACATGGGCATTTCTTGGCTTTTGGTGATTGTGTTTTCTTGGTTGTCTCATGTTATAGGTCCATCAAGATTCATTGTGATCTTGTGTTACACTAGGGCATCCACTTGTGATTATGGTTTTCCAACATCAACCTCTCCAAAGCCCTTTGTGACTTTGTAGGATGTTGGAACAACACGTGTGTTTGTTGTGCCAGTCCTATGCATGCAATACATAGTCACCTTGGTTCCTCATACCTTGGTGCATAGTCTCGCATGCATTATCAAATTAAGTGCTTTATACATTGCAGTTCAATTATTGCATTCTAAATACACCTAATCTCATCCCATCCCTTATTTCTCATCACCATAATTTTTCTCTTTCCTAATCATGGATTGTATGTGCACATTGTAAGGCCCGACTAATACTCAGTAAAATTGGTGATAGACACATAATTCAAAGGTGGTTCCTAACTAAACAATCCACTAAACCTTTGTAAACACTCCATTTAATTATCAACTAGGGCTAGTGTAAGCTTGTGATGATGCTTGCACTATATGTGCATCTAGAGATTCTATACTTCCTATATCATCTAGTATAGGTGGTTACACATGTGGAAAACATACATTGTAAAATAGGATAAAGCTTAAATCTGGGACTATTGCTATGGGTACTTATAGCTTAACATTGTGACTAGTTAACTATAAAACTTGAACTCTACAACTAACTAATACTGCTAACTTTGACTCGCTCCAGAGGATAATTCATTGAGACAAACAAAACATAAATTGAAGTCTCATTCATAATCTCATTGGCATATAGGAAATGAAGAATCTGATTAAGATGAATGCAATAAATGAAAGCATCTAATGTAACAACAAAAATTAATGGTGGAGAACAGTTACCTTGAGTGGCCTTGCTCAAGTCATTGTATCCACAAAATAAACTCAAGTCTAACTTCTTAAATCTTGACTAAACATAATAATAAACTAGATACTTTTCATTGCATATAACAAGATTTCATAATCTGACAAGAATCTTCAGAGATATCTTATTCATAATTGCATAACTGGAAAACAACGTATTGTCTGTGTAATGGAAAAACTATATCTATATGAACATATCCATAAGTTATATCTACTCCTTGACCACCAAGCCAACTATATAGGTTCCAGGGAGGTTTATTGAAATAAGGACTCAAAACAAAAAACTAAATGCAAATTACCACTCCCCTATGAAATAAAGAGTGACAAAAGTCTGTATAACTGAAATTATAACTTAAATGATGGAAGAAGATGATTAGGACTAGAACTATGCTTCAACGGCATAGCAGAGATGTGTACTTTAAAAACAATCATGTTAGCTTCCCAATCATAGCAAAATCATTCTCTCTTCAACAATCTTATTAAATGGTTTGGTGATTCATAATCATCCTCATTAATGAACACTTCCATTTCTACAACTATCACGTTCCTATCACTTTGAAATATCCCTTGCATCTATGTCTGAAATCCTTTGGCTGCGGGTTGTGCCTCCTAGCTGGTATGGGCTACAATTTTCTTACTATGGTTTCTCTTTTGCAAGGAGTTAATTCATCTAACATATACACAATACTAATAAGCATAAATTAAACATAGATCCATACTGCATTCCATACACACTCACATAATTAACCATGCAATTAACAATATATCATGATCATATTTCCATACATCACAACTTGGTTTAAGTTGCATGAAAGATATAAAAAGGATATATAAGTTTGGGAATGTATATGAAATAAGCATCTAGAAATGTCTAAAAGTATGCACTAAAACAAGAGAAAACTAGCTAATACTTGGTCTCATCATTCCCCCCAATTAAGATGTTTGCTTGTCCTCAAGCAACAATTTAGGATCAGAGGTTGAGTTGTAGGGTCATATTATTGAAGTTTGCAACCACATCCACTCATTTTCCCTATTTCACGTAGTAGCCCCCATAACATGAAAGTATTTCCCATTTTACATCTTTAGCCTTTTCCTGTTCTACATTCTTCTCCCCTGTCCAATGTAACACTTGATAAAGTAACATGGGAGGATGAAAGGTAGTAGGTACCCATTCAAGTCCATTATCTCTAGAAATTTCTATGTACCTATGGAACCTTTCAAGCATGGCTACAAAATTATATAAGGAGCATGTGGTTCTTTCTTTTGTAATTCAGGAGTCAACTCTTCCCATCTTTCTTGTACAAATTTAAATGAATGATGGACGAGACCTACAGCTAGTTGTTGCATCCTGGCATAATCATTCTCTCTGATATTTATTATTCTTCTACCCACACCTTTATGCTTTATGAGATTTATCCATTCTTCTATGATTGTGTTGGGGTCCTTTGACTCTTTTTGAATTTGGAGAGCAATATATTTCTCTTTCTCAACATAGTCCTGCATTATTTCCCCTCTCTGTTGCTCATTCCTGAAGTGAGAATATGATTCTCTAACCTGTAAGTCTCCCACAAATATTAAGGGGTTCCAATTTGTATCATCTAGCAGAGCAAGATTGTGTAAGTGGAATTCACATAGTTGATCTTGCACATCTAGTATGGAGTTAGCAAAAGTATTTAAAACCTCAAATTTCCAGCTTAGAGCAATTGGTAGGTTAGTAATTAGTTTGATGAGTTGAAAATAAGAAAATTTTCTTGTAAAAACAAAGCATACACCCTGACGGGTGACCTACATTTGAGGATTTGTGTAGCCTTATCTGCAATTTCCTCATTTCTGATAGTCATCCTCTTCAATTTAGTTTCTTGTTTTTCCAATATCCTGTTGTGGTTCAGAAATCATTTCTACCTTTTCCTTCTCCCATGCTTTCTTCTCCTAAGAGAATTCATTAGTTCTTTTCCACAAATCATATCCTAGGGACACTATAGTAGGACCAATTGGAGTTCTTATTGGACCTGAGGTCTTCTTCAATCACAAGTTCTTTGTTCCCTATTTCCACAAGAGCAAGCTGTGTAAGAACATACAACTTAGACCCATGTTCAAATTTATACAATTTCTTCTCCAATTCTTTAATTTTCATGTCCCTTTCATTGTCTTTTGACTGATAACTTGCCAACAATTCCTCCATTTGCTTTATTATGTCAAGTGCTTCCTGCAATTCTTTCTTAACATTCCTCTCCTCAATAAACAAATCTTCATCCTTATCTAAAAATTGATTATCTTCTCCCATATCATCTTCACAACCCTCACTATCATGGTTTTGTGGGGTTCTCTTTCTCATCTTTCTAGAAATAAAGGCATCCTTTGAATCAGATTCACATGTGCTTGAGAAATACCATTGTGGTTTGACCAATGTATGTACATTCTCAAGGGAAACCTCTTCTAATTTTGAATCTATTTCAATTGCAACAACACCTTTTTGTTTCCAACCTGTACCCCTCATTTCCCCTTTTTCCTCTTAAGCGATGATACTGCCTTGTGGGTCTTTTCTGCCCTGATGTAGGCACAAAATAAGGCTCGATTTTCCTTTTCTTAGCTCTTGATGTCTTCGTAGAGGTATGGGTTTCTTTCTTGTCCTCTACTGCGAGTTGTTCTGTAGTGGTTGTATGTTGAGTATCTTGCATACCCTACTTTTCTAACTCATCCCTACTATGGGTAGGTGAAGTGGGGGGTTAAGGGACACTTCCCTTTTTGATACAATGGGTTCTTCTACTTTATCTAATATAGCAGGTTCTTCTAAAATACTATCAATGTGGTTACAATTGATAAATTTTTCCCATGAAATTTGTGGATATTGAATTCTTAGACTCCTTTTAACCAATAGGGAGACCAAACAATAATGTGACAAGGTAGTGTTATTCCTTTTTCTTTTGTATTCAAAGCTCATTGTTTTCAATAGATTATAGAGAATTTTTGGAACATTAACTCTCTTATCATGACAAAGATGATGTAGGAGTTTGAAATGAACAATATATAATAAGGACTACCTACCATCACATGTAAGATACTTAATTATATGTGAAGCAACAAAAGCCAAAACCCATGGAAAGGATAATATTTTAGTACCTTGGGGGGATGAGTCCAGATTTTTTCCATGTTCTCTGAATTCATTTATGGCAGCAACAACATTTTCCCTAACTAGAAACTCCTCACCTTCCTGTGGAAAACCAAACATTTCTACAATTGTAGAATCTGAAGCATCAACCTTGAAACCATTAACTATTGCTTCATCATTTTGTACTATAGCTACAAATTGCTTTGTCATATTCTCATTGTATTCTGTCAACTTCAAGAAATAGTCTATCCAACCAACATGTTGAAAAATAGGTGACACCAGTTTGTCTTACAATAGTTGATTGTGTGCAGATGGCTCTCTTTGGATTATATCACCACCCATGATGAAAATCCTCTTTGTTTGTGCTCAAATTATTTATCTATTACATTAACAACACCAATCCATTTCTTCTTGTGTTTGTGTTCTCCAAATGCAGCTGTTCTACCCATTATTCTTTCCTTTTGAGTTTGAATTGTAGCTTGGATTGTATACAAAATGGGAAAATAGAATGGCAAAAGATTTGCAGAAAGTGTTTAGGTTTGTGAAAATCAAGAAAATGAAAATGAAGAGAATTGATTCCCCCCACAACTAAATGTATTAAGTGTCCTCACTTAAAATTGCAATGGTTTTTGGTGGAGGGTGAAATGATGTAATGGAAATAATAAAAATGTATTATGTAAACATGTAAGAAAAATAATTGTCATCTATGATAATTATGGAAAATTAATATGTGTACCTGTACAAGTGAAGTTAATCAAAACTTAGCTCGTGTGAAATATATTTGAACAACCCATAGCGAGATATGATGTGAGCACTCTTAATTGTAATTGGTGATGTATGATATAACTAAATGGCACATGGTAAATGATGGTTGTGAAAGGCTACATGATGTATAGTGATGGGATGTGAAATGAAATGTATTTTGCAAGGATATAGAGAAAAGTGATATGAATTGGATTACGCTGCATGTAGTGAAATGATAAGTATGATGTGGAATGCACAAAGGAATAAGGTGATATGAATGGATATGTAATTATTTCGACTGAAATTTTTAAATTTTTGGCAAACAAGTGTTATGGGTGCCTTCAATAATAGGTCCCTTTCTAAAAAAAATTTCCTTCAAATGTGAGGTTGCAAGTCCCTACTCCATCACATACTGTGCTTGAAAATGATTGTTGATTGTTTTCAAGCCCAAATTTTTTTCACCTAAACAATACACAATTTTTTTTTTTTTTATAATAACCATGTGTAAACACTGATGAACGTCAAACATACAAGAAACATAGCCACACACCAATGAGAAGATGAATATTAAATACCTCTTAATCACAACAATTGATAACACTTATATCAGTATCATATCTACCTTTAGTCTTATCACCCCCTTCTCACATCTATATCTAGTAACAATACTAACATCGACACTACTAATTTATTGATAAGTAATAAGCATAATAATCTTACCTTTAACACTTAATACTAATATTTATTCCTCATTACCCTCCTCATAAGTACCAAGTTAACTATTAATAGCATCCACATATCTATATTCAATATTACCCTTCATATATAACTCTAAACATACTTAGCATCATGATTCATAGCAACATATAAATATGCTATTATTGCTACTTAGCCAATTGTAGATTTCACCACTAACTAATAATACAATATTAATGTTACCCAAAAGCTAGTATTGCTAATATTCATATAATCTAAATTCCTAACTAATGAAGATATTATTGTGATTGAAAATCACAACAATAGCATCATTAGTTGATATGGTGCCCATTACTCTTTTTGACATCTTCATAATCAAGAGCACTAAAAATCATGCTAATTAGGAAACAAGAATTCCATATAGGTATAACATTATCCATGAAATAAGGAAAATAAAGAAACACCATATTCAAATGTAGCCATTACTTATGGAAAATTGTTCAAATCTTTAGGGAGATTACATGACAACGAGTTTTGTGATCTTAATCCCAAAATATGTAATTTATACCTAATTATTTCTCTATCCCATTAAATTAGAATATAAAATCAATTAATGCATCTAAAGTCATTAGTGACAAACAATCCAAGATTCAAATAGACTTAAGATTGGATTTAATTTCCCCCCACATTATTAAAAGTTGAATTAAACTTTTATAATCCACTAATAAGATCAAATACTAGAGATGCATTGAAGGTGGTGAATCACTTTCAATTTAACTTACCCTTCTAAGTTACCTATTTAATGTCTATTCATAGAAATGAAATTGATACATTAAACAATACTTAAACTAATCTCACTAGTATGAACATGCAAGAAATAAGCTATCAAACAAGAAATAAACTATTAAATTATCACAAGTAATGCTCAACACTATTGGAACAACCCAACAACCCAAGAATGATTATGCATATTTGCAATGTACAAACACACACTTCAAATACATAATTATTTAAATTTTCCATCTTTTATTAACTATTATATTTAATCTAAAAAGTTTCAAAAGCATTAAGGTGATACTCTACCCATGAAATTTGTGTTTCCACCCAACTAATATTCTACTTAAATACTTTTTAGGTGATTAAATCAACTACTTTCCTTAGAAACTTCTTTACTAAGCGTATGTATATAATGAAATACTCTTCTTCTTGGATAAAATGGAAATATTGTCCAACTCATTAAACAATCAAATAGGTGACTCCAACTCTCTAATAAAAAACCAATCTTAAAACATATATGTAAATAAATGAGACCAATCAATTGAAACTACTAATTCTAAACACTACTTAATTATAACTCTTAAATGATAACTAGAAACTATTTCCAAATAGAAACAAGATTCTTTACAAGAAAATAAATAAATAAAGATATAACCCTTAATTCACGATTTCAACTTAAACATGAACTAATCCCATTAACAGAAGAAAACTTGATTTAAAACTAACTTTGAAATTCCCTAAATGCAAGTTTTCCTTATTGACTCCATTAGAAATTCACAAATTAATTTTTTAATTCAATCCACCTTAGCAAATTTGTTTCCTCAATCAGGGGTTGTCATTTGAACATCAATTTATTCAAATTCATTGCTCATTTAATGCTTCCCACATACTTGATTATATCAAAACATGTTTAAACAATCCTTAATCAAGTCTAATTTTTCTTTTGATAATTTAAAAATGAACAAAATATTTCATTCAAGTCCCTACCTTACAATTTCTAGTTTGAACATTAAGATTCATTGTTTTTGTATGATATATATATATATATATATATATATATATATAATTTATTAAGTATTCTTGAATTAATTTTTAAGGAGAGATGAATTATAAAAATAAAGGAAACAAAAAAAATATGAAAATGTTATATCTAAACACTAATTAACTAAGTAATTAATAAATAACTAAAAACTAATTTCAAACTAACTTATGATACCTTAAATATGAGTCTCCTCAACTTTTTTCCCTTTTCTCTTTGAAAATTGTTTTTCACACGTGTAATGTTATTTCTTTATTTCCTACTTTTGATTGTTGTTTGTGAAAGAAAGACATCTTGTATAATTTTATGTTGCAGGTTAACAAGAGTAGAAATATGAAAGAAACATATCTCAACTCTCTTGTCTTCATGAAACCCTAACTTGGTTCCACTCAATTTGTATTTTCAATTTATTGTTTTGGTTTTAAAGTAGGGTACAATAATTTTTTAATCATAACTTTTATTTGGTGAACTGGGTTTCCTTGATTTTTAGATATGTTATACAAAAAAATTATTTTTAAAAACCCTTTAAATTTTATCCTCTAACGTTGTGTTTTTCGTTTTGTGTGATTAGATATGTAAGACTATTTTATGACAGGTTTTTATTGTCAAAAAGGTTGTCAATGTTTTCTTGATAAATCCTAATTGGTGATCTAGGTTCATACAATTTTTGAATACATTTTTCTAAGATTAATAATTGAAACACCCATTAAATTTTATCTTTCAATATCACGTGGATCAATTTTTATGATCAATTTTGTGAAATTACTTTAAATCAGTTTATTGTTTGGCATAGGGGCAACAATGTGGTTATCCTCAAAAATTGATTAATCAAGTGAGAAAGGATGAGAATTTGATATTGTTTTTTCATTTAAATTTCTATAAAAGGAATTAATTTAAAACTCCAATAGAATTTTATTCCTTCTTAAACATTCTCAAGAAGTTAGGAAGTTTTTCATCCAAGGCACAATCTTTTATATTCCCTTAAAGATTTACACCGACATTCATTTCTTTATATCAAGGGATTGTAACACACATATTGTCTTCTTTTGATTTTACAAATCTAATTAAAAATATAAACATAATTAAAAATTGAACCAACCACCATACCCAACAATTACTTTTCCCAAAACTCTACTATTTGGAACTTGAAGCTTTTTCCCAATTCTCAAGATTCATGTCTATTTCTAGAATCCTAACTTTCATAGACCTCCCATTGATTCCAACCTTGGTATATATGCACCTGAAAATAAGAATTCAATAAAAAATAATATATGGCCACAAGCTCTCCTCCTAGCCATAGGATTTATTTTCAATCCACCCCTGAGCTCTAAGGATCACATATATTTCCCTTACACACACCATCACTATTCACAAGGGTTCCTTAAAAAAATTACACAACATACTATACACAATGAAAGCACACATATTATAATTCATCACCCTATCCCTTAAATAGCTATTCACATAAAGAGATACTAAAACAAGATAGAACTCCACAAGACAATACCAAATACACAACTTCAAAAAATACCACAAAATGATCTAGCATTGAATTGCACATAAAATTCAAAGCATAAAAAATGTTCCTTAACATCTAAACAAATATCTACAAAAGGGTAGACCTTACCAAACAAGAGAAAATCCAAAAGTGGTAACCGCTTCTTCTCCAAGCCTTACTCTTCCATTCTTCCTCTCCCATCCTTTCCTTTTCTCCATCAAGAGAGTTCCTCCCCCAAAAAACAAGAGCAACCAAAAGAAAAAAGAGAGAAGCCAAGGAAAATAAAGAAGCCCCTTCTCCTTTCAAAGAGAAGGAATAAATAGAAGGAAAAAGGCACCCAACTCCCCTTAACTTCCCAACCACCCAACCAACTCCAATTTTTTCCACTTTTCATAAGTGGGAAATTAGAGTTGGTTTTAGACTTTATTTAAGGGGTTTTATGGAATAAAAAGATCCATAACCCATAGACCTACCACCTAGGAAACATTTTATAAATTTAATACCACATAAAGACTTCTCAAAACATACAATAAGTAATCATAATAAAAAGGTGACTCAAAGGTCTAATAAAACAACCTTTCACACATGAACATTCCTTACAAAACAAGGTTAAAACACATATCTTTGACAGGACTAGGAATTCACAAGAATAACATAAGGGAAATAGCTATGTGACCCATTCACCAATATTGGCCAATTTTAACCTATTTACTCAACCATAAAAAGGTGTCAGTATTTATCATAACCAATAGTAATTGAAACAATTAGTATATGAAAAAATAACCTTCTAATAAAATCAACTAGGGAATTAAATCTACATATAATTTAACTCTACCTACTTGCATATTACCTTTTAGAGTCAAGCAATAATTGATCATGTTATTTAATATCAAAATATTACCACTTATCAATAATCTATTTTACCTATAACAAATACTACTACAACCAAAGACTGAATATCAATCATTACCTTTATATTCACTTACACATAATACAAATCACCTAACATGATGAAATCCATTAATACACACAATGATACTACCAATAATGAAACCTCTCATCATTACATACTTACATAGATAGGGAATAGACCTCATCTAGCTATCACACGAAATCACAACAACCACTAGTTAGCTAACAATAAAAATATAAACAACTTGATGTATAGGAACAATAACTAATAATGCATATTTTCCAACACAAAAGAACATAAAATATAGGATGTAAACCATTGATGACTAATAAGATCAACTAGGCCACAAGGGGCGAGGTCTTACAATTTTTGTCACCTATGTTGTGTGTGCATGTGATATGTGGTAAGAAATTATACTTGAGTGAAATTAGTAGGCGAGATGTGTAGCTCATATATTGAGTCAATTGGAGAACTTGTTGTATCTATTGTTAAATCTTTGATGTTTGATACAATGCCTTTGTTAGAGTCACTCTTTGGTCCATACTAGTACATTAATTAAAGAAGCAATTCATCCTTCTACACTGACTTCTTATAAAGTTTCAATCTATGACCATTAACCAATAATGAGAATTTGACTGCATCAATTATCTGCAATTGTATTTCCCCATTTGGGAATACATGTTGTATCTCATATGGACCTAACCATCTTGTCTGCAACTTTCCCTTGTAGTCCTTGTACCTTGAATCATAGAGAAAATCCAAGTCACCCACACTAAACTCCTTTTATTTTGATGAACTGATCATGCCAACTAATTCTCTATATTTGAACCTCAGTGTGGTGCATAGCTTCCCTCCTTAGTTCATCTAATGCATTCAAATTATGTAATCTCTCCTTTTGTGTTGTTGTCAATTCTATATCCAATGCAATTGGTGTCCTCAGTGTTTTGTACTCAAATTCAATAGGAAGTACTAGTTTTTTTCCATACGCCAACTCATATGGTGTAAACCATGATGTAGTCTTCCAAGTTATCCTATAGGCCCATACTGCCTTAGGAAACATAGCTACCCCATCCTTCCTATAAATTTGAATTGTTTTGGTCATACTATTTTCAATCTCCCTACTTGTTACTTTTGTTGAATGAACAAGACAACTGAGAGGGGGGGGGGGGTGAATCAGTTGTATTAAATTAAAACATCAAAAACCCTCAACAATAATCAAATCCACAAGCATTCATTAAAACCTTATTCTGTTAAAGTGATTAATCATGAAATGTAGATAATAGAGATTGAAACAACAATACCATACACAAGAGAACACCAAAATTACAAGGAAAACCCAATGAGGGAAAAGCCACGGTGAAGATTAGCTCACAATATAAGTAATTGCAAAATCGGTACAAGGGCTCACTACTAAAATAGGACACACTATCCAATAGGGCTCACAACCAAAGCTCACTACTTAGAATATGAAAATATAGAAGAGAAATGTCACACAAAGAACACTATCTCAATGCCACAAGAAATCCACCACAATTACTCCAACACTTTCGTAGCCTTGGTTGAAAGATTACATACACCTTCAACTCATTTCTTTCAAAGGTTCAACACTTTGAAGTTCGGACTCATCTGCTCAAATTCGCATCTACACTTCTACAATTTACACCACATTCATCACTCACATCTATCTTGAGATCTTCCAACAACACATTTCTTATTTATATCATCCTCAACCTTGAAAACCTTCTCCAAGGTCGACAACACATCCTTTACATTTACAATTTCAAATTAGGTCAACACCCAAACATTCCCATGGTGGATAAGAATAAAGGAAACCCATAAAAATCCTTAGTTAGGACCCAAATTTGTCCTAACACACCTCAACACGCTTCCACAAACTTCGAAACAACTTCACATGTAGTGTTAACACCATATCAACCATTACCCGTGCTAAACTCCATAAAACTATTAAGTACACTCTTCCCACTTGATCAAGACGAAACACTGACCACACAAATATATTTTACATGATCTAGAATAATCCATGAACCACCTAAGATCCAACAAAGAATTTATCCAAAATTGCATCATAGAAATACTTCAACCCACAACATCCAATTAACTTCATAAACACACTGGCATATGAAACACACATTGTATTGCACCAAATCAAGAGAAAACTTGAATTCTAAAAGATATAAACAACATAAGTAATTTCCTAGATTTGTACAACTTGAAACCAAACTGTGGAGGAATACAAAGAAAATACATTCCTCCTAGCCCACAACAAGCAACACTAAAAACCTAGTTCACACACTAGTGAACATATCTCACCTTGCACAAAAGTCCAAAATCCCAAACTCTGGATATAGCAACTATTGACAACCCTGAACAATATATCGGATCTACATAGGCATAGCATCAACACAGTAGAAACACAGAGCACATCCCAAAGCACGTTCTAAACACTTGCACAACACTGTTTTCTCTACTTATCAAAAAATTTCAAAATCACTTGGAAACCAAGTACCAATGACAACATCTTAGCACATTACTTCATTCCTACACATCTCAGACACTACATCATAAAGATAGAACCATGTACTCATGACACTACCTCAATATCTTAACTATACATGCACATAAACTGCAACAAATTGTTTCCCTCTTTTTCATAATTTTCTCAATATCCTCGACATCTTTATCATGCAACAACCTTCCTCAACACATAGTTGACATTAATGAAAACACCAGCTTGTTGACATCAATGAAAACACCTTCATATACTTGCAACAATCTCCCCCTTTGTCATTGATGGAAACACATGATGTGAAAAACCATCAAAGACATAATTGATTTGATCATACCTATGATTTACTTTTACTTTCTCTCCCCCTATGTAGATAAACTTTTTCACATGATTCTTTCTCCCCCTTTGACATCAATGGAAAAGGATACAGTATTTTGCATTTTTCTCCCCCTTTGACATAGAACCAAGATACTTGCTCTAAATACTCCCCCTTAGGAGTATGCTCAACCAAATCAAAAACTCTACACAATGACAACATATATTGCTTACTGCAATAATCGCACTACCTACTCCCCTTGAGAGGTAGCCACCAACATTCATCCAAACAAGAGAGAAATCCATAGATCCACTGGACTGATGCATCTCCATATGCATCTAGATCAAAGAAGGAGGGGCAATAACCCCCAACTTATCCCAAAGATACTCAAAAGTATCCTTAGGAAGAGCCTTAGTGAATATGTCAGCAATTTGATCCTTTGAAGGTACATATTCAAGATTTACTTCGTTCTCTAGAACTTTTTCTCTCAAAAAGTGATACCTGATTGGTATATTGTTTGTCCTTGAATGCATCATTGGATTCTTTGAAATGTTAATTGCACTTGTATTATCACAGAAGATAGAAATAGGCTCATCATATATTACTATGATATCCTTCAATATCTGTCTCATCCATAATACTTGTGTGCAACAAGATGCTACTGCAATATACTTAGCCTCTGCAATGGTTAAAGAAATTGAATCTTGCTTCGTACTCAGCCATGAAACCAATCTACATCCAAGAAAGAATGCACCACCACTTGTACTTTTCCTATCATCAACGCAACTAACCCAATCTGCATCTGTGTATGCACTTAAAGTGAAATCACTATCCTTGGGATACAATAAGCCATAATCCAAAGTGCCTTTTAAATTTTTGAATACCCTCTTCACTGCTGCAACATGTGTCTCTTTAGAATCTTCTTGAAATCTAGCCACAAGATAAACTGTATGCATGATATCCAGTCTAGTAGCAGTTAGATATAGCAACCCACCAATCATAGAACTATACTTGCTCTAATCAACCTTAGGTGATTCATCATCCTTGCTCAATTTGCAACCAGTCACCATAGGAGTACATACTAATTTGGAGTCTTCCATTCCAAACTTCTTCAATATCTCTTTGGCATACTTTAATTGTGAAATAAATATACCTTTGTCTGTTTGATTGATTGGTATCCCAAGGAAGAAATTCATCTCCCCAAACATAGACATCTCAAACTCTTTTTACATCTCTTCTGCAAATTTCTTACACATAGCTTCATTGCCTCCAAAGATAATATCATCCACATACACAACCACTATCAGGATTTTATCTTCCTCAATTTTGAATTAAAGATTATTATCTGCGGCGCCTTTACTGAATCCTTGTATCAAATATTTGTCCAATCTTGCATACCAAGCTCTAGGAGCTTGCTTCAATCCATACAATGCCTTTTTCAATCTATAAACCATATTCAATTGATCTGATAACTGAAATCCTTTTGTTGTTCCATGTAAACCTATTCTTCCAATTCACCATTCAAGAAAGTAGACTTCACATCCATTTGATAAAATTTAAAGTATATGTATGCTAAAAATGCCAAAAACATTCTAATTTCTTCCATCCTAGCCACTGAAGAAATTTTTTCCTCAAAGTCTATTCCTTCCAATTGTGAGTAACCCTTACACACAAGCCTTGCTTTATTTCTTACCATTTCTCCATTCTCATTCAGTTTGTTTCTGGATACCCACTTAGTTCCAATTATGTTCTTGGTTGTTGATCTTGGGACTAGTTCCCAAGTCTGATTTTTCTCAATCTGCACAAGTTCTTCTTCCATTGCCTTCATCCAATTTTCATCTTTGCATGTTTCACTCATTTTTTTAGGTTCAATTTAAGAGAGTAAACACAGATCCACCTCAGCTTCAACATCTCTACTTCTTGTCAATACTCGTTTCCTCTTGTCTCCATTGATATGTTCTTTGGAATGATTTCTTTGAACATACTTAGGGGTCTTTTCCGAAGCTTCTTCCTCTTCATTTTGCACTTATTTTTCCTTAGTTTTTCCTTCTTCTTCTCTACAAGTAGGTTCATCTGACACATATCTGTCTATAGCAACCGAATTATGCAAATATTCATCAACCTTAACATTTTCACTTTCAACAATCTTTGTTAGCCTTTTATTGTAACATTTGTAACATTTTCTTTTAGTAGAATATCCAAGGAAGATACCTTCATCAGAATTTGCATCAAACTTTCCTATTTTTTCTTCATCTCTTTTGATATAACATTTTCTTCCAAATTCTCTAAAGTACTTGACAGTTGGAATCCTTCCATACCACAAATCATAGGGAGTCTTTGTGTTGTTAGATTTGGATTGAACTCTGTAAAGTATGTAAATTGCAGTATGAATTTCTTCTCTCCAATAGACTTCTGGTAGGTTAGCTTCTTTCATCATAGTCTTTGCAGCTCTTGAACACTCTTATTTTTCCTTTCAATCACTCTATTCTGCTGAGGAGTTCTAGGGGCAAACAAAGTGCCTCTTTATTCCATGAACTTAACAAAACATGTTAAACTCATTAGAGGTGAATTCTCCACCTCTATTAGACCTCAAACATTTTATTTTTTAATCCATTTCATTCTCAACCATAGCTTTAAATGCTTTAAATCTATCTAGAGCATCCAATTTTTCTCTAATCAACCCATGTCATTCTAGAGTAATTATCAATAAAAAGCATGAAATACCCTTCACTTTGAAGACTTCTCACCCTTGTAGGACCACAAAGATCTATATGTATTAATTCCAGTAGCCTGGTAGCATATTGTTCTTTTCCTTTGAAACTACTCATTATTTGTTTTCCAAATTAACAATTTTTGCAAATGGCATTGATAGGCTTTGTAATTCTTGGTAGGTCTCTTACTGCATGATCTAAACTAATTCTAACTAAATTTTCAAAATTCATGTGACACATTCTCAAATGCCATAATCAACTGTCATTAATTTGAGTCATAAAGCAATGACCATCAACGCCCTTGAGCTGGTAGATATTTCCATCTGTCCTCTTACCAGTAGCAATTATAGTTCTAAAACCTTTTCTGATCTCACATAGTTCATCCTTAAACACAAGATTATATCCTTTGCTACACATTTTTCCAACACTCAAAAGATTATTCCTTAAGCCTTTAACATAGTAAACAACTTTAGTATTATGCTTGCGATGAAAACTGATTGAACCTGTTCCACAAATCTTTCCCGAATCATCTCCAAATTTAACTAATCCTACATCATACTTTTCAAGTTTAACAAACTTACTTTTGTCTTTGGTCATGTGATTAGAGAAACCACTATCAACAACCCAGTATTTTTTTATCTTGTTTAACATGAAAGGAAGAAACCAAAGTATCTTCAATCTTATTCTTCTTCTTTGAAACACTTTCCTTAACACAACTTTCAGAGTTAGCAAAAGTAGATTCATATTTTAAAGCTAATAACAAGCATTAATTCTCATTAACATCTCCATAAACAAATTCATCATCATAAATACTGACATCTTCTCTAACATAGTAACTTATTTTAATCATCTTTCCTTTGTTCTCCTTACTTTTATTTTTCACAGCTCTATTTGGATATCTTGAAGCATAGTGACCTATATTTCCACAACTGAAAAATTTGAAAGGTAGTTTACCTTTGTACTTACTGGTGCCATTTTTTATCCTTCTTACAAAGTTAGCTTCCACATCATCAAGATCTTCTCCATCTGAATCTTCAACCTTTTCTGATTTTCTTGCCTTGAAAGCAATCTCCACTTTTATACTATTTTTCAAACCAAGCTTTCTCATTTCAAATGAAGTTAGTGTACCAAGCAATTGATCTCTAGAACAAGTATTAAAATTTGCAACTTCCTCAATAGCAGACATATTTTCACTGTAAGGATTAGAAAGAGATCTAAGAACTTTCTTTACTACCCTAGGTTCTTTGACTTGTGCACCAAGACCTCTCATTGCACTTACCAGCTCTTCAACTCTTTGCATGCAAATTGTGATTGTTTCATCTTTAGATATTCATAGGGTCTCAAATTGTGCCTTTAGATTCTACAACTTTGCTTGTTTAACCTTATCATCTCCTTCATAAATTCTTTCTAGCTTGTCCCAAATTTCTTTAGCAGTCTTCAAATTCATAAATTTTACTAATTCAAAATTTGAAAGACTATTCAAAAGAATAAATACTGCCTTACCATTTACTTCACGAGCCTTGATTTCATCACTTGTGCTTGGACCATTCATAGGTGCAACATATTGAGTCTTTATTGCCTTTTCAATCTCATACCCATAGGATGCCAAATATCCTTCCATCTTTATCTTCTAGAATGCATAGTTTGTGCCATCAAACTTAGGGAAATCTAACTTGTTCACCATCCTGAATCTACCCCAAGTTGTTAAGCTCTTCTCCAAGGAACCTTGCTCTAATACCAAATATTGAATGAAACTGATAGGGGGATGAATCAATTGTATCAAATTAAAACATCAAAAAACCTCAACAGTAATCAGATCCACAAGCATTCATTAAACCCTTATTCTATTAAAGTGATTAATCATGAAATGTAGATAAAAAGTGATTAACCATGAAATGTAGATAAAAGAGATTCAAACAACACCATACACAAGAGAACACCAAAATTACGTGGAAAAACCAATGAGGGAAAAACCATGGTGAGGATTAGCTCACAATATAAGTAATTGCAAAACCGCTACAAGGGCTCACTACCAAAATATGACACTTTCCAATAGGGCTCATGTCACGTCTCATACTTTGATGCTATTTTGACCATGACTTACTTTGATGCTATTTTGACCATGACTTATTCTGATGATGTTTGACCATGACTTTATGGGATTTAATATACGAATTATGATACGTGTTAGAGAAATATAATATACTACAATGCTTTGGTGTATGGGAATGTAGAAAAATAATTGTTTTCTTTCAGAATTATGAGTGCATTTTATATAAAATAGGAATGTTGATTTAATTATTGTTTAAATTTATGTTTCTACATTGGTTACTAATACACTTTCGTTTTGCATGCCTGAGCGCATGTGAGTTGCAGGTGATCGAAGGCCAAGGTGATCGAAGGCCAAGAGTGTGATTGAGGAAAAGAAGGTTAGCTTCCCGACAGGGTAAAAGAGGAGAAGCTCTCGATTACGCACACACCACTTAAAATCATGTAGCTGCATTAGGTCATGTCTGTTTTTCAATATGATTGTGTGAAATTGATTAGCATAGAAAAATTAAAATATGGTTTAATTAACCTTAGAAATTGTGGAAGGAATATGGCTTATTCTATTTTAATTAATCCCATTTATATTTGTGCAACAAAAAGGAAAAATCTGTTTTAAAAGAAATATAATTAAAAATAAAAAATAAAACAAAATAAATAATGAAATAGAATATTGTGTTTGCATAAAATGAAATAATAGGTTGCATAAAGGGGATATATTTCTGTTTTGAATATGGTTATTTTTCCAAAATAATGAGGAATGAACAGCCCGAGAGAACATTGGGCTCTGGAAATTTTATCTTAAAACCAACAATGCTGTTGGCATGTGGCAATCCTTAGAATTTGCATGAGAATTTTATCTGTCATCTGGAAATAAATTGCATGATCCTCGAAAAGAGGAATAGAGCTTTAAGAGAGAAAAGAGCACTTCCATTCAGTCATATCCGAGAGCTCTAGAAAAGAGGCAACAAGAAGGTATTGCTGGGCATCTGCACTGGGAAGAAAATTGCCAGGTTCTTTCATGCTTTGCCTTCATTTAATTTTAAATTGCAGTAAGGAGATTGAAGGAATGAAATGCATCATTCCATGATATGAGTATAAACAACTGAGAAATCTTTCCAATTTCGTTTTTGAATACTGGGTAATAGCTTACTTCTCTTTGTTGCAATATAGAATACACATTCTTTTCTTCAGAATTAGGGTTTCATTCTGTTGCAAAATCTGTAATTTATTAAACTGCTCTAAAGTATAATGGGAATTATATATATAAACATATATATATATACATATATATATGCACATGAATCTGAATTCCCGTGCATATATACATATATATATATATATATATATATGCATATAATGTCTGCATAAAAACTCTGTCATCTGAATAAATTCAAAATGCCTTTGAGATAAATTCGAATGCAGATATACTGGGCGAAATGTTTTCTTTATTTTGAGTTTTGAAACTGTTAACCATAGGAATGAGGAAGGGATTTAATCCCTTGTCCTCCCCATGGGAAGGACGCGACACTGTGGGAGGCTCGCGCCTTCCACAGGCCGCGGCCTGTGGAGGAGGCGCGAGCCCCTCACAGCCCGCCCCCTCCCCATGGGAGGGGCAAGGGCTTTCCTGCGCCCTTATGATGCTCAACGCCAGTAAGAGAACCCTGAAAAATGTCTTATTCTGTGTGCACGGCCAGTGAACTTTGAACAAATTTAAAAACCAGAATTTCTTTCTTCAAAACTACACGCAGCTGTATATGAATTTTCACACACACACACACATATATATATATATATGTAGACATATACACTTAGCTGTATATACATACATATATATATATATTATATATATATATATATAGATATCCATGCATATACGTGCCAAAATGCAAGTTGAAACAGGAAAACCATTTCCAGAAAGTAGTATGAACTCTGTATCTCTGAAATGTTAAACCTGGAACAAGAACATAAATGTCTCTGAGAAACCATGTAAACTAGAAATCATCTTGATTACTTTGACATATACTTACATACAGAAATACAATCCTGAGTAAAGGAATACAACATAAAATTTGAATGCAAGATTATCTTTCAAACCTCTTAATTTATGAATAAATTGCATTGTTTCAGTATATTATTAATACTCTGAAACCTGTATTGAAATTGGGAATTACACTATCAGTCAGCCTAAACTTGGAAGGAATAGAAGTACATACTGAAATCAGAAAACACTGTTCCATTCAAACAAATTGATTAAATCTTTCTTTCTAATAGTGCACTGAAAAGTATTAAGACATACATGTTCTTATTTAAAAACAGAGCCTTTATCCAAATCAGAAAAGGATTACTTACAAAAAGAGTAAACGAAATTTACTACTGAATTTACAATTTTTCTTTCAAAGGATGTTCTGAAATTCACATTTGAAATTCTTTTAGAATTAATTGAATGATTGAAACATGAACGAAAATGCAAAACTTTCTGCTTTGGTATTTATTCATACTTTATTGTGGTAACTTCCGGGACAGGGTGCCGAAGGTGGACCAACAGAGACGGTAGTATTACCTTTTCTAAACTACCATTTACTTGTATTATTTATGCTTGGCCAAGCACTTGTACCATTGAAATAGATGGGTTTGTTTTAAAAGCCTAGAAACATATATGTATTTGAGTCTCTGCCACCTCCTGTTGCAAGAAATGTGTTTATTTCTCATGTTAGAAATGCATATAGGCATCAGGCACGCATCGAGAGTTCCCTCCTGTTTTACTGTTTCAGGTTGCTAGGCTCCTTTATGCAGGGCCGGGGATTCCTTCGAGTTAGGAAGGAACCCGGGGAAGTCATGGACTTCGTGGTTGGGCGGAAAAGGCGCCTGAATCACATTCTTGGCCCCAGCTTGCAAGCAGACCGAAGGTGTCACGGCGGCTGGTGGTTCCGAGTTTTATTTGCTATAGATGTACTTGTGTATTATTTTGGATTGGCTTGTGAAACTCCGTTGTAAATATATATGTATTTGACATTCTTTGATTGAAACTTTGAAATAGAAGTATGATTTGAAAGTATCTAATGTAACATTGATTTGAGGAATTAAAGTTTTATGACTTAGCATAGAAAAGATGTTTCTATTGGAATTGTTGATTCTTCCAAGTATGGTTGAATATATGAGGAAAGTCATTGAAATACTTATGCTTTGTATAAACTTGATACATTACATTGATATTATTATTATGAAATGCAATTTAAATTCTCTTTTATTAAGCTCATTTGGAAGTGTTATGAACAATGTTGATTACTTGGAAATCTTTTGTAATTTGAATAAATTGAAAATACTCTTAATTTCCCTTTTATACTAATTTGAACGGATTGAAAACACTCTTAATTTTCCGAGCGCTACATCTTGGTATCAGAGCAGCAAGGTTCAACTCTAGGACCTATGCCTAACTACGTATGACATTGTGTCTTAATCAGGGTGACCTAAAATGGAAAATAGAGTGTACCAGCGAATTGGTGGATCTCGTGGAGGTCCCAATGATAAACTAGATCAAATTTTGGCCTTGCTGCAAAGTCAGGGGGCTAGAATTGAAGAATTAGAACAAGGGAGGCGAGCTGGCCATCAAGGATTAAATACAAATGAAACTGATGGAGAAACAAATGCTGAACCACCTAGAAAAGAGGAAAATCTTAATAGGGTGGCTGAGGAGTTGGGAAAAGACCTAAAGAAGGTCGCTCCTCCGAAGTTTGATGGGAAAACCTTTGGAGATGGGGCAGAAGCTTGGGTTATAGAAATGGAGAGGTATTTCGCCCTACGAAATTTATCAGATGAAACAAAGGCTGAATGGGGTTCATATCAACTCACCGGTGAGGCTGCTACTTGGTGGGAAAATGAAAGGGCGGATAAGCAGTTTTTGCATGGGAAGGTAACTTGGGATAAGTTCCTACAACTATTTAGGAAGAGGTGGTTACCACAATCTCATTTTGATAAGAAAATGACAGAATTCCAGGTACTTATACAGGGTGGCATGATAGTGACTCAATATTGGGAGAAATTCTCTCACTTGCTTAAATACGCACCCCAATACCAGCATGATGAGAGATTTCGAGTTCAAAAATTTATTTTGGGGCTTAGACCTCAAATTGGAAATGAAATAGATCTGCATAATCCAGCCACCATGGATGAAGTTTTTGATTTAGCAATCAAACAGGAACACAAGTTGCAACAAGCTGCTAACTATAAGAAGAGCAGGGAAGCCAAGTATGGCAATAAGAAATTCCAAGGGAATCATCAAGGTAATAGCAATCAGGGTGGTCAGAGCAAATAGGACAGTCAAGGGAATGAAAATAGGCAAATCAGAAATTTGAAGAGGGATGGTAGTCCTCAGGACCGCAACGAAGGAAACAGGAACAATAACAACAAGAAGGGGAACTACAATAAAAGGAATGATAATAACAGGAGAGATTTTTCTGACAAGCCCAAAGCACCTCATGGAGGTTGTTATACCTGTGGTGGCGAGCATTACGCCAGTGTGTGCCCTCAGAGAAATAACAAGCAAAATAACAGGAATCAACATCATATTCATGCAGCGGTTGACAATCGCCAAGCAGATTATCAAGCAACTCCCATCCAGTTATCGGGTAAATTATTTGGATGCCCTGTTTCTGTTTTGATTGATACTGGTGCTACTGATAGTTTTATAGATCCTCATGTTTTGACTAAATTATCAGTTAGACCAAGTTTTATGGCAAATTCTTGGAAAGTTTAGTATGGAAACCGGGTAGAGAAGAAGGTAGAGCAATGCATGTATTTCAGCAAACTTGAACTCCCTAACCTTCAGACGTAGGTGAACTTGTATGTTGCACCATTGGGGTCTTACGATGTGATATTAGGGATAAATTGGCTCTCTGAACATAAGGCTCTTTGGATTGTGAAGAGAAGTCAATTAGGTGCCTTGATGACCGAGGAAACCAAGTGGAGCTTTGTTGTATTAAAAATCCTTTAGAGCTTAGGCAAGTCTCCGCCATGTAGTTGAAAAAGGCGAGTCGGAAGGGATGCACTATCTTTGCAATAAAGGTCAAGGACCTTGATGAGAAAGAATCCTCAATTAATGATCATCCCATTCTGAAAGAATTTGAGGATGTTTTTCCTACTGAGCTGACTGAGCTTCTGCCTAGGTGTGTGTTTGATTTTTCTATTGATCTGATTCCAGGGGCAGAACCTCAGTCTAAGGCTCCTTACAGGATGAATACAACAAAATTATTTGAGCTTAAGGCCCAACTAGAAGAATTACTGAAGCAAGGTCTTATTAGGCCAAGCTGTCACCTTGGGGAGCACTAGTCATCTTCGTGAAAAAGAAGGATGGTACCTTGAGGTTGTGCATTGACTATAGAATGCTTAACAAGGTCACTATCAAGAATAAATACATGCTTCCCCACATCGATGATTTGTTTGATCAGCTGAAAGATGCCAAGGTATTCTCAAAAATTGATTTAAGATCAGGATACCACCAGTTGAGACTGAAGGAAGAAGACATTCACAAAACTGCCTTCAGAACAAGGTATGGGCACTATGAGTTTACTGTGCTACCATTTGGGCTAAGTAATGCTCCTGCAGCTTTCATGAACCTGATGAATAGTGTCTTCCGAGATTGTTTGGATAATTTTGTCCTAATTTTTCTTGACGATATCTTGATCTATTCTAAGTCAGAGGAAGAACATGAGAAGCATTTGAGGATTGTGTTGCAGTGTCTGAGGGAACATAAGATGTATGGGAAGATGTCTAAATGTACCTTCTTCCAATCCGAAGTGCATTATTTAGGTCATGTGATTTCAGCGGAAGGGGTAAGAGTGGACCCAGAGAAGATCAAGGCAATTATGGATTGGCCAGCCCCGCAAAATGTCTCAGAAGTTCGAAGTTTCATGGGACTTGCAGGATACTATAGGAAGTTTGTTCAGGGGTTCTCAACAATTGCAGCACCCATCACTGCACTACAGAAGAAGGAAAAGAAGTTTGAATGGAGCGATAAATGTGAGAAAGCTTTTCAGCTGCTTAAGGAGAAACTCACTACCGCACCCATCCTAGTTGTGCCAGATCTGAATGGCCATTTTATAGTTATTACTGATGCATCAGGGGAAGGGGTAGGAGCAGTTCTTATGCAAGAAGGGCAAGTGGTAGCTTATGAATCAAGGAAGTTAAAACAACATGAATTAAATTATGCACCACATGACTTAGAATTGGCAGCCATAGTCCATGCTTTACAAATGTGGAGACATTATCTCTTGGGAAAGCCTTTCGAACTTAAGACAGACCATGCAAGATTGAGATATATCTTCACTCAACCTAATCTTAATGCTCGACAAAGGCGATGGCTGGAATTCCTGAGTGAGTATGATTTTGGGATTGAATATATTAAAGGTAAGGAAAACAGAGTGGCTGACGCCTTGAGTAGAAGGAGGCACCTTGCAGCCATGGTTACCATAAAATCAGATTTCAGGCAACAAGTAGTACAATCCTCCTTTGGGGATGAACATTATGAAAAGGTGAGACAAGCCCTTGGGGTGAATCCCTCAGATCATCGATATGAGGGTTATATATTAGAATCAGATGGACTTTTGAGATACCAGGGACGAATGTACATTCCTAGTTTTGCAAACTTGAGAGAGTTGGTGCTAGAAGAATTCCACAATGCACCATACTCAGGACATCCCGGTATTACAAAAATGATGGAAGGACTTAGGCCACTGTACTTCTGGCCAGGACTTAAAAGGGATATTACGTCCCATGTAGCCCGATGCTTGGAGTGCCAGCAAGTCAAAGCTGAGCATGTACATCCGGCAGGACTCTTATATCCTCACAGGGTACCAGAGTATAAATGGTAGGTTATCACTATGGATTTTATACAGGGGTTACCAATGTCTAAAAACCGACATGATACCATCTTGGTTGTGGTGGATAAATTGACAAAGGTTGCTCATTTCATTCTTGGAAATCTCAAAGATGGATCAATGGTTTTAGCAAGAAAATTTGTTCAGGAAATCTTTCGGTTGCATGGAGTGCCAGAGACGATCATCTTAGATCGAGACACTCGAATGACTTCTAGGTTTTGGATTACATTAAACTCTTCCCTGGGAACTAAATTAAATTTCAGTTCTGCATATCATCCTCAAATCGATGGTCAGACAGAGAGGGTGAACCATGTAGTAGAAGATCTCCTCCGCATGTACTGTATGGAACAACAGTATAAGTGGGAGGAGTATTTACCTTTGGTGGAGTTTTCTTACAACAACTCCTACCATGCTTCTTTGGGCATGGCACCTTTTGAAGCCCTTTATGGACATAAATGTCGGACACCCATTAGTTGGGACAGAGTGGAAGACAGGGTGGTGATTGGCCCTGAGATGCTCAGAGAAATGGAAGAACAAATGAAAATCATTAAGGAAAAATTGAAGCAGGCTGCAGATAGACAGAAAAGTCTAGCAGATAAGAACCGGAGCTTTAGGCAGTTCTCTGTAGGAGATAAGGTCTTTTTGAGGGTTCGGCCGCAAAAGAGTTCAATCTCTTTCGGCAAGAACTCTAAGTTGGCTCCTAGGTTTGTTGGCCCTTTTGATGTTTTGGAGGTGGTGAATCCAGTTGCTTACAGGCTTGCTTTGCCACCAGCTCTATCCCGGATACATAATGTATTTCATGTTTCAGTACTTAAGCCTTACCATCCAGATATTGCTCATATCCTTGATTGGCGTGCATTGCAGGTCCAGGACCCAGGGGTGATACAGGTGGAACCCGTTAGGATTCTGGAAGAGCGCAATGTTAAGTTGCGTAATAGAGACATTATGCAATACAGGGTCCAATGGGACCAGTATTCGGTGGATAATGCCACCTGGGAAAATGCTGAGGATATAGATAGAATCTTTCCTCATTTGAGACCTTAGCATATTTATATTTTCTTTATAGGGACTTACGAAGTACTAATATCTCAATTTTGTTATGTAACTTGCTTTTAGACATCGAGACGATGTCTCTTCCCAAGTGGGGAAGGATGTCACGTCTCATACTTTGATGCTATTTTGACCATGACTTACTTTGATGCTATTTTGACCATGACTTATTCTGATGATGTTTGACCATGACTTTATGGGATTTAATATACGAATTATGATATGTGTTAGAGCAATATAATATACTACAATGCTTTGGTGTATGGGAATGTAGAAAAATAATTGTTTTCTTTCAGAATTATGAGTGCATTTTATATAAAATAGGAATGTTGATTTAATTATTGTTTAAATTTATGTTTCTACATTGGTTACTAATACACTTTCGTTTTGCACGCCTGAGCGCATGTGATTTGCAGGTGATTGAAGGCCAAGAGTGTGATTAAGGAAAAGAAGGTTAGCTTCCCGACAGGGTAAAAGAGGAGAAGCTCTCGATTACACACACACCACTTAAAATCATGTAGCTGCATTAGGTCATGTCTGTTTTTCAATATGATTGCGTGAAATTGATTAGCATAGCAAAATTAAAATATGGTTTAATTAACCTTAGAAATTGTGGAAGGAATATGGCTTATTCTATTTTAATTAATCCCATTTATATTTGTGCAACAAAAAGGAAAAATCTGTTTTAAAAGAAATATAATTAAAAATAAAAAATAAAACAAAATAAATAATGAAATAGAATATTGTGTTTGCATAAAATGAAATAATAGGTTGCATAAAGGGGATATATTTCTGTTTTGAATATGGTTATTTTTCCAAAATAATGAGGAATGAACAGCCCGAGAGAACATTGGGCTCTGGAAATTTTATCTTAAAACCAACAATGCTGTTGGCATGTGGCAATCCTTAGAATTTGCATGAGAATTTTATCTGTCATCTGGAAATAAATTGCATGATCCTCGAAAAGAGGAATAGAGCTTTAAGAGAGAAAAGAGCACTTCCATTCAGTCATATCCGAGAGCTCTGGAAAAGAGGCGACAAGAAGGTATTGCTGGGCATCTGCACTGGGAAGAAAATTGCCAGGTTCTTTCATGCTTTGCCTTCATTTAATTTTAAATTGCAGTAAGGAGATTGAAGGAATGAAATGCATCATTCCATGATATGAGTATAAACAACTGAGAAATCTTTCCAATTTCGTTTTTGAATACTGGGTAATAGCTTACTTCTCTTTGTTGCAATATAGAATACACATTCTTTTCTTCAGAATTAGGGTTTCATTCTGTTGCAAAATCTGCAATTTATTAAACTGCTCTAAAGTATAATGGGAATTATATATATAAACATATATATATATACATATATATATGCACAGGAATCTGAATTCCCGTGCATATATACATATATATATATATATATATATATGCATATAATGTCTGCATAAAAACTCTGTCATCTGAATAAATTCAAAATGCCTTTGAGATAAATTTGAATGCAGATATACTGGGCGAAATGTTTTCTTTATTTTGAGTTTTGAAACTGTTAACCATAGGAATGAGGAAGGGATTTAATCCCTTGTCCTCCCCATGGGAAGGACGCGACACTGTGGGAGGCTCGCGCCTTCCACAGGCCGCGGCCTGTGGAGGAGGCGCGAGCCCCTCACAGCCCGCCCCCTCCCCATGGGAGGGGCAAGGGCTTTCCTGCGCCCTTATGATGCTCAACGCCAGTAAGAGAACCCTGAAAAATGTCTTATTCTGTGTGCACGGCCAGTGAACTTTGAACAGATTTAAAAACCAGAATTTCTTTCTTCAAAACTACACGCAGCTGTATATGAATTTTCACACACACACATATATATATATATATGTAGACATATACACTTAGCTGTATATACATACATATATATATATATTTATATATATATATAGATATCCATGCATATACGTGCCAAAATGCAAGTTGAAACAGGAAAACCATTTCCAGAAAGTAGTATGAACTCTGTATCTCTGAAATGTTAAACCTGGAACAAGAACATAAATGTCTCTGAGAAACCATGTAAACTGGAAATCATCTTGATTACTTTGACATATACTTACATACAGAAATACAATCCTGAGTAAAGGAATACAACATAAAATTTGAATGCAAGATTATCTTTCAAACCTCTGAATTTCTGAATAAATTGCACTGTTTCAGTATATTATTAATACTCTGAAACCTGTATTGAAATTGGGAATTACACTATCAGTCAGCCTGAACTTGGAAGGAATAGAAGTACATACTGAAATCAGAAAACACTGTTCCATTCAAACAAATTGATTAAATCTTTCTTTCTAATAGTGCACTGAAAAGTATTAAGACATACATGTTCTTCTTTAAAAACAGAGCCTTTATCCAAATCAGAAAAGGATTACTTACAAAAAGAGTAAACGAAATTTACTACTGAATTTACAATTTTTCTTTCAAAGGATGTTCTGAAATTCACATTTGAAATTCTTTTAGAATTAATTGAATGATTGAAACATGAACGAAAATGCAAAACTTTCTGCTTTGGTATTTATTCATACTTTACTGTGGTAACTTCCGGGACAGGGTGCCGAAGGTGGACCAACAGAGACGGTAGTATTACCTTTTCTAAACTACCATTTACTTGTATTATTTATGCTTGGCCAAGCACTTGTACCATTGAAATAGATGGGTTTGTTTTAAAAGCCTAGAAACATATATGTATTTGAGTCTCTGCCACCTCCTGTTGCAAGAAATGTGTTTATTTCTCATGTTAGAAATGCATATAGGCATCAGGCACGCATCGAGAGTTCCCTCCTGTTTTACTGTTTCGGGTTGCTAGGCTCCTTTATGCAGGGCCGGGGATTCCTTCGAGTTAGGAAGGAACCCGGGGAAGTCATGGACTTCGTGGTTGGGCGGAAAAGGCGCCTGAATCACATTCTTGGCCCCAGCTTGCAAGCAGACCGAAGGTGTCACGGCGGCTGGTGGTTCCGAGTTTTATTTGCTATTGATGTACTTGTGTATTATTTTGGATTGGCTTGTGAAGCTCCGTTGTAAATATATATGTATTTGACATTCTTTGATTGAAACTTTGAAATAGAAGTATGATTTGAAAGTATCTAATGTAACATTGATTTGAGGAATTAAAGTTTTATGACTTAGCATAGAAAAGATGTTTCTATTGGAATTGTTGATTCTTCCAAGTATGGTTGAATATATGAGGAAAGTCATTGAAATACTTATGCTTTGTATAAACTTGATACATTACATTGATATTATTATTATGAAATGCAATTTAAATTCTCTTTTATTAAGCTCATTTGGAAGTGTTATGAACAATGTTGATTACTTGGAAATCTTTTGTAATTTGAATAAATTGAAAATACTCTTAATTTCCCTTTTATACTAATTTGAACGGATTGAAAACACTCTTAATTTTCCGAGCGCTACAGCTCACAACCAAAGTTCACTACTTAGAATATGAAAAGTAGATAGAAGAGAAATGTTACATAGAGAACACTATCTCAATGCAACAAGGAATCCACCAAAATTATTCCAACACTTTCACAACCTTGTTTGAAAGATTATGGATGCCTTCAACTCACTACCTTTAGAGGTACAACACTTTGAAGTTCACACTACTTTGCTCAAATTCACATCTACACTTTTGTAATTCACATCACATTCATCATTGACATCTATCTTGAGATCTTCCAACAACACCTTTCTTATTTATATCATCCTCAACCTTGAAAACCTTCTCCAAGGTCGACAACACATCCTTTACATTTACAATTTCAAATTAGGTTTGCACTCAAACATTCCTGTAGTGGATAGGAATGAATTCAACCCATAAAAATCCTTATTTATGACCCAAATTTGTTCTATCACACCTCAACACGCTTCTACAAACTTTGAAACGATTTCACATGTAGTGTTAACACCAGGTCGACCATTACCTGTGCTAAACACCATAAAACTATTAAGTACACACTTCCCACTTGATCAAGATGACACACTGACCACACAAATATATTTTACATGATCTAAAACAATCCACAAACTGCCTGAGATCCAACAAAGAATTTTTCCAAACTTGCATCATATAAATAATTCAACCCAAAACATCTAATTAACCTCATACACATACTAACGCATGAAACACACACTGTACTACACCAAATCAAGAGAAAACTTAAATTATGAAAGATATAAACAATATAAGTAACTTCCCAAATCCGTACAACTTGAAACCAAACTGTGGAGGAATGCAAAGAAAATACATTTCTCCCAGCCCACAACAAACAACACTGAAAACCTAGTTGACACACTAGTGAACATATCTCACTCTACACAGTGATCCAAAATCCTAAAATCTAGATATAACAACTACTAACAACCCTAAACAACATATCAAATCCGCACAAGCATAACATCAACACAAAATAAATGTGGAGCACATCCTAGGGCACTTACACAACACTATTTTCTCTATTTATCAAATTTTCACAAAAGCACTTGGAAACCAAGTACTAGTGACACCATCTTATTACATTACTTCATTCCTACACATCTCAGAACTGCAACATAAAGATAGCTCCATGTACTCACGACACTTCCTCAATATCTCAACTATACATGCACACAAACTGCAACAAACTATTTCCCTCTTTTTCACAATTTTCTCAATATCCTTGACATCTTCATCATGCAACAACCTTCCTCAACACATAGTTGACATCAATGACAACACCTTCATATAATTGCAACAACTTTCACCTACCCATTTTCTTGAGGGTGGTAGGGTGTTGAATTCCTATGCCTGATCTCATATTCTTTAACCAACTAGTTGATCAATTTTGATGTAAATTGGGGACCTTGATTTGTAACAATTTCTCTAGGCACTAGACATACCTTGTAAATATACCTTCATTTAGAATTTTTTCTTCATTTTCCATCTCTTGCAAATTTCAATGCTTTAACTTCTACCCACTTTGTTAGATAATCTATGCAAACTAATATATACTCCTTGTTATTTGATGCTGGTGATATTGGCCCAATAAATTCTAGCCCCCATTTATCAAATGGTGCTAGTGCTAACTATGGTTGCAAAGTCATCTCATCTGTTTTAGTTTCCCTACCCATTCTCTGACACCTATCATAACTTGTAGTATATTTCACTGCATCCTTATGGAGAGTAGGTTAGTAATAGCCAGTGGTGAGAATCTTGAGTGCAATCCTTTTTGTTGCAAATTGTCCCTCACAGGTTTCATCATGGTAGGCTTTGAGGATATCATGGACCTCATCTTCTTTGTTGCATCCTCTCATAATGTTATATGGGCTTGTGTAGAATAAATAACCAGCTATCCAAGAGTAGTGAAAAAATTTGTGTATCAATTGTCTATTTTCTCTAAGGGAGAAATGAGGTGGTATCTGTCCTGCTACTAGATAATTGGTAATATCAGTAAACCAAGGTGTGTGCAGAAGTAGAGAAAATAAATATTCATTTGTAAAAGAATCATCAACAAAATCTTTTTCTAATTGATTTGGTAGTCTGGACAGAAAAGCTGCCACTACATTTGCTTTACCTGGCTTATCCACTATGGTGATGTCAAATTATTGAAGTAATATCAACCATCTGACAAGCCTACCACTAACCATAGGTTTATTCATTAGATACCTTATTTTTGTGTGATCAGTGTGGATAAATACTGGATACCCTGTGATGTAGTGTCTGAAATTGTTGATTGCATAAACAATTGCTAACATCTCTTTTTATGTCACTATGTAGTTGAGTTATGCTCCTTGAAAATTCTTGTTGATGTAGTAGATAGCATACTCTTTGTTGCTTTGCTTTTGTCCAAGCATCGTCCCTATAGCAAAATCAGAAGCATCTATATGGATGTGAAAAGGAAAGGTCCAATTTGGTCCTCTCAAGATAGGTGATTTGGCTAATGTTGTCTTGAATGCTTCAAAAGATTGTTGATATTCAGTTGTCCACTTAAATTCTACATCTTTTGTGAGTAAAAAAAATAAAAGGGCTTCAAGTTTGCTAAAGTCTTGCATAAAGCTTCTATAATACCCAACATGTCCTAGAAATATTCTAACATATCTTTGTTTTTGTGGCACATGGAGTGTGGAGATTACTTCAATTTTATTTGGATCCACTTGAATTTCATCCTTTGACACAAAATTTCCTAGCACAATCCCTTGGGTCATCATCATGAAACATTGCTCATGACTCAGGGATAAATTATGTTCTTGACACCTTCTTAAGACTTACTCTAGGTTATTAAGTGCTTCATTGTATGTGTCCCCACAAGTTGTGAAATCATCCATGTAGATTTCCATGGAGTCATATGCAAAATCTAAGAATATACTTAGCACCACCCTTTGGAAAGAGGCTAGAGCATTACATGGCCCAAAGGGAAGGACAAAATAAGCATATTTTCCCCAAGGGCATGTGAAGGTTATTTTATCCCTGTCCTCTGGAGATATTCTAATTTGGTTATAGCCATTGAATCCATCTGATGAGACCAAATATTAGATAGTTTTTTGTTGTTTAGTGCATACTTTTATACATTTATAGATACTCATTTCATACATATTCCTAAACATTATCTATCTTTTTATGAGCATCATGCAACTTGAACTTGGTTTTAGTATATGGAAATATGATTATGGTATGTTAGTAATTGCATGGTTAAAATGTGTGAATATATATGGAATGCAGTGTAGATCTATGTTTAAATTATAGTTATTAGTATTGTATATAAGTTTAGGTGAACTAACTCTTTGTAGCTAAGAAGCTAGAGCAAGCATACTATAGCCCGCAACAACTAAGGAGTGCAACTCGTAAACAAGTAGGATTTCAAACAGTGATGCAGGAAAGTTCCAAAATAAGAACACAACAGTTGCAGAATTGGAAGTGTTTATTTATAAGGATGATTGTGAGTCACCATGTCATTTAATAAGACTACTGAAGGAGAGGAAATTGCTATGATTGGGAATCCAACGTGATTGTTTCTACAACCCATGTTTATGTTTTATCATTGCAGTAGAGTTGTAGTCCTAATCAACTTCTTCTACCTTTTTAGTTATGCAGACTTTGTCACACTCTATTTCTTAGGGGAGTGGTGATTTGCATTTAGATTTCTATTTTGAGTCCTTGTTTCAATAAGACTCCCCCGAACCTATATTTGGCTTAGTAGTCAAGGAGAATAATAAGTGTAGCAATTATAGAAATTAGATATGTTCAAATAGTTTTATTTTGTTCACATAGACAATACTGTTGTTTCTAATTATGTTTTTATGAATAAGATATCTCTAAAGATTCTGGTTGGATTGTGAATCTTTTGTTATGCAATCAAGAGGTTTTCAGTTATAGTTATGTTTAATTGATTTGAGAAGATATATTTGAGTTTATCTTATGGAGACCGTCAATTGAGCAAGGGCCACTCAAGGTCACTATTCCCTACTTTAATTTTTGCACATTCATTTTTGTTGTTACAGTAGTTACCTTCATTATTGCATTTGTCTTAATCAGATTATTCATGTTGTGAATATGAATAAAATCTTGTCTTATATTTCATGTTTTGTTTGTCTCAATGCATTATGCTCTGGAGTGAGTCAAGTTAACAACATTAGTTAGTTATAGAGTTTAGTTTTGATAGTGAACTAGTCACGTCTTTAGCTGTATGTACCTGTAGCAATATTTTCATATTCAATTCTTTTTATTGTTATGCAGTTTATATTTCTTTTTATTGTTATGTAGTTTATGTTTTTTCACATGTGTAAACACCTATACTAGGACGATATAGTTAGTATAGAGTCTTTGGATGCACATATAGTGCCAAAATCATCACAAGCTTATGTTAGCCCTGATTGATAATTAAATGAAAGCCTTCTAAGGGTTTAGTGGGCTGTTCAGTTAGAAACCTCCTTTGAATTGTGTGTTTGACACAAAATTTACTGAGCTTTAGTTTGGCCTTACATGTTGGCATCATTTCTGAGGATGGTGCTACATTCAAAGATTCATCTATGTTATTTCAAGCTTTCTTAGTTTAGAATTTTTTTTCCATCAATACTAGAACATTTTACTAACATTGTGTAGGAGTGGGTGACACAAAAGTTCATAACTTTTGTATATGGAGGCAGCGAGACGCTTTGGGAAGATTTATCCCCTCAACACATGAAGCTAAAGAGGATATTGGTGATCATAGAGACCAGAGTGAGGGCATTCCTAAAGAAATTTCTCTTTCACCAACATCCATTGCAAATACAGAGGAGACCTTCCAAACCATGGTTGATGCAGCAGTGGATGACCCACCAAAACATGTAACTTTTGAGTTCCCTATTGCCAACCAAGAGAGGGAAATTTCCTTGAAGAACATACCTCCTTCAACATTGCCTATATTATATGATTTGGTTGTTGAGGATCTAGATGCCTTCTTGTTTGAGTTTGATTTTTTTTTAGAAGTTATGATTATATAACAAATGCATATAGAATCAAACTATTTCCAACAACCTTGAAGGATGCTACTTTAAGATGGTTTATGGGTTTTGGAAGAGATGTTGTTCCTGATTGGAATACTATGAAGACAAAGTTCCTAAAGAAGTACTAGGACTAGAGGAATTGACAAAAGAAGAGATGAAATTTTTAGTATGTCTCAAAAAGAAGATGAACCATTGGGGGACTATGTAGAAAGGTTCTAGTTCTGCTTGAAGAAGAATCCACAAAATAGGCTTTCAGAAGAATCTCTAAAGTTACTATTTTTAAGAGGAATCAATGATGATTGCATGGATGCCCTTAACCTTATTGGGTCATAAGATGTATCATAATTACATTTTGAAGAAATCTACAAGTTTTTCAGAACTATTCAAGGACCTTCACTAAAAGGACTAGACGGGATAAAACATTTTCCATTAGTAAGATATCCAATGGAGTCTCTCGAGTGGAATTGAGTAACCTATTGTCAAACATGAAAGAAGACATCATAATCCATTTAGCAATCCAATTGGACACTCTACATGTGAAGAAAAAGCAAAAGGAGGCAGATGCAATCCTTACTGGATACTTCCCTAACTACAAACAGAGAAAAGCTAATTGGAGTGAAACTAGAGAAACAAAACTTTCAAGCACTAGAGGGTGAAGATGGACAATTTTTATACATTGCACAAAAGAGACCATGATAACCAAGACAAGGTATGACTCAAGATCCTTTAAATTTTAATACACCATTTCTAGTTAACAATCAAAATTTATTTAGTTGGAACCCTTAGCCTTGGGAAAACACACAAAACCAATGGAAAAATCCTCAATCAAACTGGAACCAACAAAAAAAAAACATGTGGCCACAACAAAACTTTCAAGGATCCAACTACAACCCCCAATGACCACTCCAACAAAACCAATGGAAAAAATGCCAACAATGGAAAAACCAAAATATGAATTATCAATAGCCACAACAACAAGCCATCTTGCCCAATCCAACAAATCCTCAACCACCTAGAGCACCTCAATTGCTACCCCAACCTACACCTAACCCAAATAACAATTTTGTTCAACAAGATTACACTAACAAGGTTGTTCAATACCATACTTATGGGGTAAAGGTGAGTGATGTTCACCTTAGATCAAATAAAACATTGGTTGGGCCTTCATCCCCTCAAATTACTGAGTTGTTTGATGAGGAACCCTTAGCAGAGACCCTGAACAACCCACCTATGGAGCTTGAGCCCAATCAGGTCAACTAAACCAATTCAAGTCTGGAGCCTCCATTCTTTAAACGGTTATATGTCCAAAGACATCAGACTCAAGCTAAAATTAACATTTTTGGACAACTTAAGGATGTGTGTATAAAGATACCCCTCATTCAAGTCATCAAGGATATTTCCATTTACACTAAAAAAATGAGAGAAATTTTCCTTAAAAATCTAGGAAGGAAGAGAAAAGACCCTCAGACTGTACATGTCTTAGGGAAACTTGTTGATATTATGTTGTGAAACATAACTATCCCTAAGTATGCAGAGCCTGTAAGTCCATTGGTAGATGTTAAGATAAATGACACTCTCATAAATAATACCTTGATTGACTTGGGGGAAACCATTAATGTGATGACTAAGGAAAGAATGCAACTATTACAATTAATAAAATTTAGACCTACACCCATTGTTCTACAATTGGTTGATAGGTCAACATTTAAACTTGATGGTATCATTGAGGACTTGGTCATAGCATTGAATTCATGGGAGTACCTTATAGATTTCATTGTATTGCAGCCAAAGGCTAACCTTGTAGGATATCCCCTTATTCTAGGAATACCATGGTTAGCAACAACTGATGCATTTATAGGTTGTAGGCCTGGAAGCGTGATTATCTCAAATGGAAATGTGACTAAAAAGTTATTCCTTTATCCACCAGCCCAACCTCATGTAGACTTAGAGCAAACAATTTGGCCTACCCTAGATGAGGAAGACCAATATTCCTTGCAAACTCTCATGACTATAAAACGTAGCCTTTTTTTGAGAAACTAAGACATGAGGATGATTTAATAGCACACATCATACATAATAACTATTGTAGTGGCCCACAACAATAAGACTGCCTGTCATGTCTACATGATCCTCTACAGAGTAGTATACCTACTAGTTCATCAGAGTCAATATCCCAACTTTTTCATTGTTTACTACCATAGTAATGTGTCCTAGACATAGTAGGACTTGACCTTTCATCTATACAAACAACATCCAAGACATTGGAAATCATGCCAAGTAAAATGTAAAATGTTAGTAGTGAACTAACTGATCAATAACAAAATTCCCTGGCCACTGTGCTGAAGGCACACACAACAGCGTTTGCGTGGGATTACCATGACATGAAGGGGATTGACCTAACCTATGCATGCATAAGATATACATTAATGATGGTTTCAAACTAATTAGGCAACCCCAGAGGGGGATGAACCTTGCACTAAGGGACATAGTCAAAACTGAAGTACAAAAATTACTTGATGCAGGTTTCATTTACCCCATTTCTAAAAGTCAATGGGTGTCACCTCTATTTATTGTCCCAAAGAAAGGAGGCAAGTGGAGAGTATGTATGTATAGAGAATTAAATTCAGCCACTAGAAAAGACCACTTTCCACTACCATTCATTGATCAAGTGCTTGAATCCCTAGCAGGTAAAAAGTACTCCTTTCTAGATGGATTTAGTGGCTACAACCAGATTAGAACAACTCCAGAGGACCAAGATAAAATGACCTTCACATGCCCTTGGGGCACATATGCTTATTTGGTTCTTCCTTTTGGGCTATGCAATGCTCTAGCCAATTTCCAAAGGGCAGTGCTAAGTATACTCTCAGATTTTGCACATGACTCCATGAAAATCTACATGGATGATTCACAACTATGGGAAAACATATGAAGAAGCACTTAATAACCTAGAGAAGGTCTTAAAAAGGTGTCAAGAACACAATCTATCCCTAAGTCATGAAAAATGTTTCATAATGATGACCCAAAGGATTGTGCTAGGAAATTTTGTATCAGGTGAAGGGATTCAAGTGGATCTAAACAAAATTGAGATAATCTCCACACTCTCTGTGCCACAAAAAACAAAGAGATGTTAGGGGTTTTCTAGGACATGTTGGCTAGTATAGAATATTTATTCATGACTTTAGTGAAATTGCAGCCCCTTTATTTGTTTTACTCAAAAAGGATATAGAATTTGAGTGGACCATAGAATGCCAACACTCTTTTGATGCACTCAAGAAAACATTGACCAAAGCACCTATCTTGAGAGGGCCAAACTAGAATTTTCCTTTCCACATACACTCAAATGCTTCTGATTTTTCTATAGGAGTAGTACTTGGGTAGAAGGAAGGTAATAAATAGTATGACATTTACTACATTAGCAAGAACCTACAAGGGGTAGAACTAAATTACACAGTCATAGAGAAAGAGATGTTGGCAGTTGTCTACACAATTAACAAGTTTAGGCACTGCATCACATGATATATAATATTCATCCACATTGATCACACTGCAATAAGATATTTAATGAATAAACCTATGGTTGGTGGAAAAATTGTCATATGGCTATTATTACTACAGGAATTTGACATCATCATAGTGGATAAGCTTGAAAAAGAAAATGAAGGTTGTAGATTTTATGTCCAGATTACCAAATCAATTGGCAGAAGATGTTGATGATTCTTTTCTCGATGATCATTTATTTTCTCTAACTCTGCACACACCTTGGTTTGTTGACATTGCCAATTATCTAGTAGCAGGATAGATTCCACCTCATATCTCCCCTAGAGAAAATAGACAATTGGTACACAAAAGTTTTCCCTACTCCTAAATAGTTGGTTACTTATTTTACATGGGTCCAAATAATTTTATGAGGAGATGCATAAGAGAGGATGAGGTCTATGAAATCCTCAAGGCCTACCATAATGAACCATGTGGGTGACACTTTGCAACAAAGAGGACTACACTCAAGATTATCACCACTAGCTATTATGGACCCAATCTTCATAAGGATGTAGTGAAATACACAAGGAGTTGTGATAGGTGTTAAAGGATGGGAAGGCTAACTAAAACAAATGAGATGCATTTGTAACCACAGTTGGAATTAGCACAATTTGATAAATGGGGGCTAGACTTCATTGGTTGAATATCACCAACATCAAATATCAAATAATGAGTATATCTTAGTTTGCATAGATTATCTAACAAAATGGGTTGAAGTTAAAGCATTGCAATTTGTCAGAGATGGAAATGTGGTCAAATTTGTGTATGAAGACATCTTTACAAGGTATGGAGTACCCAAAGATATTGTAATAGATCAGGGTCCCCAGTTCACATTAGAGCTGATTACTAAATTAGTCTAGGAATTCGAGATAAGGCATAGGAAATCAACACCCTACCACCCTCAAGTCAATGGGCAGGTGGAAGTAACAAATAGGGAGATTGAAAACATATTTACCAAAAATGGTGCAGATTCACAAGAACGATTGGATAGCCAAGTTACCTAAGGTAGCATGGGCCTATAGGACAAATTAGAAGACTACAACAAGGTTTACACCATATGAGTTGATGTATGGTAAAACAATAGTCCTTCCCATTGACTTTGAATACAAAACACTCAGGATAGTTGTTGAACTAGATATGGACTTGGAAAAAACACAAAAAGAAAGGTTGCACAATCTGAATGGATTAGATGAGATAAGGATGGAAGCTATGCACCACATTGAGATTGTTCAAAAATAGAGATTCAAATGGCATAATCAATTCATCAAAATAAAAGAGTTTAGTGTGGGTGATTGGGCTTTGCTATATAACTCAAGGTATAAAGATTATGAGGGGAAGCTATAGACAAGGTGGTTAGGACCATATGAAACACAACAAGTTTTCCCAAATGTAGTAGTCAAGTTGCAAACAATTGATGCAGTTAGATTTTCACTACTGGTTAATGGCCATAGATTGAAAACTTATAAAAATACAACACAAGAGGATGAATTTATTCTTTCCTTAATGCATCAGTATAGACCAAGTAGTGATTTTGATAAATATGTACTACCAAACAATGAATATTCAACAATAGATACTACAGGTTCTACAAGTGACTCAGCAGATGAGAAACATAGCTCACCTACTGAGATCACTCGGGTATAATTTCATATCACCCTTCACATGTACACACTATATAGGTGAAAAAATCAACAATCCTTTTTAGGTACACTTCATGATGCAGTAGGGACCTCTAGCTTCATTAATAAAAAGGCCGACAAAATTTAGAGGGAACTATTGTTGAAGGTACCCATAACACTCATCTTTCAAAAATTTCAAACTTCCAACTAAATTAATTGCATTTCATCTACATACACTTAATTTTTCCTTATATACATCCATATATCTATCATTTCATTACATGCAGCTTAACCCACCATATGCCATGTCACATTCATCAATTTCCATGCATTAAGCATATCATTTCATATCCCATACCCGTACATTCTGCAACCTTTCAATTACCACGCACCAAGTTGTCAATTCATATATCACCAGTTGTAATTCAAAAATGGGAAATCATAATCTTTCTGTGTACAATCCTAATTAGCTTCACATGAGCTAATTTTAGTTCACTCCACTTTAACAGGTACACTTACTACTTTTATATAGTTATCATGGATAGTAATTATTTTTTGACATGTTTGCATATTTAATTTTCCATGCTTCATATTCATTCTCATATTTCCACTACATGTAATAGCACCCTCAAGATATGAAAGACAATTAAGCAAGGTCACTTAAATAGCTTAAGTTGGGGGGAGTACATTTTCTTGAGTTTCAAGCCAAAATCAAGCCATCGAAAACTTTTTTCAACCCTTTGTCATTTGTGTCATTTTTTCCCCATTTCTAAGCCATAATTCAAGCTAATTCAAGCTTAGAGGGAAAAAAGCCATTGAATTTGAAGAATATAAGCATACAGGCATAAAGGTGGTGTGGTTGAAGTTGTGAGTAGAAACATAATAGTTTTTCATCATGGATGGAGATATAGTTTGCAAAGAACCATATGCACATTAACAATTATTGGAAGATAGGTTGGTTTCACCTATGTTTAGACAAGTAGGATGGTTGGATTATTTCTTGAAACTGAAAGAGTATAACGAGTACATGACACAAAAATTTACAGAATCACTTCAAAATGATGAAGTCACTGTTTGAGGGTTAAGGGTTGATGCTTTAGAAGCTGAAATTGCAAAAGTATCTTGCTTACCAAGAGAAGGAGATGAATTCCTAGTTAGGGAAAATGTTGTATCTTCTAGAGATGAATTTAAATAACATGGAGAGAACCTCAATTCATCATTGCAAGGTACTAAAAGGTTATCACTACCATGCATTTGGTCTTCTATTTCTTCATATGTAGTTAAGTGCCTTACATGTGATGGTAGGCAGTCACTATTATACACAGTTCATTTCATTTTTTTCATCCATCTTCATCATAATAGGAGGGTTAATGTTCTGAATTTTCTTTATAACCTATTGAAATGAATGGGTTTTGAATATAAAAGAAAGAGAAACAATACAACACTGTCACATTATTTCTTAGTCACCCTATTGGTAAAAATAAGTTTAAGGGTTCAACATCCACATGTTTCATGGGAAAGCTTCTTAATTTGTAATCATATTAGTAACATTCTTCAAGAATCAACTATCCCAAAAAATTTGGAATCACCTACTACATTAGTGAGGGAAATTCCCTTTGTCTCACCTACTACTTCACGTACCCACAACAAAGGGGAGCTAGAGAAGAAAAGTCTTCAAAATTCACCACCCACAACCTCTAATCAACTTGTAGCAAAGGATATCCAAGAAACCCCTACTTCTTCAAAAACACTAGGAACCAAAAAGAGGAAAGGTGGATCTTCCTCTACACCCACAAAAGTGCAGAAGAAGAATCCACTCAGCCGAAGAGTTCACACTTCCTGAAAAACAAGGGTGTTATGAGGGGTTCAATCAAGAATCAAGAGAGGGAAAATATTGTGATAGTGGAAACAAATTTAGAACTGAAGGAAAATGTTTCTAGGAATTTACATACACCAATTAAATGGAAATGGTATATCTCAACCACCTCTGAATCTGATTCAGAGGATGCTTTTGTTGCTAAAAAGACAAGGAAGAGAACCCCACAAATCCCTAATAGTGAGGGTTATGATTATAATGTGGGTAATGATGATCAATTTTTGGAGAAGGATGAAAATTTGTTTATAGAAGAGAGGAATGCCAAGAAAGAGTTGCAAGAAGCATTAGAAAAAATCAAAGAATTAGAGGAATTAGTAAAGTCTTATGAACAAAGAGACAAAGAAAGAGACTTAAAAATTAAGGAGTTGGAAGAGAAACTTCACACATATGGGCATGGGTCTAAAATAGACTTACTTGCACAACTTGCCATAGTGAAGGCAAGAAATTTTAAAATTGCAGCTAAAAGTAGAAGACCCCCTTTCATAATAGCTCTAACTTATCACACTACAATGTCTCTAGGACATCAGTTATGGAAAATAACTTAAGATTTCTCCCAACAAAGAGAAGAGTGGGAGAAGGAAAAGAAAAGGATGATTTCAAACCACAACAAAGTATTGGAAAATAAGGAAACTGAATTGAAAAACATGATAGTTAAAATTGAGGAGATAGAAAACATGGATGTTCAAATCATCAAATGCAGATCTCTTGCTAGAGTTTATGTTTTGTTTTTACAGGAGAAATTCTTGACTTTCCAATTCAATCATCTAATCAACATCTTGCCAGTTGCCATGAGTAGGAAATTTATCTTTTTACATATTTTTGTTGATGCTACACCTGATATGCAGGATCAGTTATGTGAATTTTATTTGCATAACTATGTTGTATCATATAATATAAAATTGAACCCATTGATATTTATGGGTGACTTACAAATTAGGGTATTAGCTTTCTACTTTAGAAATAAGAAACAAAGGGGTGAAATCATGTAGTATTATGTTGAAAGAGAGAAATCAATTGCTCTCCATATCAAAAAATAATCAGAAGACCCTAATGTAGTAAAGGGGGAATGGAAAGATCTCCTGCAGTATAAGGGTGTAGGTATGAAAATCATAAATTTGAGAGAAAATGATTATGATAGGATGTAAATACTAATTGTAGGTCTCATACATCAATTTTTTCATTTTGTAGAAGAAATATGGGAAAGTTTGACCCCTGAATTGCAAAAATAGGAACCCCACTCTGTATATAAATTCATAAACATGCTTGAAAGGAATCACAAGTTATGGATATTTCTAGAGACAAGGTACTCACATGGGTACCTCTTACCTTCCATCTACCTATGCTTCTCTACCCAGTGCCACATTGGACAAGAGAAAAGGGTGCAGAATAGGAGGAAGCAAAATATGTCAAATAGGCAAGACTTTCATGCTATGAAGGCTTTTACTTGAAGTAGTTGAAAGGATTGGATGTGGTTAAAATTTTTAGAGAAATGACCTTGCAAGATAATCTCTGGTCTTAAAATTCTTTGTTTGAGGACAAGCAAATGTCTAATTGGTGGGAATGATGAGACCAAATATTAGCTAGTTTTCTGTTGTTTAGTGCATACTTTTAGACATTTCCAAATACTCATTTCGTACATATTCATAAACATTATCTATCTTTTTATGATCATCATGCAACTTGAACCTAGGTTTAGTATATGGAAATGTGATTATGGCATGTTAGTAATTGCATGGTTAAAATGTGTGAATATGTATGGAATGCAGTGTATATTTATGTTTAAATTATGGTACAATTGGTATTGTGTATATGTTTAGGTGAACTAACTCTTTGCAGTCGAGAATCTAGAGCAAGTAGACTATAGCTCACAACAACTAAGGAGTGTAACCCATAGCCAAAGGGGATTTTAAACAACAATGTAGAGGAAGTTATAGAATAAGAACACATTAGTTGCAAAATTGGAAGCATTTATTTATAAGGATGATTGTGAGTCACCATGTAATTTAATAAGACTATTGAAGGAGAGGAAATATACTATGATTGGGAATCCAATGTGACTGTTTCCGTAGTCCACATTTCTATTTTACTGTTGCAGTAGAGTTGCAGTCCTAATCAACTTCTTCTACCTTTTTAGTTATGTTTTCAATTATTTAGACTTTATTAGATTCTATTTCTTAGGGGAGTGGTGATTTTCATTTAGATTTTTGTTTTGAGTCCTTGTTTCAATAAGACTCCCCTGAACCTATATATCTAGTTCGGTGGTCAAGGAGAATAACAAGTGTAGCAATTATAGAAATTTAGATATGTTCAAATATTTTTTTGTTTGTTCACACAGACAATACTTCTGTTTCCAGTTATGCTTTTATGAATAAGATATCTATAAATATTTTGTTTGGATTGTGAATCTTGTATTATGCAATAAAGAGGTTTTTAGTTACTGTTATGTTTGATTGATTTGAGAAGCTAGATTTGAGTTTATCCTATGGAGATAGTCACTTGAGCAAGGGCCACTCAAGGTTATTGTTCCCCACTTTAATTTCTGCACATTCATTTCTATTGTTACAGTAGTTACCTTCATTATTGAATTTTTCTTAATCAAATTATTCATGTTGTGAATATGAATGAAATCATGAATAAGATCTTTTCTTATATTTCATGTTTTGTTTGCCCCAATGCATTATCCTCTAGAGTGAGTCAAGTTAACAACATTAGTTAGTTACAAAGTTTATATTTTATAGTGAACTAGTCATAGTCTTTAGTTGTAAGTACCTGTAGCAATAGTTCTAGATTCAATTCTTTTTATTGTTATGAAATTTATGTTTTTTCACATGTGTAAACACCTATACTAGGATAATATAGGTAGTATAGAGTCTCTAAATGCACATACAGTGCCAACATCATCACAAGCTTAGATTAGCCCTGGTTGATAATTAAATGAAAAACTTGCAAGGGTTTAGTGGAATGTTCAATTAGGAACCTCCTCTGAATTGTGTCTGACACCAAGTTTACTGAGCATTATTTGGGCCTTACACCATCTAGAAAAGGGGAAGTACTTTTTACGTGCTAGGGAGTCAAGCACTTGATCAATAAATGGTAGTGGAAAGTGGTCCTTTGGTCCTTTCTAGTGGTTGCATTTAATTCTCTATAATCCACACACACTAACCACTTTCCTCCTTTCTTTGGGAAAATTACTAGAGGTTATACCCATTGATTGTTAGAAATAGGATAAATGAAGCTTGCATCAAGCAATTTTTGTAACTCAATTTTGATTATGTCTCTTAGTGTAGGGTTCATTCTCCTTTGGGGTTTCTAAATTGGTTTGAAACCATCATTAATGTATGTCCTTTGCATACAAAATTCTAGGTCAATCCCCTTCATGTCATGGTAATCCAATGCAAAGGATGTTGTGTGTTCCTTCAACATAGTGGTCAAGGAAGTCTGTTGTGCAACATTTAATTCATTTCTAACATTTATGTTTTTTCCTGGCATGATTTCCAAAGTATTGGATGATATTTGTATGGATGAAAGGTCAAGTACTACTATGACTTGGACACATTCTTGTGGTAGAAAAGAATGAAAAATTTGGGATATTGACTCTGATGAACTGGCAGGGATAACATTCTATAGAGGATCTTGTAGACATGTCAAGCAGTGTTATTGTTTAGGGTCCCTACCATAGTTATTTTGTATGATGTGTGCTATTAAATCATCCTTATCTTGGTTGCTTAACAAAGGGTTGTGTTTAATAGTCATTAGGGTTTTCAAGGAGTACTGGTCTTCCTCATCTAGGGTAGGCCAAATGGTTTTCTCTAACTCTACATGAGGCTAGGATGGTGGATAAAGGACTAATTTTTGAGTCAAATTTTTGTTTGAGATAATCACATTTCTAGACCTACAACCTATAAATGCATCTATTGTTGCTAACCATGGTCTTCCTAGAATGAAGGGATAGCTTGCAATACCATGAAATTTGTAGGGAACTCCCATGAATCAAACGCTATGACCAAGTCCTCAATGATGCCCTCAGGTTTAACTGTTGACCTATCTATCAACTATAGGACAATGGGTTTAGGTTTGAGGTATATTAACTATAATAGTTGCATTTTTTCCTTGATCATCACATTAATAGTTTCCCCCAAGTCAATCAAGGTATTTTTGATGAAAGTGCCATTTATTTTAACATCCACTATACGACTCCCAATGTTTGAATACTTGGGGACAATTATGTTTCCCAACATAATGTCTGCAAGTTTCCCTAAGACAAAAACAACATGAGGGTCCTCTCTCTTTCTTCCTACCTTTTTAAGGAAAATTTATCTCACTGTTTTAGTGTAGATGGGAATCTCCTTGATGGATTAGATGAGGGGTATCTTTATACACACATCCTTAAGCTATCCTAATAGGTCAATTTTAGCTTGTGTCTGATGTCTTTGAACAATTAATCATTCAAGAAATGGAGGATCAAAACTTGAATTAGTTTGGTTAACCTAATTTGACTCAGGCTCCATAGGGGGATTGTGCAAGGTCTCTACTGAGGGTTACTCATCTACCAACTCAGTGATTTGAGGGGATGAAGGCCTAACCAATGTTTTCCTTGATTTGAGGTGGACATCACTCACCTCTACCCCATAAGTAGGGTATTGAATAGCTTTGTTAGTATAGGCCTATTGACCAGGCTTGTTATTTGGGTTAGGTGCAGGTTGGAATGGAAGTTGAGGTGGTCTAGATAGATGAGGTGATGGATTTGTTAGATTTGGAATGATGGATTGTTGTTGTGGCTGATGATAATTCATATTTTTGTTCTTCCATTGCTAGCCTTTTTGACCATTGAGGTTGCCATTGATTTTGTTATGGTGGCCATTGGGGGTTATAGTTGGATCCTTGATAGTTTTATTGTGGCCACATATTTTTTTGTTGTTGGTCGTAGTTTGGTTGAGGATTTTTCCATAGGCTTTGTGTATTTGACCAATGTTGAGGGTTCCAACTAGAGAATTTTGTATTGCTAACTAGAAATGGAATATTATAATTCAAATGATCTTGAGGCATACCTTGTCTTGGATGCCATGGTTTCATTTGATAAATGTAGAACACTTTTCCATCTTCACCTTCTAGTGCTTGAAATTCTATTTTCCTTGGTCTGTCCTCATAAATACTTGCCACTTTTTTGCACTTGCAATTAGGTTTTCTCTATCTACAATTAGGGCAATATTCGATAAGGATTTCCTCTACCTCTTTTTGCTTCTTCTTCACATGTAGAGTGTCCAATTACGTTGCCAAATGGCTTATGATGTCTTCTTTCATGTTTGACAACAAGTTACTTAGTTCCAATCTAGATACTCCATTGGATGTCTTGATGATGGAAGATGTTCTATCTCCTTTGACTTTGTGAAAGACCTTGAATAGTTCTTGCATTCCTTGCAAATCTTATCAAATAGTGCTTGAGAAACATCTCCTGCCCTAATGAGATTAAGTGCATCCATACAGTCCTCATTAATGGCCCTTAAGAATATTATCTTTAGGGACTCATTAAAGAGCCTATTTTGGTGGGATTTCTTAAGGAAAAACTAGAATCTCTCCATGTAGTCTTCCAAATATCCATCCTCCTTTTGGGACATCCTATAAAATGTCATCTCTTCTTTTGTCAATTCCTCTATAATAGTCTTGGTACTTTTCCATGAACTTTGTCTTCATAGTATTCCAATTAGGAACAACATCTCTTTCCAAACCCATAAACTATCTTAAAGCAACATCCTTCAAGGTTGCTGGAAATAACTTGAGACTATGTACATTTTTTGTATAATCATAGCTTCTACACAACACAAAAAACTCAAACAAGAAGGTATTTGGATCCTTAGTAACCAAAACATAGAAGACAAGCAATGTCAAAGGAGGAATATTCTTCAAGGAAGTTTCCCTCTCTTGGTTGGCAATGGGGAACTCAAAAGTTAAATGTTTTGGTGGGTCATCCACCATTGGATCATCCATGGTTTGGAAGGTTTCCTTTGTATTTGCAATGGATGTTGGTGAAAGGGAAATTTCTTCTTCAGGAATACCCTCACTATATTCACTTTGATCACTAGTATCCTCCTTAGCTTCATGTGTTGAGGGGAGAAATCTTTCCAAAGCTTCTCGTTGCCTCCACATATAAAAGTTATGACTTTTTGTGCCACTAGCTCCTACCCAATGTTAGTAAATTGTTCTAGTGTTGGTGGATTAAGACCTAATTATCCTAATGCTAGAAACAAAATTCCAAACTAAGAAAGCTTGAAATAACATAGGATAATCTTGAATGTAGCACCATCCCTGACAATGGTGCCAAAAATGTAAGGCCCAAGTAATGCTCAGTAAACTTGGTTATAGACACACAATTCAAAGGTGGTTCCTAACTGAACATTCCACTAAACCTTTGTAAAGACTCCATTTAATTATCAACCAAGGCTAGTGTAATATTGTGATGATGTTGGCACTATATGTACATATAGAGATTCTATACTACCTATATCATCTAGTATAGGTGGTTACACATGCAAAAAGCATAAACTGTAAAACCAGAAAAAGATTAAATCTGGGACTATTGCTATGGGTACCTACAACTTAATACTATGACTAGTTAACTATAAAACCCAAAATTTGCAACTAACTAATACTACTAACTTTGACTCATTTCAGAGGATAATGCATTGAGACAAATAAGACATAAAGTGTAAGACAGGATCTCATTCAAAATCTCATTCACATACAAGAAATGAAGAATCTAATTAAGATGAATGTAATAAATGAAAGCATCTAATGTAACAACATAAATTAATGTTAGAGAACAATTACCTTGAGTATCCCTTTCTCAAGTCACTGTGTCCACAAGATAAAATCAAATCCAACTTCTTAAATCAACTAAACATAACGATAAACTGGAAACTCTTCATTTAATATAACAAGATTTCATAATTTGACAAGAATCTTCAGAGATACCTTATTCATAACTGCAAAACTAGAAAATAAAGTATTTTCTATGTAATGGAAAAACTATATCTATCTGAACATATCCACATGCTATATCTACTCCTCAACCACCAAGGTAACTATATAGGTTCAAGGAGGTTTATTGAAATAAGGACTCAAAATAGAAAACTAAATGCAAATTACCACTTCCCTATGAAATAGAGTGACAAAAGTCTGTATAACTGAAATTATATCTAAAAATATGGAAGAAGACGATTAGGACTGGAACTCTGCTTCAATGACATAGTAGATATGTGTACTATGAAAATAGTCACGTTAACTTCCCAATCATAGTAGACTCCTCTCTTCAACAATCTTATTAAATGGTTTGTTGATTCACAATCATCCTCATTAATGAACACTTCCATTTCTACAATTGTCGCATTCCTATCATTTTGGAATCCCCTTGCATCTTTGTCTGAAATCCTTTGGTTGCAAGTTATGCTTCCTAGTTGTTGTGGGCTATAGTCTGCTTACTCTGGCTTCTCGAATGCAAGGAGTTAATTCATCTAATATATACACAATAATAATAACCATAAATTAAACATAGATCCATACTGTATTCCATACACACTCACAGTTAAACATACAATTAACAACATATCATGATCATATTTCCATAGATCAAAACTTGGTTCAAGTTGCATGAAAGATATAAAAAGGATAGATAAGTTTAGGAATGTATATGAAATGAAAATCTAGAAATGTCTAAAAGTATGCACTAAAACAAGAGAAAACTAGCTAATACTTTGTCTCATCACACATTTATTCTCTATTTCTTCCATATGTCTCTACACTCAATGTATTAAGATGGTCGCCTAGTCTTCATCTCTATGCAATTCATCTCATCATTGCATTTTCATCTTAAGTCTTTAGATTTTTTATTCTAAGAATCTTATCATCATTGCATTTTTTCTTAAGTGTTTATAATTGTTATTCAAAACATCTTATCATCATTGCATTTTTATCTTAAGTGTTTTGATTTATTATTCTAAGCATCTTATCATCATTTCATTTTCATCTTAAGTGTTTATACTTGATTCTAAGCATCTTATCGTCATTTCCTCTTCATATTAAGTGTTTAGATTTGTTATTCTAAGAATCTTATCATCTTACATATTTATTACATTTCATATCCACAACATACATATACATTATTCATTAGATACATTCTAGATTCATTTTAAACCATACACATATCTACATTAAAATTCACTTGCATATGTCATAAATCACATACACCTCAAGCAAACATCATTATTAATACATTTATATCATAATCATCATTAACATAAGTCATTCTTGATCATCATCATAAAAACACCATAAAACATACATGCATAAAAACTACCACAACCTCACTATATATCATCAAATAATACATCAAAATGGACCTCAGGGTCCCATCACATGATACATCCAAATGGATCTCAGGGTCTCATCATAATACATCTCCTCCATAGAGAATAAAAAATATGTTTCCTAGGGCATATATCCCGTCCCTTGCTAGAAATAGTTGGAATTGTCTCTTGTTGATGGTCCTAGTGATGCCCCTCAAGGTGTATCCATAGTAATTGATCTCCTCTACATCCTTAATCTAGTTGATCTAGATGTCCCAGCCCTCAGGTTATCTATATAGCTTTACAAAACATGTATGTGCTTTTAACTTAATAAAACATGTACGTTTTTTGCTTAGCTTTGGGCTTATGATGGATTTAACTTACCAAAACCCTATGCAGTTAACCTTGACACATATACACTTAACACTAAACTCTATACCCATAATCCTAAACCCTATCCCTTTGCCCTAAACCCTACACTTAGCCCTAGGTCATAAAGCCTATACACTCTACCCTAGACCTTATACCTTTAACCCTCAAGGTTTCTATACCCTTAAACCTAAAACTTATCACTCAATCTTATACTCTCAACCCTAAACCCTATACACTATATCATACACCCTAAACTCTAAACCCTACACTCAATCCTAAGTTGTAAAGCCTATACACTTGACCTTATGCCCTAAACCTTATACCTTTGACCCCAAAGGTTCTTATACCCTCAAACCTAAACCTTATCACTCAATATTATACTCTCAACCCTAAAACTTATAATATTCAATGATAAAATTTTATTGTAGTTGATGCTCAAAGACTAGATTCATCTTCTAAAATTGGATCACTATTATAAGTACTATCATTGACTTACCTCTAAACCCATGCACCTTTAATATCATAAACTTCTACAACACATGCACCTGCAAAGACGAATGCTATCAAGAAGAACCTTAATTAGCTTGTAATTGGTCAATGAGAATAATTTTGACTTCCTTGATGTCAATCAAGTCCCTTATGCCAATTATACAAGTTTGAATACATGAAAGACAATATGTTGAATTCTTAGATGATGTCAAATGTAGTATCTATGATGCAAAATGTTTATACAATGTTAAATACTTTATAGTGAGATTTTAACGATTCTCTCTAATTAATTTTAATGATATTTTGATGATAACTAATTTCTTATGGAAATAATCATTAAATATGAAGTTCTAGATGTTAAATTCAAAAGGTTTAGTACATAAATCAACAAGTAATGATTAATATGGAAAAAATTTAGGCTCAAGAAAAGTAATAAAATGTTTTAGATTAAGTGGAAAAAGTCATTGTGTGATCCTATCTAGTGGACAAGGCAATGGACATGGTATTATCTTGTGGAGAAGGCAATAGATGTGATCTTGTCTAATGGAAAAGGCCACACTCATGGTATAATATAAGGTAAAATATTAACTATAAAATTCATTTTGACCCCTAAGGTAGCTCACTTAGTATTGATTGTTGATTTAGGTACCCCAAGTCATGGGTTCAATTCTTTATTTTATCATGGTGTGGAGGAGGGTCCATTACATTGCTCAAGAGGTTATAGGAAGGGTAGCCTTGTAAAAGAGCTAAGCTTTGGATCACTAGGCTAAACTCTTGATTCATCCTAGTTAAAAAAAAACTATAGATTACTTAAGACTGAAGTATGTTAAAGATTAATAAATTCTTGGAGTCATATATATTTTGGTGGTGTGGATGTAATAAATGAGTATAACATGTAAGTAATAGAATACTTAAATTTAATAGACCTTACAAAAAGATTTTGACTTCCCTATGTGACGTGTAGTCCACATGTCCTTGCCACATGTTTGTGTTTCATTGCATTAGACTTGAAAAGGATGGATATTTGCACTACTCCATAAATGCATCATAAAATTTGTTACATTAAAGGCTAAAGTGATCCTCCTCCTTCACAAGGATCTTTTGCATGTTCATCATTTGGATAACAACATGCCCTTTTAGCTGCTAAAAAGGAAATCTTCCCTTAGAGTTTCATAATAGGAACATTAATTGTGATTGATTGGTAAAAGGAATCTAGGTCCTAAATCACACTCTTCCCAAATTTTTTATAAGGATTATAAATGATCTCAAATCCACTTGACTAAAAAACCCAATAGGAAGAGTCACAATGGTGGATCAGGGTTCTAATTCTTTTGAATAGTGTAATGTGTGTGATGTGTGATTTGGATGATTGCTAATTAATAGATTTTGAATGATGCAATGAACTAACTATGTAAACTATGAGAATGCAATAGTTCGTTATGATTTCTAATAAAATAAATGTAGAAAAACAAAATTGAGTTCCAAAAATATAAAGGGTAGACATAGATGTAATTGATATGAAAAGATGAGGTTGAAGAGGGTGATCTAGTGTGTGTTATTCTCTAGAATAGGGTCCTCCTTTTTGAATTCTGATTTCACAGGCCTGAGGTCATCAATCTATAGTTGTTATCTTCCTAGAGCTATTTTTGGAACTTTGTTTGTTGATGATAAAATCTAGATTTTTTGGTTTGGAAACTTGTAGAGGTTGAATGCATGAATGAAAAAATATCCTTAAATCTTCCTTCAATTCACTCCAAATCTACAATCTACACACATGAAAAGAGTGCAAGGGTTGTGCCATATAGGGGCTTGCCTAAGTCAAACCTTGTGTTGGTATTTCCACCTCCACAATAGAAAATTATGATATAAAAGAGATCCTATCCTTGGTTGGATAGAGGCTAGTGATAAAAAATTAATGAATTGACAATTTGTTGCAACTCACCACTCAAATTTGATCTCCTTGATGGAATGAAGTCATACTCATCACCAAGGATCAATTGTTACTTGAATTGAATTGATTTTAACACTTACAAGTGTTAGTACACATAAAAAATGCAAAACATGAACAAAACTTACATAACATACGACATGATGCTTGAATGATGAAATGTTGCAATAATCTTGATAATTATGCTCTTGATTTCTCTTTTTTAGGATGCTCAGCTTGCTCAATTAAATTAATAGGATTAAAATGGTGAAAATAATTTGTATATATATGTAATTCTTCTAATTTATTAAAAATCAAATGTTAATAGCCAACAAATGAAATTGTAAGTTCAAATAATAAATTACCAACACTAACATATTCAAATTTTGAGCGAAAAGTGTTGGTCTAGGGTGCAGGGCACCCTAGATTAGCTTTCTACATTCTTAGGGATGAAAAATGTTGGAGGAAAATATTAAATGCATAGTTTATGTTTTATTTTCCAAATATGTTTATAAAATATGTAATTAATGCATAACTAGGTCCAAGCACATAGGGGGAGCTAAACCTAGTGTGAAATTGTCAAGGATGACAATTTTTGATGCTACATTTAGCCCCCACTTGACTAAGAATATGAACTTATGATCAAACTCACACTAAAGTATAGATAGGTCAAGAGGGATTCAATTATCCAAATATTGAAGAGATAGGATGACATTGAATCTAGGGGATGTACTAGCCCCTAGGATTCAAAATCTTATGGCAAGAAAACATGAGGAAAAAGGAACAAACATGTATGAGATGCAATGCAACATTACAAACATGAAGTATACATGACAAAGGCACAAGGAATAACACAAACATAACATAAAAACAAAACAAAATAAAACACAATGAAAAAAACATCATACAAACACAATGCAAACATGCGAAGGGGTATGACAATCACAAATTAGTAAGCTCCACAAAAATATTACTATGATCCATACCCAAGGAATTCATCAGTCACAGGCTAACAAATTTTGATATTTGTTAGGTGAACCATAAACCAAAGCACCATAGGTTAGTGAAGTATGATATTCACTAGGTGAGTTTCCTAAAAGTAGCAAATGAGAAACACACAAGGGCTAGTGAGGACCGATTTTCACTAGGTGTGATCCCATGTCAATCATACCAGGAATTATAGTCCCAATAATTTTGATAAGGTGCTACAAAAATTCATCAAAATTCCAAGCCAATGCATCACTAAGTCCAACGTGTGTGAACAAAGTGAAGCACATGATGGAATGCATGCCCCCACCTCAAAGTAATTGCTAACACCAACTATGAGCAATTGCCTTTAAGGTAGAGTAAGACAAAAAATAAAACATTAAAAACAGAGGTAATGAGAGCTTATTGGAAACCCTATACCAATGATGTGTTCCCAATAGAGATAACTCATGACAAGGGGTTTCCCCCCAAAAAAAGCCACAAAACAAGACACATGATATCATGTAAGGGTGAAATGGTGAAAAAGTGAAACCCTAGGATTTTACTCTAGGGTTTGGGCATTTTTTCTAAGGTGTTATTTCATTTAAAATTGAGGTAGCAAGGGTTTGATAAATTTGGACATGGTCTAAGGTTGACTTGCAACTTGAAAGGTGAGTCAAATTTCCCTTGACCAAACCTAAGATGAATTTAGGAATGAAATTCAATGATTCAACTAACCTAATGATGAAATTAACTATTCTAATGCAAATGCAACAAACAAAAAAATTCATAGATAAATTCAAACTATTGAAATGGACAGAGCAGGACACTATGCACCCAACATATGAATCTGAGGTTATTTTCTAAGGACTATGTCACCCTGGGTGACTGTGTCCTAGTAGAGTAATGTCATATCTGATTTCACAGTCCTTTGGTGCGATATCAGAGCCTTCTATTTCCACTTGTCACACTGTCAAATATTGTTGTAACTGAGTTTCCATTTTTTGTTAAGGTGTAGGGTTTGATTGCAATAATGGATGATTTGACCTTAAAACTTCTCCCAATCTTCAAATTTGAAACCTACACATTCAAAGAGAGACTGAGGGTTGTGTCATATGGGGGCTTTCCTTAATCAAACCTCGTGTTAGTGTTTCCACTTCCACAATGGCAATTCCAATGATAGGGAGCCTATCCTTTTGAGGGATAAGGATAAATGATAAAAGTGAATGATGAATCAACAATGGACTATAACTCACCACCCAAAAATGGATTCCTTGAAGGACCGAAGTCATACAAATCTCCTCAAGGCTTGATTATTGATGGCTTTATTTGCTTGAAGACCTACAAGGGTTAGATCTGACAAATAATATGATAACATGAACATGAACAAACTCACATACACTTTGACATGATTCTTTGATATTGAATTGTTGTAATAATCTTCTCTTGAATTCTATTGACTTGCTTGATAGTGTTCTCAATTTCCAATGATTGTTCGATATTTCCAATTGTTGCTAGATGGATTTCAATTTATGCAATAACTAGGTATTTATATGCAACTATTCTAATTTGCCAAAAAATAAATCTCGACAACTGACTTTGGACATTTGAATTTAAAATAATAAAATTTTGACACTAACATATTTAATTTTGGAGGAAAAATATGGGGACTAAGTCACCTAGGGTGAGTAGGTTCCAACCCTATTTTGTGAGATTCAGAGCGTCAAGGGAAAAATATTAAATAAATGTTTATGTTTTCCACATGCAATTTGTCAGTGACTATTAAAATAGGACACAAAATACATAATTTAGGAAATTAGGTTCTCAATTAGGTCCATGCACTTAAGGGGGAGCAAAACATAGTGTAAAATTGTCAAGGGTGACAATTTACGATGCTATATTTAGCCCCAACTTTAATGAGTATGAAATTATGCTCAGACTCACACTAAAGTAGAAAAATATGTCAAGAGGGGTCTGATTGTCCAAATTTTGAAGAGATAGGATGACTATAAATCTAGGGGGAGTGCACAAGCCCCTAGGATTCAATATCCCATTGAAAACCAACATAAGCACAAAGAGACATGTTGATCATGATGTTAGTCGTACACCAATAGTGTAGATAAATCCTCACAGATAGACCGTGGGAACCTATCTTTACTTGAAAGACTAAACCTGGATAACCTAAATCTCAGGTTGACTCAGCTTAATCCCAAGGCTTATTTATGTCAGGTCTTGACCATACTAGGTTCACATCAGGGTTTGTTGTGATAATGCTATTAATCACAAGGGGTAAAATGGTAATTTATGGTTCTCAAAGGAATCATAAGGATAAATAAAAGATATTCTTGGTTTGGTCATCAAACAATTTCATGAAATCAACAAATATGCAATAATATTTCATGAATTTCAAACAAATTTGCTATCACTTAAGTAGATTTAGCTTTAAGCATTCAACAATCTTATGGAAATGAAAGATTTGTAATAAAATTTCCATTTTTTCATCTCTTTTTTGGAACATTTTCTTAAATTTAAACATCTATTCTAAAATAAAACATCAAAAAATACTTGAAAAAAAAAATTGCTCCTAGGCATTATCCATGCATGCCCCAAGAATTAACCAAATCAAAGCAAACCACTCTATACTTCAGTAGATTGCTTCATAGCTAGGCATAGAATGATGTGATATTTTAAAGAAAGGGAGGTTTATTTGGACACTGGGTAGGTTCTGTATGCACCCTTAAACGACATAGCATACACTCTTTTTGAGTTGAACAAACAACCAAGTACAAAGGATTTCATACTAGGTGGTAGCTTTCAAATTAGCTTTGATATTGATTAGCTTCTATGCGCATACAAGTTTTTAATCTAGAATGATTCAAAAAACAAGAAAAAAGAACAAAACTTAAAGAAGTTTTGGCTCTTCCAACATCCACAAATTCTAAACTTAAAAATAAAAGTAAAGCATTAAACGACCTTTTATAGGAACAAGGCCCAAAATTTTAAACTTAAGTCTATCAAAGGGAATCATAAACATCAAATCAAAATATAGCATACAGTAGATCTGCCAATTGTCATTAGAATCTTCTAGACAAAGTCAAAGCTTTGACTTCTTCATCAACATTAGCCTTCAACTTCAAGCTTCAGTATACAAAAAATCCACATAAAAAAAGGCCATTGGTATTATTCAAACTCCAGGACAATATACCTCCACCGGGATTGAGAACAACCTGCAAAATTCCTTTCAACAACATATCCTTGTGTTAACCTCCGATATTTGATATTTGGTTATTCATTACCTTGCATCAGACTCTGGGTCCAACAACTCTTCTTCACCTTTATTCAATTGATACTCCTGGAAGGAAACCAATACCTGATGCATACACTCTTTTGAAATTCCTTGAATTACCTTCTAGCTGTATTTGAGCTTGGTATAATCTTCTAATATCTAGAGGATATTTGCATTCCTTTGTATCTTCTATGTTTCATATTTGACCATAGTGTTCCTGCACTATATAATTTCATTAATGGCTTCCTAGTTTGGTGAATGAACAGGGTCTTTAAATTTACTCTTTCAAGCCATTCCTTGAAATATTTTACTTCTTTACCATCCTGTCCTAGCATCCGAGGATCACAATCTTGTCGTGCTAACATTTCAATGAGACTTTGATCTCTGTTAATCAATTTATTGCATTTATCGATGACTTTTTCAAATCCTTCTACACATTGCACTAAGGTGTCACCTTCCCAATTTATCTATTTCTTCTATTTTGTGCACATCAAAACCTCCTATTATGTGATTATCTTCTCACCTATCAATTCTTGGACATCTGTCTGAATGAGAGCCTTTAAGTTTCAGCTTTCAACATCTGTTTGTTGTTGGCGAAATCTGCATTCTCCTAATATTTTGGACTTTTCACACCAATAGTATGCCTCTTTGTACTTCCCAATCGCATCTGTGATTAATTCTTCTCCTTGCCTTACCAAATACTCCATCCATTCTTCAAACAAACTAATTTTATGGTGAAGTGTTGTGATAGCATCTACTTGTTCCTATGACATACGTACTGGATTATGAGGAAATTTGACCTATGCTTGACCAGATTGAGCTAATGATACTATGGAATTCTCTAAGTGGGAAATCCGCTCTTTCAACTCTCTTTTCTTTTGTTTAATTTTTTGCACCCTAGCGACAATTGTCTCTAAATTCATCTTCATTTCTTCTAATTCTTGTCCCTATGATGAATTTCCAACATTGATACTTGTCACTCTGTACTCCCTAGGCATTATCTCATGTTTGCTTTTATTCACTACCAGAGTAGCTATATGGAGTGTTCTTCCTCCATCTGCATTCTTCTACATAACATGTTTTGTTTTTTCTCTTCACCTAGGTTTGGGAGTTTCCACTTCTTGCATTAAGCTCTTGAGATCTAGAGGTACTAATTGCACTTCCAATGGGGAAGCCAATTCCCTGACCAATCAATCAGGTGAATCTTCATTATATTCTACCTTTGTAACATTTCTTTGTTCCTGGTTTTCAGTATGCTCAAGAAATTCTCCTCTTACATTTTCAACCTCGCTTGCCATATCCTCCAAAACTAGAGCATTTTTAGTACTCACTGGCATGGATTCCAAATTACAAGGATTCAACACTATCTCTTCATTTCCAAGACTTATATTTTCTTGTCTAGCCATGTGCTCAATATCAATCTTTGGGGCATCACTTTCTTCTTGTCCTGTTACATCAGGATTCTCTTCATTCCTCACCCCACCATCCAAAGTTTGTTTAGGCTCTATATTTTCAACTTCAACCCGGTCTTCTCCTATCATTTAAAAAAACTATGGTTGTTCAACATCATCTTCACCATTCCCTAGCATAAGCTAGGAATCAATTGTATCTTCAACAACAACATCATTAGTGGGAACTTGACCTGCAATTTCCCCTATTTCCTTTTCAACAAGTATTTTAGGATTTCCTGCCTTTGGGGCGAGTGTTCCTCTTATGAATTATTCTTCTTCAACATCTATATGAATTGACCCTGTATCCGGTAATTCTTCCACCATTGGCAGTACCATGGGTTTCTCCTTAGATTTTTTCTCTTTTACTCATTCCATCATGGCACCCTATTTCTCCCACTGTTCCTTGATTCACTCTTCATTTAATTCAAAACTCTCTTGTAGAGCCACAAGAGTTTTTTCCAGTGTCCATTTTACTGCAGCCGTATTGACTAAAGGGGGAGAAGTAAATAATGTTGCAACCCTTTAGTATGCAGACCTTGTCTAAGCACGAGTATTCATTTTCATTCTCATCTCTTCAAAAGTCATAGGTTGAATCTTTGGCTTTTTCATGGAAGAAGATGCCTCTCTAGGCTTCACTATCACTTTGACCTTACTTGGTCCAGTTTCTTTATGTTGGCTATCTAGCACTAATGAAACTCTATGGCTTGAGGCATCAAGAGTTCTCTCCTCAATATGAACAACTATATATACCTTGCTATCTTTTCTTTTCTTCTTAGCAAGCTCCTCATACCCGGACTCACCTTCTCTCTATTTCTTCTTTGTATTGAGTGAGTATGTAGGCCTGACCCCAAATTTTCTTAAAGTTTTGCAATAATTGTCAATCCATCATTGAGTATGCATCAAAAACTATTCAGAAATTTCCTCAACGATCACTATTTCTTTTCTTTTATAATTTGGATCTGGAATAGGTCATAAACCTTGGTTGAATTATCAACTAGATTCAAAACTTCTCAATCATCTTCATCCAAGTGATTTGGAATGTCATGGAGCTTAAGAATCCATGTCAATTGCAATGACAACCTTTGATATGATATTTTCCTCACTTCATGTTTGTCATCACAATTGAGCTACAAATCTTCTAAATGATGAACATGGGCACACTTTCCAACTATCCACTTGGAAATATTCCCCTTTGGATCATAGTTATTTCTTTGGAGTGTAAAGAACTCCAATTTATACATCTTTAATTCCTATTCACACAAATCGGCCACTTTAGCCGCATTGCTCTTATAATTCCCCTTTGTGATGGGAAGCTTTATATAACCTCTCTTATGTGCTGCATTGAAAATAGCATGGGAAGTCTTCATCTATCTTACCAATTCCAATAGTAACAATTTGTTTGTTGGGTACCTGGGCAACATGAAAGGGTATCCTTCAAACCCTTCCACCCCGATGTAGGTGAAAGTGGGAAACTGAATGTACTAGCCTCCAACTTGCTTAATAATTATTTGTGCTTCCAAAGACAACTATTTAGCTTTGTCGCCCTCCATCATCTTTACCAACTTCATGGAAAACACATCATTAAATCTTTGATAATTCTCCTTGTATTCATGAATAGTAATTTGGGGTAAATGAGCATATATCAGACTATTCCTTGTTTCTTTGCCTAGGGTACCAACTGTATTCAACCCTTGCCTATTTTCCCTTAGGGCATAGGAATAAATCACATATGAGGACATAGAAAACTATCCTAACTATGGAAATTCCTTTATCTAATCATGTAGCCTGTCACTGATAAAACTTCCCCAATGCATCTGCACATGGCCTTCCATTAATCTGGCTATAATTACAAACATCCATGGTTTGAATTTGCTGGCATCCATAAGTCTAGCTATCCTACTTAGCATAGTTATAACATCTTGAACATATAGGTTGAACACAAATCTTAGAATTGGTTTCATTTCCTTTGGAATTTCCACTTGGCACCACTGTGTACTCATAATTTTCTTATTATGCTTTTCGACGCTCAGGTAGGTCTTAGCCTTTGTTCTTACATCTATCAGATTCATCTAAGGAAATGCGAGGAGCCCAAATGTATATATAATTCCTTTTATAGAGATATTTGAATGGATTCTTCCCTCCTTTTCAACAACTCTCTTATCTAGGTTGTAACAATTTAAGCATTCCATAACTAATTCAGTAGCCTTAATCATTGGTAGAAACCCTCCTGCCAAATGTAACCCACTTGCTCTAACATTCTTCCTACACTGAGAGGCATTTTCTTGCTAGGCTCGTGCGATGAATTCAACATTAGAAAACCTTCCTGGATGGGTATCAGTAACCATCCCACCAACTGGTACAGCTGGTGAAGAAAAATATTGAAACTCATTTTTAGGCCTTGCTTTGGAAGTGCTCATATTCACTTGTGTGTCCTGCATTTTTTTATAGCTATGTGCCTTGTGTGGGATTTAGGGTTAAATTTAACTAGTTATCTTCAACAATTAATAAAACTTTCAATCTACCATTTGGTTAAATTCATTTCAAAACAATCAATATTTCAACTACTAGAGGAAATACCATTATCTTGAGACATGCATGCATAAAATGACTAACAAATTTTGGTTATCTGAAACATACCTAATTTTGCTGATGATAAAAATCATTTTCAGAATGTAGCTTTGATACCCTCGGTAGTTGTGTTCTTGGTTTCTCGAGGTTTACCTTTCTTTGCGCGCTACAATATGAGTCTTGATCTTTCAATGTCCTTGCAAATTAGTAGTATGGCATGAGGTAGAGTATTGTAAAAGTAACTACATGCTTGATGTGGTGCCAAGTACGTGTGCAGTTTTCCACCTTCATTAAGTACTTATTAAATATGCATTAATTTTCTCAAATAAACCTGTAATCATGGTGAATTAGGGTTCAATTCATGAGCACCTTGGTTTCTATGCAAGCCCACCACTAGAGAAGAAGAAAATGTGGAAAAATTACGTGGCCCTCTTGTGTGTCACTTTGATTCTTATGATGAAAAGGAATTTTAAGGAAAAGCCTCTTTGGATATGTGACTATTAATGCTCACAAGGTTTGAATATTTTGGTACTATACCTTGGAAAGATTACCACGAATCGGGATATTTACCCACCGGGTCCATGAGAATCGGGTGCAAAGAGAGGAATAGAGAACCGGGTTCGAGTAGGACCAAAATGATTTAAACATGTTTTCAATAGAACCTCCAGTTTCCAACCTCTAGCTAAAGAAATGAAAAGCAACCATCAGAATCACTGATGAAGAAAAAGGACTCGTGCATACCAGGATGATTTACTAACCAGGCGAGAAACTAGGACCAACCAAAGATACAATATCCTTGACACAACCACACCAACTCTAGAACTTCGAGGTCCAAAATACTAATAAGACTTAAAGAAAAAAAAACCACGACACTTCGAGTTTGAGAAAGACAGGGATTCAGGGAACGACTAGGCAAGCTGAAACAAAATTTTCATTTTACCATTTCCTCCGAAAATAGCACACCAAAGCAAGCAAAGACAAAGGGAAGAAAAGAAATGCAACAAAAAAAGGGGGTCCACATTTTTCCAAGGAGAAAAATGGGGCATGTTGTGAGACCACACAATAGTACACACATGTATGTAATGCAACAAGACAACACAAAACATACATGGTGAAAACATGAAGCATACACAGTGAAAACACATGACATAACATCATAAAGATGACAACAAAATGAACACAAATACAGTGCAAAAATAATGTAAACATGAATAAGACACATAAAAGGCACACAACAAAACAAAGGGTTAGTACTAAAGGGCTTCGAGTCAGTAAGGTAAAGAGATCTCATTCTTAAATTATCTCAAATACCAAATGTCATCCATCAAATGAATGTTAGTCAAAGGAATGATCCCATAAGGACTAGTAAGCTGTGTTATGTCAAATCACTACATGGATCTACCAGCTAGCAAGTTGTGTTATGCTAGGTTCCATGCAATATGATGGGTTCCACAAGGCTAACAATTTTTGTTATGCTAAGACACTAGTGAAAAAAATAGCTCTATTGTTAAGTAAGTTGTGTTATGCTCGATAGCCATTTTAAAAGGGGTGCTAATGAACTAGCAAGTTGTGTTATGTTGAATCCATGAATGAGAAAGCCTCACCTATGAAGGTGCATAAATGTTTAAGAAGATGATGACAAGATTTCCTAAGAAGGTGCATAAACATCTAAGAATAAGATGAAAAAATTGCCTAAGAAGGTGCATAAACATCTAAGAAGACGATGATAAACTCACCTAAGAAGACACATAAATGTCTAAGAAGACGACAACAAACTCACCTAAGAAGGAGCATAATACAAGGCCAAAACCTTAAGGGGTGTTATAAACAATATCACCACAAAAGGCGCTTTAAAAATGAAAAAGGGGCATTTCTCAATACATGGAGGGTCACACCTTAGGGAATATCACACATGACATCACCATTAAGAGAGGACAAGCCATGGAATAAAAAGATCACACTTTAGGGAATACTATCCATAGTATTACCACCAAAGGGAACATTGTATGAAAAGAAAAGTCACACCATTAGGGGACATCAAGCCTAATATCACCACAAAGGAGATAGTAGCATGCACTAAGAAGGCCACCCTTTCGATTGAAAAGGTCACACTTTCTAGGAGATGCACACTATCATCACTAAAAAGGGACCATTTCTAATGCAAACAGTGAGTGAGGGACTATATGCCCTCCTCTTAAATGTTACTGTATGTGCTACACTATTATTTTAAGGAGATACCATGGGATCCTGCTAGAAGAAATGCACCTAACACAAGGCTACTTAACCCTTTGCCTCCCAAGTTTAGGGACAAAGATAAGCCCAAGAATAGATGGTGACATGTTGCTCCTTGCAAGATGAAATATGATTGCATAAAACTTAATTTATGTTATACCCTATTGTGTTGCTACTTATTTAATTTTACCTAGTTTGGTGAAAATGCTTTAAATAAATGTATTTATGCTTTATGTGATATGAAATTATGAAGAATCAAAGTTTGATTTAATTTGATGTTATGAAAGGATTTTGAATGTGAAATATATGATGCAAATAAATGTATTTGTTTTTAGCTAACTACTATTGCAAAGTGTAAATTTGGATGTGGGAATAGTATCAAGCCTCCGTAAGAGAGGGGAAGTATCACTTAGGAAGAATAACTTGGTCTAGCAACCTTTGATAAAGAACTAAACTGAGCTTTCACGCACAAACTTCTATTTTGGTTGAGTTAGGATAGTAGCTTGGGAAATCTAGTATGTTACTGATGTAAGCAAGGTGGTTAAGACTCACTATCCAATTCCAAATGGCCCTACTCAAACAAGGAAACAACCCTTTGCAATACAATTCTCTCAACTTGTCCCAAACACTCTCCTTAAGGTTTGTAGCCCTCAAAATATAACTTTTGGAGACATCTTTTAGAGAAGGCCATACAGAGGCCAACTCAACTTCAATTGAGACTCACTTTAGGGTCTAACACCACTTTCCAAAAGATCCCACAAGGTTTCTTTGAGAAAATCTTGCAAAAAAATAGATTTCCCCTATCCTAAAACCACCGATTAGCTCTTCTTTTACAAATGAGGTACCTCCAAATCACCAATTCTCCACCCTAACTTAATGGAAAATATTTAATTGTGCATCAAAACAACAAATTCCACCATTAGTACATAGGTTTATGATCTCTAAGTCCTTGTTCCATGAAACCCTCACTCTACATGCCAAATACCAAGGGTTTATTAATTCTCAAAACTCCCAGGCCTATAGAAGCACAAAATTGTATCCAACAGACTCTAAATGGTATGGAAAAACTCACAAAACCAACACATAGACAATTCTTTAACTGTTTTGTCAAAACTCTACAATGACACTATTGATGATGTTTTCTGCACAACAACTCAGACAGAATATGAAATCCTATCTCTCTTGAAAGTTAAATCTCTATCAGCAAGCCTCAAGAGATAACCCCAAGGTCTCTAATTTTAGGTCTTGACAATGCATAAACAACTCAGTGATAAATGTGAAAATGCTGGTAATCACAAAGGGACCTTACTACAAGCAAATACTGAATCTTTAACTTATCAGATCTGGCAACGTAATGGTACTTCAATCCTAAATCTAAACCAGATAATAAATAAATAACAAAAGGTTAGGGTTTCAGAGAGATTCCTAATTCTAATACTGCTCCTAAGATTAACAATGCAAATGAAAAACACTCGAAATGGACCAATCCCTCAAAAAATAATTTCTATTTGACCTAGATGGATCTGCAATCTTATAGAAACAGTGCAATCTTCTAAGGTGTTAAAGACTTTCAGATCATGAAAATTCATTCAAACAACCCTATTGTAATTGAAATGAATAAACCTTCACAATTGAACTAAGCACAATGAATATAAAAGTCCAAGCTAACTTTGCAAAGCAACTAACAATCATCTAGTTGCAAAAAGTATGAACCAGCGATTGCTGCAAAAACTTCAAGCATCAAATCATAAACACCATTGAATCAGATCTAACATACATCTATTAACCTTGAGAAATTTTAAAGATAGAATCATAAGAACCATGCAAGATAAGTCAACACAAAATAGATCACCAGAAAATCACAATGCCTTCAATTGTATTGAATCACCAAATTATAGCAACAATGCCAATGTTCTGTTACAACACTTGCTCAGAATGAACTAACTTCTACCTCTGCTCTACTGCCTAATTCGCTCTTGTATTAAAACTACCTATATCTGTCTATCTATCTTACAAATGAGGCGAAATGCCAAATTTATAGAGAACCCCCAAAGCATGTCGGCCTAGCAAGTGTTTACAATCATAAAATAGCCACAAACAAGTCGGCCCAACTAATGTTTACAATAATAAATGGCTATAAAATAGGTTGGCCCAAGGATAATTCAAAATAAAATGAATTAGTGTTAAATGCTTGAACTCAATCCAGGTCGGCCTGGGATCTGCAATGTAATTCAGATCAAGGCATGGAAAATAATAGGGAAGCACAAATTCCAATGTAGCCTTGCATTAACTGCCTCCCTCCTTATCCTGAGCGTGCCTCTCCTTATCCTGTACTATTAAGAATTCCCTCCAAGTCGGCCAAGGGGTGGAGTAACCAGTACTTGAATTTATCCCTTAATCAAATTAATTTCATCTCCAGAACCTCCTTGATGACCTGGATTGAATTCAACCTGCACTCAGCAAAGACCACCATCAATAATATCCATAACATGAAGAATTATCCCATCATCAATAATATATTCATCATCTAAATAAATTCAAACATAGATCGAAATCAACCCAGAAATATTGTTAAAGCGCAATCCTCACAATTTGGGATTTGAAGCCCTTCATGGAATCCAGGCCAGAGGGGAATTTCAGGAAAATCCTAGCCAGGAAGATTCTGGCGAAATAAGCATGAAAGCACCCATTAGTAACATAATCTGATCATTATCAACCAAGAAACAACATGAGAGATCTCCAAAATAGCTCAAATTAATCATAAAATGCATAATCATTCGTTAACAAGTCATGCCATCTCACAATTCTTCGTCCTCAACAAAGCTTTGGAGAAATCCACCCAGGATGGATTTCCAAGAAAACAATCAACAGTCCACAAAATTCTAGAAAATGAAGAGACGACTGGAATTTCGAGAAGATCCGGAGGGAGTAGAAATGCGCGAAGCAGGTAAAACTCCAGAAAACTGCAAGTTTCGGGAAATCAGGAGAAAATAGAAAGTCGGGGAATTCTGACCGAAGAGGAATTCTGCGAAGATCAAATACCATCGTTTTCTCATGACCACATTCACTCAAATTGATTGAATGATCACAAATTTGAGGACTCTGGGTATGGAACCAGCTTAACTTGAACCTCCTATAGATCTTCTTTGAATTCAGGCTCACTCAAAAGCAAATAAAAAAGAAATGGTGATGCCCTAGGCATGAAACCCTAAATTTTGACCATGAATGCACAAAACAAGCTTATAACGCCAAAGAACTACTTTCATTCATCAATCAAAGCAAGACAACATGTACATACCATTCGATGAAGTGGAAATTGATCTTAGAAATAACAAATGATAGTTTATTGGCGCTCAACAAAGAACAACAACAATAATGCCCAAGAAATCACCACCAAATCCAATAATTTGCAAAGAATAAACTCAACTCAATAGAATGCAAATAGTAGAGCATAATGGCACAAGAATCCCCAAAGATCAACTAAATACAACCCTCAAAAATTGCACAAAGTAAGACAAGCTGGAGAAGTTCAAAAACCTGACGGCAAAGAGGAAATTTAGAAAAATCCGGTCTAGGCGGATTTCCACAGAGAACCAAAATTTTTGAACCACTGTGCTTAGCCGGAGTTTGAATGAAATACGGGAAAATCTAGATGGGGCGAAAAATCTTGAACCTGGGTAAAAACCTAAACTTTTCCCAAAACTTAAGATTTTCAACATGCAACTTAGGGAAAACATTTAGACAAGCAAGATGAACACTTTAAGCTCATGCCAAGGCAATGAAAATCCTCAGAATAAAAGGGACAAAAGAACAAGAGAAAAAGAAAAAGAGGGTCCCTGCTTTTAGTGGGGCGTGTGTGCAAAAACTGCACAACAAATGGTGACTTTGCTGGGGAAAATGCTCAAAAGCATTTGATGATGGACAAGAATCATGAACCCAAAATCTCTAGTTTCGATCTTCCCATCAGACGAACAAATCAAAATGCAAGATTAAAGAATCAAAACCAAAGGTAGACTGAACCTTCCATAAATTGAAAATCCAAGTGTGTGCACATGAGTTCATTTCCCTCCTGGAGCTACTACATAAACTAGGTTTAATCAGGTCAGGCTACGTAAATATTCTAACTCCAAAAGCAACCTAGATAGAGCCTCACTGCCAGTTAGGCATCTATAGCCCTGACGAGGTTATCGTTGTGACTCTCTCGAACATAGCTCTATTGCCAGTTAGGTGTCTATAGCCTTGATAGAGATATTCAGATACTCCTAATAAGTTGAATTCATTCTTTTGATTTTCAACATTTTCTCTTTTTCTTCTTTTGATATTTCTTTTCTTTTACACCCCCTTTTTTTTATTTCAACCTGTGAAGAATGAAGTTCACACTCAGGACTGAGAACCACAGTGGCATAGAAGCAGAAATAAGATTTTTCACTTGACAAGACCTCACAAGGACCCCACTGCAACATCAAGATTCGTAAGATGTATGAGAGATATAAGATTTCAGAATATGTCAAATTCAAATCAAACCAGTGACCCATCTTCCTTAAATCAAACATTTAGACTGCTTGACAATAACAAAGACCTCAACCATCCATTCAAGACACACAACTAAAGTCCATCAAGGAAATACTCAGAACAGTCCCAGATAATGATATGATTGCCATATAGGTGCAACATATCCAGAAGAAAACAAGAAAACCTCCAAAGCAAAAGCAGAGCAAAAAACACACCAAACCAAAAGGGAAACCTACACTAACCAAAGCAAAGCAAAAACAAAATAGAAAGGGAAACCTACTCTAACAAAGCAAAGAAAAGCATAAAGGGAAACAAATCTAACTATGTATAGGAAAAGAGCTGAAAACAACTCAAGATTGGAAATAATGCTTTAAATACTGCCCATTGACAAGCAGTGGGATATCCTCCCCAGTGAGAGTTTTCAAGCGAAAAGAATTATCTCCCAGGATCTCTAAAATCTGGTAAGGGCCAAGCCAAATTTTGTTAAATTTACCATGCTCCCTCTTACGGTCATGTGCTTTATCCCAGTATAGAACCAAGTCAGAGATTCAAAAGGATTTTACCTTGGCTCTTTTATCAAACCACCTTTTGACTACCCCCTGATGCTTGGAAAAGTTTTCTAAGGCTTCATCTCTTCTTTCTTCAAGGTGTAACGACTCCTGTAGGCGGGCCTCCCACCTATTTCCTTCATCATAATATTCATTAATGAGCTGTAAAGTGGGGATCCTTAATTGAATTGGAAATACAGGTTCCAGGCCATACACAAGATGATAAGGGGAGGTCCCTATGGAAGTCTTTTGTCTTGTGCGATTTTCCCACATAGAAAATCTAAGTTGAGTGTGCCAATCCTTGGGATTCTTCTCTAGTAACTTACGAATGACTGTCAAGAGGTTTTTATTGGAAGACTCAGCGAACCGATTACCTTGGGGATAGTAATTAGATGAAAATTTTATTATAATCCAATGATCAAAGGCCCAATTGGAAAATTTCAATGATGCAAATGTAGGACCATTATCACAAACCAAAGATAAAGGGCATCCAAAGCGATTGATAATACCCGATTCAATGAAATCCATTACCACTTCAGAAGTACACTGTTTTCATGCAAGAGCTTCAGTCCATTGTGTAAATTAATTAGTAAAAGTGAGAATATACATGTGACCCACAGAGGAAGGTGGATTGATGGGACCTATGAAGTCCATCCCCCACTGTGCAAAAGGTTTTACCTCAAAGAACGGCTGAAGTGGAAGAGCTGCATACTTTTCTCTGGTTGCTGTGGTTTGGCATACATGGCAAGTTCTGACATGGCTGTGTGTATCCTTGAACAATGTAGGCCACTAATAACTAGCCCTCAGAATCTGGTTTGCAGTAGAATGTGTAGATCCATGGCCAGTACCATATCTATCGTGAAATTCAGCCATGACCCTTTCAACCTTCTATTGTCCTAAGCACCTTAGGTAGATACCCTCATGATTTTTCTTATATAAGAAAACTCCCTTCAACATGAAATTTTCACTCTTCAAACGTAGGGCCCTTCTTTGTACTACATTCAGATGGTGAGGACATCTTTGAGTAAGGAGATAATGAACAATATCATCATACCATTCGCCAGGAGAAACATCTTCTAGATTGTAATGCTAAGCTGCAAGATCAGGGCCCATTTATGCCATTGTCTTTGTAAGTCCTTGCCTTCTTACCAGCTTCATGGGCCGAATATCAATATCGTACTCTTGTAACATAGTTACCCACTTAGCTTTGTGCTCTCCTAGCTCATTCTGCATCAACAACAGCTTGACTGCAGGATCAAGAACTATTGCAATGACCTTGTTTCTGAGGATATAGTGTCTAAATTTCTTCACAGCTTTGACTAAGGCGTAAGCCTGCTTTTACACACTTGGGTAACTTAACTCTGCATCCTTCAATGGTGCACTCATAAATGCTATGGGATGTTCATTGCCTTGATTAGATTTTTGAGTCAACATAGCAACACAGGAGTGATCAGAAGCAAACAAAAATATATAGAATGGCTTAGCATAATCTGGACTTACCAAAATTGAAGCTTCAACAATAGCTCTTTTTATCTCTACAAATGCTTCCTTAGCTTCTGTACTCCATTCAAATTTGGCTTCCTACTTCAGCATTGCGTTCAGTGGCTTGACTATTTCTATGAATCCAGTGATGAACTTCCTTACAAAGTTGATCTTGCCAAAGAATGATTTCATTTCTTTCTTGCTAGCAGGTGGCAGGATCTTGAGTATAGCTTCCACTCATTTTGGATAAATGGTAATTCCTTTCTCAGAGATAACATGCCCCAACAACTTTCCCTCTGTAACTCCAAAGATGTATTTCTTTGGATTGAGAGATTTACCAAATTCCCTGCACTTCTGAAACACTTTACACAAATCTGCTATATTATCACCTCTCTTCTTGGAAAAGACTGCCAGATCATCCATATAAATGATTATGCATTTACCAGTTATGTCCTTAAACGCAATGTCCATATCCCTCTAAAATGTGGCTCCAACATTGATCAAACTGAAGGGCATTCTTTTGTATGCAAAAGTTCCCCACTTGGTAGTGAAAGAAATCTTATGGCTATCTTCATACTGAACCATAACCTGGTTGTATCCTGAATAGCCATCCAAGAAAGACATCATCTGAGATCCATTGACAATCTGAAGTACTTCATCTAGTGAAGGTACCAGATAATTATCCTTTTCTGATGCTCTGTTGAGATTCCTAAAATCTACACACAACCTGATTTCACCATTCTTTTTCCTTACAGGAACCAGGTTTGCCACCCAGGTGGAGTGTCTGACTGGGAATATGATTCTTGTAGATAAAAGCTTCTGCACTTCCTTCTGAATTATGGGTTCCAGTAGAGCATTGATTGGCCTTTGCCTTTGCCTAAAATTTTTTTCTCCTGGATTGAGAGGGATAGTATGAGTTATAATTGATGTTTCATAGGTCTTCAAATATTCATAACTCCAAGCTATCACATCCGGATATCTATGTAATGCGTAAATTATCCCTTTCCTTTCCTCTAGAGTACATATTTTACCAATGAAGACATTCCTAACATCCTCCTGAGTTCCCAAATTATACTTTTCACATTGTCCACTAATAGAGTCTTTCTTGGCATCCTGTTCCTGATCTATGACCTTATCCAGATCAAAAATCCTTTCTAATTGTACCATTCCTCTAGGAATAGTATTGGTCTTCAGATTAATTACCCCTTCCAAATCCATCTCTGCTTCTTGGAGTTCAGTTTCATCAATAATCTATGAAGCAAAGACATCTGAGCTAGTGATAAAATCTAAGGTATGCTTATCATCTTCAAATACGTAGAAATTGGTGACATTGTTAGGTACTGAAGGTACTGGAGTTAATTCCACTATAAACTTCTTCAATCCAGAAAGGGATAGAGGTTACAATGTACTAGCTGCCTGAGCAAGAGAGTCAGCTGTTTGGTTCTTACTTCGTGGGATCAACTGAATGTTGAAGGCATCAAACTCTTCAATAAGGTCCCATACTCTGTGTCTATAATTGGTCATTCTTCTATCATGACAAGAGTACTGTCTCCTAACTTGCTTGACTACTAACTCAGAATCCCTGAAAACTTGCAAGATTTTGATCTTTTTCTTTAGTGCCATTAACAACCCATGGATCAAAGCCTCATATTTTGCTACATTATTCGTACAATGAAATTGAAGTCTATGAGCAACAAAGAAAGTCTTACCTCTTGGACTGATTAGCTCAAATCCTGCCCCGGCTCCTTGCTTTGATTTGGATCCATCAAATCTTAAATTCCAACAACTAGCAATTGTAGACTTCCTTGTTGTATCTCTTGCACTATTGCTGCTGGAAGGTTCTTCAGAAAGCATGACCTTTCTTCCCTCAGGGTCCTCTTGGACATTCTGTATATTAATTTTGACTGTTGGAGTGGGGTTGATACACTTCTACACTTGTACTACTGCAGTCTGGCATAAGCAACAATCCAGTTCTGAGTGAGAGGCATTATGGACCCTACACCAATTTGGAAAAAAACAAATCTTTGAAATTCATTTCTGTACCCAACTGAATCTGATCCTCAATGCACTTCTAAATGAATTCTTGGAAATTATCCAGTAAACTGAGCTGACTATCTTTAAGATCATCTTCATTTTCAACTAGTTCCACCAAGGCTTTAGTACCACTAGATTATGTTGTGAGATCAACAGGCACTGTGTGGAACATAAGGACTTCCTCTACATCTGACTCCTCAAAAGGGGCTGCAAGCACATAGTTACCCATACTTACTTTAGATATTAGACTATCATTGGAGGTGTTCTGATATTCTGTAATCATGTACCTCATCCTAGGTTCTCTTTCAATTCTAATCTGGTTTGGAACTCCCTTCCAAGGAAGCCACATATGAGAGTTATCAGTTGATACATATCCATTCAAGGCCTTAGTAAAGTCTCTTCCTAGAATTAGGCCATAAGCATCAGGTATATCAGCCACTTGTATATTAATAACCTGCTGAATCCTAGGGTCAGAAGCAACCTGCATATGAATCATGTTTAACTCCCCTACAACATTAACTTCAGTTCTATCCAATTGTGTAACTTTCTTTTGGGAATCAACAAGAGTAATACCCAAAGCTCGACAGACACCAAAGGGCATCACATTGGTAGAGGCACCTGAATCTAACAAGCAATTGTGCAAGTGGTTACCAAATATAGGGATCGAGATCAAGAATGGAGGAGTCTCTGTTTTCCCTTGAAATAGAGTTAAGGGAGTATCCACTTGAGCAACCTGAGTTCTATCTTTCTCCTTTCCCTTATCTCCAAGAGGCACATGAACTTGATTATGAGTCTGATTTTTCCTTCCTACTATTTGAGAGCTAGATACTTTGTTGATACTTTCCCTAACTGACTTATCTTGTGATATGGAATTTACATTATAAGCTCCTAGAATTGCATTCCTAATGGTCGGAACCCTCAATAACTCGAATGCAGAGAGACTTACCTTTAGCTTCTTGAGTTCTTCTGCAACATATATAGCCAATTGTTCTTCACTTAGATCAGTAGGGGCCTCTTTTGGATAGTCCACCACCTTGTCTTTGCTTGTTTCAATACTTCTTCCTTTTGACATGTCCATTTGTGCCTATCCTTCCTTTGACAGATACTGCTTAGACACATGAGGATACAATGGATTATTGATGGCATTAGGATCTGGAGGTGGTGAAGTTGTTTGGAGGGATGTAAGTGGTGAAGGGGCCTCCAGCTTGTGGACGTCTGTGTGGTAGGTCCCTCAGATCATACTTCTTAGCAGGCCTCTAGAAATTTTGTACCTCTTCAACATAAGCTTCTTCTTCATCCAAGGGGCCATTGTCATTTAATAGATTTTCATCAAACAACTGTGAAATCTCATCTCCATTGCAAACTTGATCTGCCTCTTCCTTGAGCTGGTCTGATTCTTCTTTAGACACATTGTATTTGCTCTGTGGAAAAGGAGCATGATTCAGTACTAATACTGATGAATCATACAGAGTAGATGGCACCATTTCCTGACTACCTGAATTCTTCTCCACTTCATACTGGAAGATTGAAGCTACTATCTGGAATTCTTGACAATCTAACTAAGAATGTTGACTTGTTTTATGGAGCCTACACCATCCTGATAAAGCAGCCTTAGCTAAATATACACCACTAGGAGGTTTCTCTTGATTGACTGGTTGATTGACTAGTTGATCCAATGGGGTGGGAACTCCTCCATTGTTAGGTCTCATATTCCAAGTCCTATTCTGTCTAGGTGGCTATCTCCTTTCAAACCCTTGTCCACCAACTTGCCCTCTATCAAAGTTCTAGCCTGAGGATTGTCCTTTATCATAATTCTGTCCTCTGTCATTACTATATCCTCTATCATTATGTTGCCCCCTATCAAAATGCTGTCCTTGTTGATTTTCTCGACTTTCTCTGCTCTGATTGGACTGCATATTTCTCTAAGCAGCTTGCAGCTGACTGTTCTGGTTCCTCAAGTAAGTTACCTCCATATTCAACTTCTTCACTTGTTTGGTCAAGTCATCCAGTCTCTCCTAGTTAGGATTTCTATATGTAGGCTGGCTCACATTATTTTGGGGATATCCTACTATAGTGCTGGTATTTAATGACTGGTTCAAAACTTCAGAATTTTGCAGTTATGGGGGATAGCTAGCATGAGATTGTGGATGCAGAGGCTAATTCACATTTTGCTAGGGATAGCTGACTATAGGTGGCATTTGACTCACTGGAGGCCCTGGGTGGGGGACCATAGGCAACTGAGGTACTGAATTCATGATAGGGGTGTGATTAGTGAGAGCCTGGTTGAGAGCTGAGACTTGTCCAGGGTGAGCAATGGGTCCTAATGATGGTAAAGGTCTAGAAAAATGTTGTCTTAAGGCAGTGCTAACCTTTACAGCCTCTGCATATGCATCAAGTAGGGTATTAGGAGGATTGTTTCTCCATTTCATGAAGGTGGCTGTCAGGCTGTCAAAACCTTCATAATAGACTTCTAAAGCAGTGACTTCATCAACATCATAGGGGGCCTGCAGTCGGGTATAGGAAAAATGAAACCTATTGTTAAAGGACCCTATAGGCTCATGGACTTCTCTTTTAACATTAGTGAACTGAAGATAGAGCTCATTGGGACTAATGGGAATCTTGAACTTCTGTAGGAATGTAGTCTCTAATTCAATCCAATGCTGGATAGACCTGACAGGTAAGTGATTATACCAATAGAATGCATCTTCTCCTAAGGAATAAGGAAAGAGCCTACATGCTACATCCTCATGATTGATTCTCCTATCCTTAAGGCTAGTCTGAAAAATCTTGATGTGCTCCTCAGTAGTTCTATTGGGATCATTAACATGAAACTTTGAAAAAAAGTGCTTAGGATTCTTGGGCATGGCATTGTAATTGGCGAAAGTCAATGGAGATGGGTTATTAGCTAGGAAAGCCATTTGTGGAGGTGGGGGTGGTAATGGATGATTTATGGTTGGTCGAGGTTGTTGCATGGGAATGTCCTTAGACTCAGATGAAGATGAACTTGATGAAGATGAGAATGATGGAGATGATGGAGGTGGTTGGGTGGATGATGATTCTCCCCTTCTACTAGTCCTTCTTGACCTAGTAGGAGCTGGTAATTCTTTAAATTCCTCTTCTCCTGGAGTAGATCTGGTTCTTCTTCTAAATCTTTCAGGAGAGATGGCAGACAAAAAATGATCCATCTTGCTTATTCAGGCCCTCCTTCTAGCGCCAATCTGTTGATGATTTTTTTGCACAACAACAACTCAGACAAAATATGAAATCCTATCTCTCTTGAAAGGTAAATCTCTATTAGCAAGCCTCAAGAGATAACCCCAAGGTCTCTAATGTCAGGTCTTGACAATGCATAAACAACTCAGTGATAAATGTGAAAATGCTGGTAATCACAAAGGGACCTTACTACAAGCAAATACTGAATCTTTAACTTATTAGATCTGGCAATATAATGGCACTTCAATCCTAAATCTAACACAGATAATAAAGAAATAACAAAAGGTTAGGGTTTTAGAGAGATTCCTAAATCTAATACTACTCCTAAGATTAACAATGCAAATGAAAAACACTCGAAATGGACTAATCCCTCAAAAACTAATTTCTACTTGACCCAGATGGATCTGCAATCTTATAGAAATAGTGCAATCTTCTAAGGTGTTAAAGATTTTAGATCATGAACATTCATTCAAACAACCCTATTGTAATTGAAATGAATAAACCTTCACAATTGAACTAAGCACAATGAATATAAAAGTCTAGGCTAACTTTGCAAAGCAACTAACAATCAACTAGCTGCAAAAAGTATGAATTAGGGATTGCTGTAAACACTTCAAGCATCAAATCATAAACACCATTGAATCAGATCTAACATACATCTATTAACCTTGAGCAATTTTAAAGATAGAATCATAAGAACCATGCAAGATAAGTCAACACAAAAGAGATCACCAAAAAATCACAATGCCTTCAATTGTATTGAATCACTGAATTACAACAATAATTCCAATGTTATGTTACAACACTTGCTCAGAATGAACTAATTTCTACCTCTACTCTACTGCCTAATTCGCTCTTGTATTAAAACTACCTATATCTGTCTATCTATCTTACAAATGAGGCGAATGCAAATTTATAGAGAACCCCCAAAGCATGTCGGCCTGGCAAGGGTTTACAATCATAAAATAGCCACAAACAAGTTAGCCCAACTAATTTTTATAATAATTGTTGGAAATAGGTTGCCATTCAATTGCAAATCCTAAACATTAATTATTTCATGTATCTCCTAGATTCTTGGAATGTGTTCAACAACACTAAGATTAAGATGAGATTAATATTTGATGAAATAATCATGATTATTGACATTTGTAATTAATTCTAAATGTAAGAAGCATGTGAAGGCATCCATATTGAGTTCCTAAATAATAGGGACACATGGGACACTCACATGGTAAGGTGAAACTCACCTTGTGTCCAGTTAACTATACAGAGTAACAGTTAATACTTCTGAATGCATGTAAAGATTCTAGGAGTTAGGATTTGATGTTTGCATGCTTGAAGTTCAGTTAAGTTTAGAATCAATTTAGTTTAGTTTAGTTCAGTTCAGGTTATGGTTCAGTTATCTTCATGCAAGTGCATGTTGCATGCATGTTGGTTATTTTGAGTTGCATGTAGTTAGCTTCAGTTAACTTGTAATGCATGGCTAATAACATTGAGTTGTATGACAGATAAAGGGACTACCTCCAGTTAACAAGGGATGACCATTCTTTGGGAATGGTGTTGAGTAAATGTTTCAGTTAACAAGAAATCACTTGGAGCTAACTTGGGCGCCCAAGATGCTTTCTTGGAATTAACTCCAATGCATGATAAGATATTTTGAAGGCTTGGTTAAGTAACTTTACTTAAGGGCGCCAACTTTGAGGAAGAGCTTTGTAATTATCACCGAAGTGAAGGATGAGTTGTAGCTTTAGTTTGGGATGCCCAAATGGGTAAAGCACATGTTCTAAGCTTTGGTTTTCATGGTAGAACTCAACTTGAAGCAATATGGTGTACCTTTTCAAGGGCTTGAGCTTATGCATTGTAATTATCACCATTTGGATATTACAAGGTTGCATATTGTCTATTTATCTCAAGCAAGTTGAATAGAGTTGTGAGAGTTGTTATTGCAGGTTGTGAAGAAGATTGGTAAGGACAAAGAAGCATTCTCAAGCAAGAATTGGAGCTATTGTAATTCAGAGATTGAATAATAGAATAATTCTTGGTGGAGTTTTTTCCTGAAAGGGTTTCTCCACGGTACATCTTGTGTAATCTTTCTAATATCCTGTCTAGTTCTTCTATCAACTTCTCTCTACTTTCTACAATAGTAAAATGGATTAATCAAGATAATTACCCACAAAGAATATATGTAACAAAGAAAAGAATTACTTAGATCAGCAATATTAGCCACAAACAAGTCGGTCCAACTAATGTTTATAATAATAAATGGCCATAAAATAGGTTGGCCCAAGGATAATTCAAAATAAAATGAATTAGTGTTAAATGTTTGAATTCAATCCAGGTTGGCCTAGGATCTTGAATGTAATTCAAATCAAGGCATGGAAAATAATAGGGAAGCACAAATTCTAATGTAGCCTTGCATTAACTGCCTCCCTCCTTATCTTGAGCGCGCCTCTCCTTATCATGTACTATCAAGAATTCCCTCCAAGTCGACCAAGGGGTGGAGTAACCGGTACTTGAATTTCTCCCTTAATCGAATTAATTTCATCTCTAGAACCTCCTTGACAACCTGGATTGAATTCAACCTACACTCAACAAAGACCACCATCAATAATATCCATTATAACATGAAGAATTATCCCATCATCAATAATATATTCATCATCCAAATAAATTCAAGCACAAATCAAAATCAACCCAAAAATATCGTTAAAGTGCAATCCTCACAATTCGGGATTTCAAGCCCTCCACGGAATCCAAGCCAGATGGGAATTTCAAGAAAATCCCAGCCAGGTGGATTCTGGCGAAATAAGCATGAAAGCACCCATTAGTAACATAATCCGATCATTATCAACCAATAAACAACATGAGAGATCTCCAAAATAGCTCAAATTAATCATAAAATGCATAATCATTTGTTAACAAGTTATGCCATCTCACAATTCTTCGTCCTCAACAAAGCTTTGAAGAAATCCGCCCAAGATGGATTTTAGTGAAAACAATCAACATTCCAAAAAATTCCAGAAAATGAAGAGATGATTGGAATTTTGAGAAAATCCAGAGGGAGCAGAAATCCGAAGTAGGTAAAACTCCAGAAAATTGCAAGTTTCAGGGAAATTAGGAGAAAACGAAAAGTCGGGGAATTTCGGCCGAAGAGGAATTTCGCGAAGATCAAATACCATCATTTTCTCGCCACCACATTCACTCAAGTTGATTGAATGATCACAAATTTGAGGACTTTGGGTATGGAACCAACTTAACTTGAACCTCCTACAAATCTTCTTTGAATTCAGGCTCACTCGAAAGCAAATCAAAAAGAAATGGCGACGCCCTAGGCATGAAACCCTAAATTTTGACCATGAACACACAAAACAAGATTATAACGCCAAAGCATTACTTTCATTCATCAATCAAAGCAAGGCAACATGTACATACCATTCGATGAAGTGGAAATTGATCTCAGAAATAACAAATGACAGTTTATTGGCTCTCAACAAAGAACAACAACAATAATGCCTAGGAAATCACCACCAAATCCAACAATTTGCAAAGAATAAACTTCTCAACTCAATAAAACACAAATAATAGAGCATAATGGCACAATAATCCCCAAAGATTGACTAAATACAACCCTCACAAATCGCACAAATGAAGACAAGCTGGAGAAGTTCAAAAACCCGACGGTAAAGCGAAAATTTGAAAAAATCCGGTCCAGGCAGATTTCCGTAGAGTACCAAAATTTTTGAACCACTGCACTTAGCCGGAGTTTGCATGAAATCCGGGAAAATCCGGAAGGGGTGGAAAATCCCGAACCTGGGTAAAAACCTGAACTTTGCCCAGAACTTAAGATTTTCAACATGCAACTTAGGGAAAACACTTAGGAAAGCAAGATGAACACTTTAAGCTCATGCCAAGGCAATGAAAATCCTCAAAATCGAAGGGCCAAAAGAACAAGAGCGAAAGAAAAAGAGGGTCCTTGCTTTCAGCGGGGCGTGTGTGCAAAAACTGCACAACAAACACCTTCATTTCACATGCAAAATGCTCTGCCCAGCCCTAGGGCATCATCCCAAATTGGACAACTTAACTTCCCTACCTTCAAAATTATAAAAACACCTAACCTAGCATGAAACAATTAATTCCACTGAGTTACAAGTCATGACATTAGGTGGAATGACTAAAATACCATTTTTAGACCAATCAAACCCTCAAATTAGTTATATATAGGTGGTTTCAAAAAACTAAAGAGTTCTCCCTCAAAACTCAATATTAAAGCCTCAAATTGGATTCAAATGAAAGCTATTCCATGCACCTACAAGATTACACAATTTTCAAAGCCAATCTCAGACTGTACGGGCTATACAAATCTTGCAAAGTTTAGAAAAATAGTAAAATTATAGAAATGGATGTTGTATTGATGTGAAAACTTTAAAACAACCAACAACAACCTTTTTGTTCGAGCCTTTGGGGGATTTTATACACATTAAATTAAATTTCCAACCACAAAAATGTTGAAAACTGACTTTTAAATGACCATGACCCTTCAACATCCACAAAAGTGCAATTTTGCAACTTTTTGTGTTTGACAACATTCACAACAAATTGCAATTTTTCTTTATCAACACATTTGACCCCCTAATCACCTAATATGACTCAAATATGATTAATTACATTATAAAATGGTCTCCAATACCTTATTTTATGCAAAACTCCCAAAATCCTAAAGCCTAGACCTTAAAACCTTGAATTGACCATTGTTGACCAAGGGTGCTCCTGCACCAGTTACTTCTAGTCTTGTTTGAGTATGATTAGAAGTGGTTAGGGTTTTATTTGTGAACATTCTGTTTTGAGGGTTGAAAGTATTGAGTCTCTTTGTATTTATTGAGTTCCTCTTTATGTGTTTATATTTAATCGATGGGATATATACATAAAATGTATATATATGTATATATGTATGTGTCAATGATAAACTCATACACATGAGTAAATATGTGCATGAGTATACGTAGATAGACATAACTATGCACACTCATGGAAAGATTACCCATATGCATGGGAATATTGATTAGACAAGGTGACACATATAAACATATGTATATATACATTATGTGTATATATGTGTTTAAATATTATATATATAATATAAGCATATATATATTAACATATGAGTATGTATTGACGAAAAGGATATGTCTATACTAGTATATATATATATATATGTATGTATGTATAAACATGCATGCATCAATATGTGAAATATGAGAATATGTGAATGTGTATTTGTATATTGAATAAATTATTTTATAAACTTATAAGTGGAGATACACAGCTATATACATATATGTATATATGGTATATATATAAAATATATGTGTTAAAGATTTCAATAGCACTAAATTATTTATCAAAGTGCATAGCAATATTAAACTTATCTTAAGCTATGTGATATGTGCATTACATACTTGATGTATATAGCACAATATTAAAGTAATAGTGCCTAAACTTAAACCAAAACATAAACACAAGCAATGCTTAAAGTGTTGAATGCTAAGTTAATTGAAAGATTGACAACATTATGCATAGTGCATGGTATCAATGCTAAACCAATGTGTATTATAGTTTGAAAAGACTAAGTCATAATTACACAAGAAAATGAATACTCAAGCATATGAAACTTTAACTTGGTCATAAGCAACAATGACGAAAATAATAGGGCGCAAAAAATCATAATGTGGTGCCAACCTATGAGTAGTATGAACCAATTTGAAGTCTAAACTGCATTATGAATTTCTGTACATGGAACAAATTAAAATAAGTGAATTTGTCAAAAGATAAGTTGGCCAAATAGAGTCAACCTATAGAGGACAATGACCTTACATTTCTTATTAGCATTCTTGTTTTCCATTTGATTAAGCGACTCATTCCTCACGGTAAGATCTTGTTATGTATGTGTTTACTATGCAAGAATTTTAGCTGCCACCTTTTCTTAATCTTGTTGAGTCAAACCTTATGAGCTGAGAAGTTTCATTATTGATACCCTACTTCTAGCCTTTATTTTCTGACCATTGTGTATAAATAGAGGCACTCTCTACCTCATTTGGGGATGCATATATGCATTCTTGCTATAATTTATAAGTTGCTATTTTTGATTTTTTCGTGAGAGATAGAGAGATTTTGTGAGAGGTCTTGAGAGAAGGATTTTGAAGGGAAGAAGTGATAGTTGCTAAGTTGCAAGATGATTTTGGGAGAAGGATGAGTTAGGAATCCGGTTTGGACAATTGGAGCATTGCAATAACAACCATGCTGATTTCTACTCATTTATACTTTTCTAGTATTTAAAAGATTGTGTGATATTGTTTGTTTTGTTTTGAAAATTAGTTCAATTACTTATTAGGGAAAGGTTATTTTGTTCTTATGTGAAATAAAATGAATGTTTTTTGTATTTAGTGTGAGGATCTATATTACTTGAAGTGTTTGTACATATTCCATATTAAGGAATGAGTGATTATAGTGGGGTTAAATACTATATTATGGATATAGCTTATGTAGCTAATGTTTTATCATAGTTATGTCTTTGAGTTACTTTGATTTACTTATTAGAAGTTTCTTAGATAACATAGAGGTTATAGGTTACTCCATGGCATAAGGGGATAGCCTATGCATAGGTTATGAATGGTCAATACAAATCAAGCTAGGAGGGTGGGTGAATTATATGACATCCACTCAAAGTACTGGGTGATGAATAATTTAGCCAAAGTAGTGTAAGTTGCCACTATTGACACTGTCAGTCACGGTGATCTAGGTTTACATACTAGGCAAGGAATTCCATATGTGTAGGTTGTAGCCACTGTGTGACAGATTTAGATATGTAGGACACAACACCAAGCTCAAGAAAGGACAATATTATTATGAGGTTACCATACCAATCTCTTTGTTAAAGGGTAGGGCCATCTACCAAGTTTGGTGGATGTGCGGGGGACCACATTTAGTCCAAGGTTGGAAAAAAAGTGCCTGAGTGAGGCTTCTCCTCATTAGTAGGCGATCAAGATTTGATGGAGGATACCATTACCATTCATACATCTATTTCCAGTAAGCTCAATTGGAGCCTTGTATGTTTATTTTGTATCCATATCTATGAAAAGATTGTAAAAGAGAAAAGTTATCATGTTATCAAGTAATATGTAATCATTTCATTGGGAAGTTGTAAATAATTTGATTAAATGCAATGGGAAAGTTTGGAAAGATATTTATTTCAAATGTGCATGCTATCTTAATATTTGAAAATAAAAAATTTATTGCTCATAATGGTTAGATGCTTAAACTATTTACTTGAGGTTAAAACATATGAAAGTTACTGTGTTGAACAATGGGCATGTTACATGTGGTATAAAAGCTACCATGTTTAACTCTGGAACCTATGTGCTCACTATGTTTTCCCTTCTAACATTATGAGTAATGTTTGGAAATTCTTGTGCCAGGATGGTGCATCTCAGGTTAACTACAAGAAAGTCAATAATCTAAAATGAGCCCTACCTATGGGCCAAGAAGGAAAGAGAAGCCCTTGTTCATACCATAGAGAGAACCAATCATGAAAACACCATTTCACTAAGTGATACTGATACTATTAGTCATGCCCTTTCATGAATTAGTCAAGAAAAGAGAAGGATGAGAGATGATGCCAATTTCAACTATCTACCATATGTTTCTATGGCCAAGTCAGACTCATTACCACTTTCCAGGGATATGCCCTTAGAATGTAGTGTAAATCTAGCATTGATATTTAGGGATCCTCAAGTTATACCTATGGATGAAGTTATCGTTATATCCTCTATGGTGAATCAGAGGGATATATTCCCCAAAGTTATGTATCAAAAGATAAATATGAAGGTTACTACCCTTTTTGGGATAGAAATGAGCAATAATCAAAGGGTTACATCCCACACAGTTATGTATCTAAGAGTGAATTTGATGGATACTCTCCTCTTGACTATTTAAATAGTCATTCTATGTAAACAAAAGGATATTTAAATCCTTATGAATAAATGAAAAGTTTTTTTTATCAAAACTTGTGTATAAGAACCTCAATGAAATTCTTAAGTGATTATTTGCTCTTGTGAAATGTTTTCTATGCATTTAGTAAACCATGATAGGATCTAATTAAATATGAACCTTGAAGTATAACTTTAATTGAGATAATGGTTAGGAAAAGAACTAATCGTGGAGGGAGTCAAGAAGTTGGACAAGGTCTGGATAATGCCGAACCCAAGTTGGACCCTTTTTTGGTAATCATGGATGAAACTAATGCAAGGATAAGAAACCTTGAATAAGAAGTGAGGGGAAAAGAAAGAGAGGAAGAAGACACTCCACAAAATAAGGAGGAAGAAATTCCAAACAATGAAGGAGAAGGGGAGGATTCCCACAATCATACTAAATCTAGTGAACAAGAAGGTGATAGGTTACAATCATATTCTGAGGGAACCAAGAGAAAGTGTTTTGCAACTGAATTATCTAGGGATATAAGAAAGATTACCCCTTCAAAATTCAAAGGAAGCACCAATGGAGAAGAAGTTGAGGCTTGGTTAATTCAAATGGAGAAGCATTTTAAAATAAGGAACTATTCAGAGGTTACTAAAGCTATTTGGGGAGATTTTAAGTTAGTAGGAGAAGCCTCTAACTAGTGGATTAACAAGAAGATGGAGCTTGGAATTAGTTCCTTAAAACTAACTTGGAATGAGTTTGTGTGGCGTAGAAAAATGGACGCTTCTTGCTTGACATGGGAATAATTCATGATAAATTGGACTTAATGAGGCCTTGATTTAGTGTTGTGAGGCATTTTATGCATCCACACTAGGTCTTGGACCCTTGCAAATGCATTTATCGATGTCTTCTAAAGGTGTTGTAAAGTGTTGTAAAAGACTTTCAAGCTTTTCTAGACTTAATTAACCCATTTCTCCCTAATTCAAAATTATAAAATGTATTTAATTGAATCTTCACATCAATCTAGAAGTCTTTTAAAATAAACTTAATGCTAAACTAGTGTTGTAATGTGTGTTGCACATTCACATTGGTTCTTGTGCCTTCATAGGCTATTTGGAACTCATTTTAGTGTTGTAAAGTGTATTTAATCACGCTTTCACATTGAATTATGTGTCCCAAGCCCTAATTACTCTTTACATCATTACTAATAGGCCCCTATTACCCCATATTGTGCATCCCAAGGTAATATTTGATGAAATACCTGACATATTCACCATAAAAACCTTATTTCCTTATCTCTTGGCATCCTAGTTGTCAAAATGGCCCCTATGGGACCCATTTTCCATCCATGGTGAATCAATCCCATCTAGGTGGGACCCATTCACCATGGATGGAAAATGAGTCCCATTTGGCCCAATTTTGACCTTTGAAGCGGGAAATTTTGAAATTTAAGATTATTATTTTCACATGTCGGCCTTAGGGATCCAATTTTTGGGCTAATAAGGTGAATTTCCTATAAAATAAACTCTCTAAATCCTAAATCACATTCATTCTTCATTATCCATTCATCATTCTTCCATCTCAAGTCAAGCAAGTTAGGGTTTCATCATTTCAATCCATCAAGATATCAATTTTTAGACATTTAAGGGAAAATTCTTCATGTTTTTTTGTAGAAATTCAAGATAAAAAATTAGAGTTTCGGAAGTGGACACCTGTAGAGAATCAAAGTGTAGATCGAGAGCTCCGGATTCCACCTTTGAATATTCATAAATTCAAAAGTGGACTCATTCATCGTGAGTGGTGAATGAGTCCCACTTCCAGGTCAATTTTGAGTTTTCTGCATTTTTAGATGCCCTTTTGTCAAAAACAAGTTCTGAAATAGTTTTGCAGAACTAGGACTGATTCACCCAGAATGGTGAATGAGTCCCACCAGGCCTAAAATTCAGCATCAACAACATTTTAGAAGCCATTTCCAATCTTCATCCATATTCTAGGTGCACACTTTTAGTTTCGTCAAGTTCTGTTGCAATTTGCATTCATTTCTAGGTGTTTTTGCATTACACAATTTGTTTTTCTTTAGTTTCCATTCAATAACCCATTAATATTATTATTTTCTTGCATTCAAACATTGCATCTAGGTATATTACATCTATATTCCATCCATATTGCATTGAATTTGAGTGTAGACATGAGCATTTTGGCCCTTCTTTCTCCTTTTAGGTGAAAAACCCTAGAAGCGCTATAAAGGATTAGGGTGCCAAAAATCTATGCTAAATTTTGGTGAACTTTCTTTTTTGAATACTTTATTGTCTGATTTGGAGTCCTTCATTATACATCTAGCTTGCATTTATATTGCATTAGGGTTTTCATGAATTCATTTGCATGCTAGTTTTCAAATTTTGTATTCATAGAAAAGTGCATTTAGGTTGCATTTTTGACATTTAATTTCATTTAAATTTTCTAAAATTTTGCATTTTTAACTTAGGTCTGCATCATAGCACTCCAAAAACATCAAAATCCATCAAAAATTTCTAAAATTTCTGAAAAAATCCCATACTGGGACTCATTCACCACCTTGGGCGAATCAATCCCTTTTGACCCCTGAAACTGTCTTTTACAGAGCTGCAAACCCTATTTCTATGCTTCTGTTTGGTGCCATTTCCTAGCTATATCAGTTGGCTGCATTTTTGTAACATGCATTTCATCAAATCTAATCTAAATTAGCTCATTTCATGCATGGTTTCAATTTCAAGTTTGCATTCTCATATTGTTACATAACATAATCAGTCAATTATCATCTGAAAATTTCATTTCATTTTAGCCTTTTACATTGCATTTTGAGTTAGCATAGATTGTTATTTCAAAATGTTAGTTTCAATCTTCTCCAAATTTGCAAAGAAAAATTTAGTCAATAAGCATGATCGTCATTCATTCAATGCATATCCTAGTTACGAGAGTCTCTTAGCACAAGATAGTGAAAATAACAATGTTAACCTTAAACTTACACCCACTCCCATATCTCCTATTTGTGTGGATAATGTGATAGAAGAGCATACAAACATAGATACTTATGATGATCATAATTGTGCTTCTCCTAATACCTCTCCTTTTAGTGATGAAGGTATCTTGGCAAAAGAAGACACAATCGTTGAGAATCATGAGGATTTTGTTTGTCATTCTCCTCATCCCCTTTGGGAAGATACTTTAGCATAAGAGAATGAAATCATAGAAACATTCTTAAACATCACGTTACCTAATTTCCATTGTGAGGATAATTTTTAGGAAGATAAGATTATAAATGATGAATATGTGTTGGTCTACAACAACCCTCTTTATGATCCTTCCCCTATCTATCCTATTTTGGAAGACATTCGAGAACAAAGGAACGACGTTGTAAAAGCTCATGATAATCATACTTGTTATTCTCCTAGTATCTCCCCTAGTTGTAAGGAAGATGCTTTGATGTTAGAAAACACAACCAATGAGAGTCATGAAAATCTTAGTTATTCCCTTTCACCTAAGAAAAACCTTATTGAGCAATCCAATTCAACCATTGATCATCCTCATACTTGTGATGAAGTTGTTTTAGGAGAACCAAACGTAGAATGTTAAGAAAATTTGGTTTATAGTTCTCCTCAAAACCCTCCTCCTAGGAACAATATCATGATGCAATACACAGATCACAATAATGATATAGACTCTCACTTGCTAAGGGATGTTAACATTATTCAACCTCAACTCATTCTTTACCCCCCTTCACACAAACAAACTCAAAATAAACCTGAACCCATCCTTTACCCACTTAAGAATAATGTATCACAACAACTGAGTTACAATACCATTGCTCATACATATAACACTTGAAATAATCCGCAACCACCGCAACCAACCCCAACACCCTTACCTTTTCCTAATCCTATCCCCCTAGACCTTTCTTACTAGGTCTTCTTAGTCGAAAGGAGTACAATATTGTTGAACAACTAAAGAATACTCTTAGTAAAATCTCATTATGGGGCCTTATTCAAGCCTCCCCTCACTATCACAACATGATCCAATCAGCCTTGCAACAAGTTCTTGTCCCTTCTAATGCACAACCAACTAACATCGCAATCATGATCTAAGGAATAAATGCTAACATTGTTTTCCACCAAAGTGAACTTCCTCCTTTGGAAGTGCAAAAAAAAATGAAGCTTTTATGATTATTGCTCAATACAAACAAAAAGGGATTAAGCGAACTCTTATAGATACTAGTTCCGATCTTAATGTATGTGAAGTGAACCTTCTCGATAGACTTGGTGTTGATAGATCAAACATCCAATCCGATTCTTTAACCGTCAGGGGATTTGATAATGTAAGCAAACAACCACTTGGTTTGATCACTCTACCTATTACAGTTGGAGTGGCCACATTGGAAACACCAATCCATGTTATGCCTAATGATCTTACCTATAACCTTCTCTTAGGTAGACTGTGGATTCATGTAATGAATGGGGTACCTTCAACTCTTCATCAAAAAATGAAATACATCTACAACATCAAAGTATACACCCTCAACACTGATCATGAGCCTTATAGTGTCTTGCGACTTGAGAAAACCAAAGAGAACCCCTTGAACACATTAACACCAACCATACAAGTGGAACCCACACAACAACACGATGAACAACATACTAAACAAGTCATGATGCTATTAGAAGATGATTGGGGTTCCTTGGATTTAGAACATGACTTCATGGGCGAGTACAAAATCATCCAAAAAAATTCCAATAAGGAAAAAGACAAAACAATAATGTCCACACAAAATTCAGACGAAATTTTGAAAGCATCTGCCTCAACCACTTTAGACAAAGAAGAAAACTACACAATCACCTTTGACAATGCTTATGACCAACCACCACCTGATCCAAAAATAATGAAAAAGATTTATGGAAAAGGTTTTAAGAACATGAAACAACTTGGATATAGTGGAAAAGGATGCGGTGCTCATGAACAAGGTATCTGCAACCCTATCGACCTTATCACACAACAAACAACTCATGGTCTTGGTTATTGTCCTCTAATAGAGATCACAAAACCTTCAGCTAACATCAACAATATCACACAACACACTCCTAAATCATCCTTAACAGTCACCCATCCTACTAGTGGTCTTGAACATCATCCTTTACCAAACATAAAACAAACACCTACATCTTTGCTTAATGATTTTCCCTCCTCCTATAAGAGTGAGAAAAAAATCTTGCAATCTAGAGAAACTTGTGTTGGTATGAAATCTACTACTAAGTAAGATGTATCTTTGAAGAAAATCACAAGACCACCTTCTACCATTGATCAAGAAGGTATCTTGTCGAGACTCCTCCAAGATCACTTGATCACCCTCCCTCCCAAAACTTGAAATAAATGTTAAATTCCAAGACTTCATTCTGCACCTATCATAGAGTTCATGGTCATTCCACTAATGAATGTTAGGCTTTGAGTCATAAAATCCAACATCTCAAGGATTTTGGTATGCTTACCTCTGTGGGGGGTACCTAATTCCTCTAATTGATACCGATTTTCACTTTACCATTTATCTCATCAATCGTTTTGGCTCACCTTTGTCCTACACTCAGTGGCCCAGGCAAGGGGTTTATTAGCCTTGTTCTTGTATGTCACTTGTTATAGACTCCTCTGGCTAGTCATTAATCTTTCATGAATACATAAGAGCAAGCTTGGGATGTGGATGACATGCCTTACATTGGCTTGCATATGAAATACTTCTCTTTTTCATGATGTAGCTTCTCGAAAACATATGACTTGGCATAGGAATTTCCAAGTAACCTCTCATGTTCTCCTTCTTATAATTTAAAGAACTTTCTCTCAGTACTGGTGTTCACAACCGCTTTAAAGTGGGGGCATACATCACCACTCACATTTCATTGTGTGATTTTCTTTTTCTTGCAATTTCCTCTCTTGGACACATTTGGAAAAATGTTCCCCAGGATGAGACCTTGCACTTCTCCTCTCTTGGAAACAAGATGAGACCATTTGTGTTTATCTTCTCTTGGAGAAATTTGGCATGATGTTCCCTAAGATGAGACATTGCACAAAAAAATCAAAATCCCTTTGAACAATCCTTCACACTATTCTGCATTAATAATGTCTATGAGTGTCAAGCATACAAAGTTTTTCTTACCTCATAGAGCTCAAAAACCATTTTCATTTTTGGTGCCTTGTTAAAGTTATCAGGAGGTATAACTTTGATATGGTCGAGTGGGAAGCCCATTCCGCTGCAAAACTTTCCCCATAGCCACCTATGTGTTTGTGAGTGCATACCAACTAGTGTATGTTTCTCACCTTGTGGTCTTTCTCACTTGATGAACTACCACTAGTTCTATCACCCCAGAGTGAGTATGCATTTTATTTTTTAGACAAATGGCCTAGATCTAATCCAAAACTAGTTGGAAAAATGATCGAAGCATGATCCACCCCTTTCATTTTCACCTTTCTCTTCTTGCCATTGCATGATTATGTATCTTGATGGTTTGACTTAGGATCTTGGATCCTGGAGGCTTGACTACCTTCTTGATCTTTTTCATTCTTTGTCATCTGCATTTGTACACTCGGATCTCCCTTGGATGTCTACTTTAGTGCGAGTTTGAAGCAAGTTCATTCTCTCACTAAAGTGGGGGCTAAATGTGGTGAAGAAAAATGGACACTTTTTTCTTGATATGAGAATAATTCATGATAAATTGGACTTAATGAGGCCTTGATTTAGTGTTGTGAGGTGTTTTATGCATCCACACTAGGTCTTGGACCCTTGAAAATGCATTTATTGATATCTTGTGAAGGTGTTGTAAAGTGTTGTAAAAGGATTTCACACTTTTCTAGACTTAATAAACCCATTTCTCCCTAATTCAACATTATAAAATGTATTTAATTGCATCTTCACATCAATCTAGAAGGCTTGTAAAATAAACTTAATGTTTTTGATAAAGGAAAAAAATACGTTTTATAGGGACCTAAAACCACAAAGTTTACAACAAGAAGGAATAAGTGTTAAAGATACCAAAACAAAAAGGATGCAAAAAGAAAAAATCCCAGGAAACTCAACAACCACTAACCCAAGGACAACAAGGGCCACCAAAAAAACCCAACCAAAAAACTTAATTTTAAACTAGTGTTGTAATGTGTCTTTCACATTCACATTGGTTCTTGTGCCTTCCTTGGCTATGTGGAACTCATTTTAGTGTTGTAAAGTGTATTTAATCACACTTTCACATTGAATTATGTGTCCCAAGCCCTAATTACTATTTACATCATCACTAATAGGCCCCTATTACCACATATTGTGCATCTTGAGGCAATATTTGATGAAAAACCTGACATAGTCACCATAAAAACCTTATTTCCTTATCTCCTAGCATCCTAGCTGGCTGTCAAAATGGCCCATGTAGGACCCATTTTCCATCCATGGCGAATCAGTCCCATCTAGGTGGGACCCATTCACCATGGGTGGCAAATGAGTCCCATTTGACCCAATTTTGACCTTTGAATTGGGAAAATTTGAAATTTAAGTTTATTATTTTCACATGTCGGCCTTAGGGATCCAATTTTTGGGCTAATAAGGTGAATTTCCTATAAAATCAACTCTCTAAACCCTAAATCACATTCATTCTTCATTATCCATCCATCATTCTTCCATCTCAAGTCAAGAAACTTAGGGTTTCATCATTTCAAGCCACCAATATATAAATTTTTAGACATTCAAGGACAGATTATTCATGTTTTGTTACAGAAATTCAAGATCAAACATCATGGCAAGGTTCATAAATTAGAGTTTTAGAAGCAAACACTTGTAGAGAATCAAAGTGCAGTCTGAGAGCTCCATATTCCACCTTTGAATATTCAAAAATTCAAAAGTGGACTCATTCACCATGAGTGGCGAATGAGTCCCACTTCTAGGTCAATTTTGAGTTTTCTGCATTTTTAGATACCCTTTTGTTAGAAACAGGTTCTGAAACAATTTTGCAGAACTGAGACTGATTCACCCAGAATGGTGAATGAGTCCCACCAAGCCTAAAATTAAACATAAGCATAATTATAGAAGCCATTTCCATTCTTCATCCATATTCCAGGTGCACACTTTTAGTTTCGTCAAGTTATGTTGCAATTTGCTTTCATTTCTAGGTATTTTTGCATTACATATTGTGTTTTCAAAAAAAATGTTTTTCTTTAGTTTCCATTCAATAACCCATTAATATTATTAGTTTCTTGCATTAAAACATTTCATCTAGGTATATTACATCTATATTCCATCCATATTGCATTGACTTTGAGTGTAGACATGAGCATTTTGGCCCTTCTTTCTCCTTTTAGGTGAAAAACCCTAGAAGCGCTAGAAAGGATTAGGGTGCCAAAAATCTATGCTATAGTTTGTTAAGATTTTTTGAAAGAGGTGGTTACCCCAACTATTTTTTGATCAAAATCTCATTGATTTCCAAAATTTGAGACAAGGCGAGATGTTAGTAAATACATACTGGGAGAAGTTCACTCGTCTCTTAAGGTACGTACTAATGTACCAAAAGAATGAGCGATTTCGAATCAGGAAGTTAATTATGGGACTAAATTCCCAAATAGGTTGAGATGTGGATGTAAATGGTCCAAACACTATGGACCTAGTATATGAGAAGGCAATCGAGCAAGAGAAAAAGCTCAAAGTCATCTTGATCTATAGAGAGGAAAAGAATCGAAAGAAGATTGATGACCTCAATTTAATCAAGCTCCCAAGAATTTTAATGAGGGGTAGGAATTTCAAAGGAAAGGGGGCAAGGGATCTCACAAAAAATGGTATGATCCAAGGAAGGATCATTGAGGAAACAACTACAACATTGGTAACTATAACAAATCTGGAGGGAATGGTGATAATTTCGAAAGGCCAACGAAAAGGAGAGGACCAACAAGAGGATGTTTTACATGTGGTGAGGATAATTTTTCTAATCAATGTCCCAATAAGCCATCAATTTCATATCCACATGGTAATTCACTTCCCCCTTAATGGTTTTCATTTCAACAAAGGATCCATGTAGTAGTGGACAATTGACAAGATGAATACTGGATCACCCCAGTGGAAACTCCAGGTATTTTGTTTAGTATACCTAATTCCATACTTATTGATATTGGAGCCACTAAATTTTTTGTTTCACCTAGAGTAGCTAAATAAATTTCTAGGAATGCTATTTTTATGGAAGTATCTTGAGTTGTTGAATATGAAAACTAGGCAAGAGCAATGGTGAATCAATGTTTATTTGAGGCAAAGGTTGAACTTCCAATTTTCTCGACGAAAGTAAACTTGTATGTAGCTCCCTTAGGTTCTTATGACATCATCTTAGGTATGAATTGGATATGGAATCATAGAGATAAAGTGGATTTCCATGCTAAAAATTTAGAATGTTTAGATGACCTAGGTAACCAAGTGTCTTTGCAAGGAACTCCTAGGGAAGTAAAATTGTGACAAATTTCAGTTGTGCAAATGCATAGGGTGAAAAAGAAAGGTTGCCAAGTCTTCACAGTTAAAATTGACAAACTTGAAGAATTCATGGAAGTCACTCCTCAAGATAATGCTATGAATTGTGAACCTCAAGATTCTCAAGAAGTTAAAGAAGAAGTGGTGGAATTTGGAGAAATGAATATGGAGAAGTATTGTATCTTATGAAAATTTGTGGATTTCTTTCCAGAAGAACACCCTAGATTGCCTCCCAAGAGGGTATTTGATTTCTCCATTGACCTAGTACCAGGGTTAGAACCTATATCTAAGGTACCTTATATGATGACTACAATGGAATTAATGGAGCTGAAGGCACAATTGGAAAAGTTGTTGTCTAAGGGATTGATAAGACGTAGTGTTTCACCTTGAGGAGTGCTAATGATCTTCATGAAGAAGAAGGATGGTACCCTGTGCTTATGTATAGATTATTGGATGCTTAACAAAGCTACGATAAAGAACAAGTATCCATTGCCATGTATTGATGATCTCTTTGATCAGATGCAAGGAGCAATAGCATTTTCAGAGATTAATCTGTGATCTGGTTATCACCAACTCAAGATCAAAGATGAAGATAGTTTCAAAACTGCTCTCAAGACTAGATACAATCATTATGAGTTCACAATTCTACCTTTTGGACTTACGAATGCACCTGCAACATTCATGAACCTAATGAACAATGTATTTAGAGATTGCTCGAATAGGTTTGTATTAGTTTTATTGGACGATATCTTAATCTATTCCAAGAATGAAGAGGAGCACCGTAAACATTTAGAGATAGTTCTCCAATGACTAAGAGAGCACAAGTTATATGGAAAATTATTTCAAAAGGAATTGTAGTACCTAGGTCATGTAATTTTGGCTAAAGAGATTACGATTGATCTAGATAAAATAAAGGCGATGCTAGAGTGGCTAGTGCCCAAGAGTGTACCATAGGTTAGAAGTTTTATGGGTTTGGTTGGTTACTATAGGAAGTTTGTAGATAAATTTTATAGGATAGATTTTCCTATTACTTCATTACATAGGAAGGGTAAGAAGTTTGAGTGGTCAAAAAAGTGTCAAGTAGCATTTTACCTACTCAAGGAGAAGTTGACTACCACACCAATTTTGAAGGTACCTGATCCAGAGGGAAACTTTACTGTCATAAAAAATGCATCGAGAGAAGGGTTAGGAGGAGTTTTGATGTAAAAATAGCAAGTCATAGCTTATGAATCTAGAAAGTTGAAGCCCTATGAACAAAATTATGCATCACATGATCTAGAGTTAGCAACAGTTATTTATGCATTGTAGATGTGGAGACATTATTTGATGGGAAAACCTTTTGAGCTAAAGACCGATCATCACAGTCTGAAGTATTTATTTACCCAACCCAATTTGAATGCATGACAAAGAAGGTGGTTGGAGCTTATATCTGATTATGACTTTGACATCAACTACATCAAGGGAAAAGAGAATCAATTTACAAATTCCCTAAGTCATAGAAGGAATATCGCTTCAATGGTAATAATTCAACCCAACTTTAAGGGACAAGTGTTGTAGGAATACATGGGTGACGAATCTTACAAGCAAGTTAAGGAAGCACTCACAAATAATCCACAAGATGCAAGGTATAAAGTTTTTCACTTTGAACCAAATGGATTGCTAAGGTTTAAAGTAAGAGTTTATGTACCTAATTTAGAGGAGTTAAGGAACCTGGTGTGGAAATAAATTCATAGTTCACCATACTCTAGACATCTTGGTGTGACAAAAATGTTGGTGGATGTGAAGCCATTATATTTTTGGAAAGGAATGAAGTGGGATGTTGTAATACTTGTTGCAAGATCTTTAGAGTGTCAAAGGGTAAAAGTAGAACATCATCACCCTGTAGGTCTTTTTATCCACATGATATTCTTGAAAATAAGTGGCAAGTCATTTGCATGGACGTTGTGCAAGTTCTACCTATGTCAAGGAGTAAGCACAATGCTATTCTAGTGGTGGTGGATAAGCTAACTAAGGTAGCACATTTTATTCTAGGGAATTTAACTGATGGAGCTCTTTTCATAGCTCAAAAATTTATTCAAGAGTTTTAGATTGCATGGGATTCTTGACAATATCATTTCAAATAGGAATGCTCGTGTGACATATAGGTTTTGGAAAAGCTTGTTCTCTTCACTTGGAAATTAGTTCAACATAAGTTTAGCTTATCATCCAAAAATGAACGGATAAAATGAAAGAGTTAACCAAGTGCTTGAATATCTACTAAGAATGTATTATATTGATAAATAATACAAGTGGGAAGATTACTTGCCATTGGTTGAATATGCATACAACAATTCTTATTATTCTACAATCAAGATGGCTCCATTCGAAGCATTGTATGACAAAAATGTCAAACTCCTATAAGCTGGGATAAGATAGAGTATAGGATAAGTCTTGGGAAAAAAATGTTATTCAAAATGGAGGAGCAAGTAGGAATTATTAAGCAAAGGCTAGTAGAATCCAATGATAGGCAGAAAAGTTGTAGATTCTAAACGGATACCAAGAAATTTTGTAGTAGGGGAAAAGGTGTTGTTGAGGGTTAACCTCATAAGAGTTCCATAAAGTTTGGAAAGTCATCCAAAATAACTCCATGCTATGTAGGTCCTTTCAAAGTTCTTGAGGAAGTAAACCCTGTCATTTATCGAATTGCGTTGCAACCAGCTCTTGCCAAGATGCACAATGTCTTTCATGTCTCATACCTTAAAAATTATATACCACGTGTAACCATGTTATTTATTGGAATGATTTATAGGCACAAGACCTAGGAGTGGTAAAAATTGAGCCTCTCAAAGGTGCTCAAAACATGTAAGCATTTTTGCATAACATAGAGGTTCTGCAATGCAAAGTCTAGTGGGACCAGTATGCAGAAGATTTTTCCACTTGGGAAGACTATGCTAAGATTAATCATAAGTTTCCTCATGTCTTACATGCTTTTGAGGGTTCTTGAAAAATAATTCTAATGTGCTTTATGTTCTTTATTTTATGTCTATGTGTGCTACTTAAAATCATTAGGGACGATGATTCACAAGGGGGGATATGTTACACGCCATTGTGTTGCTACTTATTTACTTTTACCTAGTTTGGTGAAAATGCTTTAAGTGATATGAAAATATGAAGAATCAATGTTTGATTTAATTTAATGTTATGAAAGGATTCTAAATGTGAAATATATGATGCAAATAAATGTATTTGTTTTCGGCTAACTACTATTGTAAAGAGTAAAGTTGGATGCAGAATAGTATCAAGCTTCCTAAAGAGAGGGGAAGTATCACTTAGGGAGAAGAACTTGGTCTAGTAACCTTTGATAAAGACCTAAATTGATATTTCACACACACACTTCTAGTTTGGTCATGTTAGGATAGTATCTTGGGAACTAGTAAATTACCTCTAGTATTGTTTGAATATGATTAGAAGTGGTTAGGGTTTTATTTGTGAATATTCTAGTTTTGAGGGTTGAAAGTATTGAGTCTCTTTGTATTGATTGATTTCTTCTTTATGTGTTTATATTTAATTGATGGGATATATAAAATGTATATATATATATATGTATGTGTCAACGATAAACTCATATACATGAGTAAATACGTGCATGAGTATAGTAGATAGACGTATCTATGCATGCTCATGGATGGATTACCCATATGCATGGGAATATCGATTGAACAAGGTGACATATTGTAAGACCGAGGATACTAGTATGGTTTGATTATGCTTGAATCATGAAGAATCAAAGCATAACATAGCCACTAATACTCAATCTTAAACAAGATCATTCAAATGAAAGATAAACTAAATATATATTGAAATGAAGCATTCTAAACTATGAAAACATTTAAATATCTAATCTAACCCACTTGAAACTTATCCCATTTTGGAATTGGTGTCCTATTGATGTGGAACAACGACTCTTTCCCAACCCTGCAATTAATGAGCTTGTTCCAATGGATTCTATTGAAGAGAATCGATGGAACTGTTGTGATATATGGATGAACACATGATTTATGCTAAATTGAACATGATGCAAGCTAAATTAATATGATTTTATGCTAAAATGGTCTAAATATGCAATTGCTAAGATAATCTAAATGAGATTTAAACCAAAAAAAGATTCAAACCCTAATCTATAAACAAGCTAAATGGATGCATGGAAGCCATTAATGGAAGCTTAAAGTAATATGCAGCTAAAAATGAACTAAAATATGCTAAATGTGAACAAAGATGAGTGTGAGTGTGAGTTATTCCAACAAAATAAGTTTGAAAATTGAAATATGGATCCATTTGTCTCCAAATAGTGTTCTATTTATAGGAAAGCAAGTGAGAAATGGAGGGTTGAGATAAAATAGGTTAATCAACGGTCAAGGATGGAGGAAATTGGAGGCATGGATCATGGATTGTCATCAATGGGTGAGAATGAAAGATAATATTTAATCAAGGGTTCTCATTCCTTCCAAACAAACAGACTTTTGACTTGTTTAAGAGGTCAAAAGTTAACTTGCTCAAGAGGTTTCAATTTTAGCTTGCTCAAGAAGCCAAGTGAGAATATTCTCTTTTTCAAATGATTGGAGGAGAGAGAATATTCTTATAGAATATTCATATGGGTGAGGAAAAATGTTATTTAGTTAGTTAAAACTAAATTTAATTGTGTAAAGGAGGAATATTCTTTTGGAATATCCCTTTGTAAGTGGGAGGAATTGGGTTAATTAGATAATTTCTAATTAAACAAGGTTTAATCATGCAATTATGGGATTTAGAAGAATACTTGATATTCATTAAATTAAATCATTTAATGAATGGGGGAAAGGTGAAATGACATTTAATTAAATAGCTTAGGGTTATTTAATTAAATAAGAAGACTTAGGGAATTAGATTAAATAGTTTGATTTATTTAATTCAATGAGATGAAATGTTAGCGTGAAAGGGGGTGAACTAACCTGATTTGATGAATTAGGTTAATAGATGTAAATAATGAAATTAATTAAATAGCTAGGATAATTTATTTAATTAAGTGGAAAGAGGATGGGTTTCAAGAGGAAATGATGTTAGTGTAGACACTTAAAAAGTCCTGATTGATACTATGCATCTGATTATGATAAATTAACAACATTTCTTCCTAAATGACCTCAAACTAACTGGTTAATTAAATAATCAACATTATTTAGTTAAAATAAACAAATTCAACTATTAATCAAATAATTAAATTTATTAGATTAATTCACCCTTCTAACTAATATTCATCATATTTAATTAAATCAAAACATTTAATTAAATACCCCTAAGTCCTCTCATTGTATTAAATAAATCAAATCAAATTTCATAATCCCCTAACCCATTCCAATTAATTAATTCTAAATTAATTAATCTTAAATCACTTTCTAATCGGCATTAACAAATCCTCAAGAGTTAAATCAACCCATGGTCAATTAACCGGGTTGCACATGAAATTCATTTATTTTAATTAACTAATTCCTCTATTTATCCTCACAATAGCATATTCCAAGGAATATTCCTCCCAACCACCTCCTTATTCAATTTCCCTCCAAAGGTTTCAAAAACATCCTTACTCTTCTCTTGCATCTTCAATCTCCTCTTACATCCTCTAGGAGCATTCTCATTTATTCTCTTACATCCCCCTAACACATTTCCCAAAATGTGCTCCACTCTCACCCAATAGGATGTGACAAGTGTCACATTATTGGATTTCAATTACCAATTTCTCTCATTTCTCAACCCTTTGAGTTCTATAAATAGAAGCATTCTTTCACAATATGGATCCATAACTTCAAACATTCTTACTATAGGCTCAACTCATTTTCATCATTTTCATCATTTTAACTAAGTTTTATCACCATTCTGAATCTCACACTTTGGATTTTAGCTAAGATTATTTTCATCAAAGGAGCACCACTCCCCCTATGGGATGAAGGTTTAGCTATTTCAATTATATTTCATTTTATCTTTTGGTTATTATGCTCTCATTTTCATGTTTTCTCTTTGATTTAGCTAAGAATTTCATAGGGAATACTAGATTTGGCTTTCCAACATGTTTAACAAGTGTTTGTTGATCTTGTATTATTTGGTTATGGGTTTGGTGTTCACATTTTGGCACTAGGAGGGCTAACCATTTTATTTTGACAAATTTTGCTTGAAAACACCATTTTTTGCAGCTACAGGGGAGCGACGCCGCATCTGACTGATACATCACCTTTGCTTACAACGTTACATGCACTTGCTCATAGAGTGTCGCCTTTGTCTCTAGCATTGCCTTCACCATGTCATGTCACTTTTTCTCATTACTGGCACACCACATTTGCTACAACGTTGCCTTTGTCTCATCTATTTTCTATCTAAATTCTACTTCTAACAAAGCACTGCTTCTGATATTGCACCGCATATGCGCTCTTTGTCCTCTGTAGAGCATTTCCTTTTCTTTTCATTAGAGTGTCACCTTCATTTTCAACATCACATTTTCCAGTTGCAGAGCATTGTCTTTGTTGTCCAATGTATCCTTTGCAGGAAAGGAGGAAAACTGACTTGGAGAACTAAAAGCATTTTTTAATGCTCATTGGAATAGTTTTGGCTTTCCAATTTTTCTTTTCATTATCTGTTTTAGGACCAACTAGAGTTATTTTGGGCTTAAAATTAACAAAAAACACAAGCTTTGTCAAAGTTAGATTAAAATTGAACATTAGGAACTTACTAGACTTTGATTTTGGGCTAAAATTGAACAAGACAAACTCACATTTAGCTTGGTGCTTTAAAATAATTCATCTTTACTTTGGGTTTAAAAAGAATTTGTGCATTCATTGTTTTGTGAGTTTTTTCAATTTCTGTCATTTGAATGTGTATGCACTTCTCTCACGCCACTCAAAAATATTGAGAATCAAAAGCATTCCATTGACATTGTTTGTCTAAAATCACTCACACATTTCAATTTGGATCTAAAATTGAACAATCACGTGAGTGTGAAGGAAAGGCATTGTGTGCGTTTCCTCCTAGCGCTTTACACAATATAGGTGGTCAAACTAAAAATGTAATTCTTTGCTTTTTTTCTTTTTCTTTAGAGGGCCTGCCTCCCCACTTCAAAAGGAGGGAACAACCCAAGTGGTAATGAGCTAAATCCAAGCTCTTTCGAACCGCTATATAAATTTGTGATTGCAAGGAAAATTTGTAATCAACGATAAGCGGTACATGATAGCCCTCCCCCAGTATCTTATGATATGTAAATCCCTTGTTCTAAGGGTTGGGAGACCTCTTGACAAAGTTTATCATAGTATCCCCTGAACTAGATGTCCTTACTACAACCCTTTGTTTAAAGGCAAAAATTCTAAATACTTGGTGCAAGAACGGTCATTCTGAAGCCACCCCACATTTGTACTATTCAAAGTAGAAACAAAAAAAAACCTTAAGGTCTTTAGATCTTTAGGATTTAGAGATTTGGTGGTCCTGAGAAATGTGTGCTATGGAGGGGAGCCAATGTCACCAAATCTCTAACTGTTTGCTTTGTATCAGTGTTTGGATAAATCTGAGTGGGGACTCAACAAGTTAGCCATTTCTAACCTAGGGTTGTGTAATTTGTGAGTTAGTCAAATACATTGCTTGGATCTCAAACTTTGAAACAAACATTCAACAAGTCATCAAAATTTGAAACCCTTTGGAAAGAACAAATATCCTTGAAAAGTCCAAATATTATTGCTTGTCCCTAAGGATTTTATCTTTAGAGGCTTCTAAATATTTGGGCCTATATCTCAATTTTTTCTCTCCAAAGTCAACCTAGGAAAACTATGGCCTTGATTCTTTGATTTTCACATAATGGACCTTGTGGAATGAAAATGAGTCAAGACATAGACATTCAGTTTGAAAGTTAAGCAAGAAGTGTTGATGTGGTAAAAATAATCCATTTAATCAAGATAAAATACAATTGGATCCCACATATGTGTTTGATCTCATGATTTCCCACGAAGTCAAAATCCTGAAAAAAAGGTTCGTTAATCGTCATAAGCATCTTAGTTCAAATCTCTCAAAAAACACCTTTTAGCACTTCATGAAACCAAAGATAGATTGGTATACAACTTTTACAAATGTGCTTCAAGAAACAATCCAAACTTGTATTCCTTCTATTATTGTTAGGATCCTAGTCTTTTCCAATGTTTTGAATTTATCACACAGGGTTGAAAGTTTTAGAGGTATAGCATGTTCTTCAATACCTTGGTGTTGTAAACAAAGTCTTTCTAGGTTCATCTAGGATCAAACCAACACTTTCATTTTTCACATCATCAATCAAATCCCATCTCACAAACAACTTTTAGAACCTTGGAAAAAATCATTCATGCTAAACTTTTGGTAAATCCTTTAATCAAAATCAAAATCGTCTTGTTTGGCTAAGTATGTGTGGATGAATCCTTTCTCACACATTTAGTTAAATTATCACCCCCTTTGGACAAGTTTACCCCAAGATAACATCTAATATCTTGGGATCTACAAGTCCATTATCCAAATCAAACCAAACCAAATAAAAATAAAAATCCTAAATCCTAAAATCTATTATTCCTCCAAAGTTCTCAAAATTTCAATCATCCATATCATTCACCCTTTATTTATCACATCACCATCATTTGATCCTTAACATCCTAGATTTTCTTTTTGTACCTAAAGTTTATACCAACCTAAGGAGTTAGAGGTTTACCTCCCATATTCATAAAAAAATTATCCCAATTTTATGGTTCAAACAAGATCACAACATAAGAAGATCATGGAGCAAAACATAGAAACATCCACTTCAAGTGATTTGATCCAATTTGCATCAAAATTCAACCCTAGGGAATCTATCAACCCTCCACTTAACCCCCCTTGACTACCACAAGATCTTCAGGAGGGAGGTTTCCAAGTGGAGGAAGTCACCAACAACTTCCAAGGGATGACCCAAAATGAAATAATTGAACTAGTCCAAAATCTTGAAACACACAAGATTGCTAATACAGTCATGAAACTCAATCCCACACAATACATGTTGGAATTAGCAAAGGAAGGGGCGAAACTCCCTTATGATTTTGATGTGAGCACTATTGTTGAGAAACCTCTAGGGAACATGCCACCCATATCATTCACACCTTCATTCCCAAGCATCATCCAACCCATCATACAACCAACATCATCTCATGCTCTAAGTCAACCCATTATCACCAAGGGAAGTTCATTACTCCAAGCCCTTCAAGGGCATCCACTTGTCAATAATCAAGATCTAGAGGCTAACACAATATTGGGTATGCCTAGTACCATCCCACAAGATCCAAAGCATCCATATGTGCCACTCATTTTCCATGATACAAACAATCCCTCCACCTATTCCATAATATTGGCATACCCTCTTGATATGCAAGGCTCTCTCCCCATGATATCACAAGGACAAGTGGATTTATTTGGACAAGTGGGTACTTTCAATGCTTCCATCCCACAAGGGAAAACACCACCAATATTCTCATCATTCCCTCTTTTGACATCAACATCTACACCAATCCAAGGTTTAGGGAAATCCCCTTTATCCAGCATACCAATCCAAAACCAATCAAATCAAATCAATCCATCAATCACAAATCAAATCAACATGTCGATCATCCCAAATCCTCTGAGCATGCCACTGATATTGCAACACCAAGTGGTACCAATCCAAACATCAAAACCGATTATCACATCATCTACAACACTTCAAAACATGGTCTCCCAAGGACCTAGCACATAAATCATACCATCTACCACACAACCCCTTGTCATCACTCAAAAAACACCTCAACAACCACCCCAAAAAACCCTCATCACACCATCTCATAGCATCCCACAAAATCCCCCACCTCCACCACCAAATCCCAACATAGAAAATCAATATAGCATTATGCTGCAAGTAGCTCAACAAGCGTACCAAAAGGCACTTCAACAATTCCAAGCACAACAAGTTCCACAACAAGCAAACCAGGGAGGACAACAAGTTTTCCAAGCACAAGCACAAGATTTTCTACAACAACAACAAGATGCACAAGCTGCACAAGCCACACAACAAGTGCAAACTCAAGGCCAAGCTCAAGCTCACGAACAAGCTCAATACCAAGCACAACAAGCCCAAGCACAAGCCTTGTTACAACAACAAGCCTATCAACAAGCTTTGCAACAACATACACAATAGTAAGCACTATTGGCTTAATAACAACAACAAGACTAACAACAAGCGTTGTTGGCACAACAACAACTACATGCATACCAACAAGCGTTGATCACACAACAAAACTTGCAGCAACCTTTCACAAACATGCAACCAAATTCCTTGAACACAAACACACAAGCCACCCCATCTTTTATCCAACCAAGCATACCATCTCAAAACATGCTCATCCCACCACCAGATCTGCAAAATGACCTCCCCACATAGGTCAAATTTCTCTCACAACAGATACAAGACATCCAATCTGAGAAGGTGAAAAGATCACACACACAGGGAAACCTGTGTCCCTATCCATTTGATAGAAACATTGCTATGGTTCCATTCCCACAAGGATTTGAGATACAGAAATTCAATAAATACCGTGGGAAGGGAAACACAGAGGACCATATCAGAGAGTTCCACGTACATTGCATGGAAGCGAAAAATGATGATTCTTATCTTATGAGGATTTTTCCTCAGAGTTTGGCTATTCCCACCATGGAGTGGTTCTTTCACTTACCTCCCAAAATAAAAAAGTTCCAAGAAATCGTGGATCTATTCATTGAAAACTACTCTTTCAACCTAGACATGGAGGTAAGTCTAGAAGAACTATCTGGCCTCAAATAAGCCAAAGGGGAGACATTCAAAGCCTTCTTGCAATGATGGAGATCTAGAGCTAGCAATAGAAAATGGTCCGTGCCTAAAGAACAAATAGGGACCATTATCTCCAACCTTGAAAGGAGCTTGTCTTTCCACTTGAAAATGCAATGTATTACAACATACGACCAAATGATACCCAAAGTTCTTAACATCAAAAGAGCCCTTATAGCACAAGGGGGCACACCCACATACCAAGACAATCGACCATCAACAAGTTATGATGAAAAACCTCACATGTGGGCCAAGAACAAGAATGTTACTAATGATGGTGTCGTTGATGCCAAAGTTGTTATCAGTGCCCTGAGGAAAAATACACAACAAAAAACATACCACCAACCACAAATCAATACCCAAAACAACCCACAAATCAACCCATCATCTCAACAACAACCCCACAATCAAATTGTCAACAACATAAATGCTCAAGGGGGGCCACCTCCAAAGAACAAATATCCCCCTAAACAAAAAAATATTTAACTTGGGGAACTAATCAAATCTGTCATGCAACAACTAGTACAAGAAAACCTTATCAAAATCCTTGTCTACAAAAATTTCCAAGAGCCTCAAGTTAAGCCACCATGGTATAACGAGAAGCACCTTTGTGACTTTCACAAATAAAGGGACACATGACAACCAGTTGTATGAGACTCAAGAATTTGATCCAAGATCTCATTGATGATAAGACCATAACCATTGAGCAACAAGTTGGGAATCAATATCTTAAGATATACACAAATCTGATGTCATATCACAATAAAGGAAGCAACAATGGTAAAGGAAAAAGCTACAACAATGTGAACCATATTTATGACCATGTTGTTGCATCCTTGGATGAATGGGTAATAGTTTTCAATATCAAAGGACCTAGAGCCAAGTGTGGAGTCACCACATGTAGCGACTGAATCTCCATCCTAGGACCTTCACCACCACCCAAAGCACCCTGGCTACTAATCCAAAATCAATCCCTAATGGTTACATTTTCCTAGAATAGCTAAAAAAGATCCCCACCCAAATCTCCATCATAGAGTTGCTAAAAATCTTGCTCACACATAGGGACATCCTAGAGAAGGCATTGGCCGCATCCTCCACCCCCACAGATCTTGATGTAGACCAATTTCAAGCTATGATTGGACTTATCACTACACTGTATCTCCTCACATTCTCTGAGCATGATCTCCCAACCCAACCATCTCATAACTGTGCACTCCACCTTGAAGTCCTAGTCCACAAGAATAAAGTCAAACAAGTCTTGGTGTATGGAGGTGCAGGTTTGAATGTTTGTACCCTACAACTAATAAAGAGTCTGGGATTCTCAGAAGATGTCATCAAAAAAGGAAAAGGTATCACTATCAGGGCTTATGATGATCAAGAACGGGTGTCTCAAGGCAACATTCAACTCCCTATCCAAGTAGGGCCAATAATCATGGAAACAACTTGCCAAGTCCTTAACCTTGAACTCCCATATAATATTCTCCTAGGGTGCCCATGGATCCATGGGATGCAAGCTGTCACATCCAAGTTCCATCAATGTGTCAAATTCCCTTACTAAAATCAAGAAGTCACAATCCATGGTGACCTTGAACCTTTTTATTATTGCAAAAATATAGAGGCTAAGTATTATAAGATCCCCCAAGTCTCGAAAAATGATGAGGAACCCACATCCCCTTATCTTGACCCATCTACCTTAGCCTCCACTTCTGAGACAAAGACACCTTCTATTCAAAACATCCCAGATGTTAAGGTTGTAATCCAAGATAATGGGTATGGAGACTATAAAATGAAAAAGAGTGCCTTCATGGTGGGAGAGTTACGTCAATGTCCTATATCTCATGGGAAACCATAGCCAATCGACATGACATCTTAGGCCTTCAAAGCAGAACCTACCACCTTCAAAAAGTGGGGAGACCTAAATAAAGAGGTGGTAGATGAGAAAGATGTTTCAAGCCTATTGTATCAAGATGAAAGACCCGTACCAGATCTTCCCATGGAAGATGATAACAAAGGACTACAGTTAATGCTTAATTGGGGTTATAACAAAAATGAGAAGCTCGGGAAAAATGACAATGACCTATTTGAACCTATCATTCCTAACAAGCACCTAAAGAATCTTGGCCTTGGGTGTACCCATATGAAGATAACCATTCTTGGCAAGGGTACCTCTGTTAAAAAAGTCAAAGCTCCTCCTTAATTACCAATATCCATTGGTCTACCCCTAGATAACTATACATTCGATATAACTGACATATATGATGAGGATCCCATCTCCAATTTACCCATGTTATTTGAGGATTCCTCTCTATGATCACCACCATGTATTTTGAGTCAGATACCCAAGCTACCAACCTAAAAATCATTCACCCCCAACTCATCGATTGTGACCAACAAGGATCGCTGATCTTAGATACATTAAAAAATGATGAGGCTCTCTTAGAATTCATGGGACTAAGGGATAATCTACGGTATGTAGACTACAAAGCAGAGTTTGATATTGAGTTGAAAACACATGCGTACTATGGGGAAATGATTGAATCTCTTAGTCGCAAAATAGAAAATCTAAGAGTAACATCTAGGTCTCTAAGTGAAAACCACACTGTGGCACTTTCTGACCCAAAATAGTAAAAAGAAAGGACATATTTGATGGTGAAAACCTCTCTGAGGCACCAAAGGATGAGGGATTCAATATTCCCCTTAGTGCCATCCATTAGGAAAAATTAGCAGTACTGGCAGAAAAATGCAACCTAGTCAATCTAGGAATTGAAGAGACACCACACATCACTTTCTATGTCGAGTCACTTCTGACCAAGGAATAAGAAAATCTAGCTGTATTTTTGAAAGAAATGAAAGTAAAGTTTGTGTGGACCTATGCTGACATGCCAAACCTTGATCAAAGATCATGGTCCATCATCTAGCCGTCTATCCAAAGGTGAAACCAGTAAGACAAAAATTGAGAAATATGCATCCATAGATCACATTATTGGTCAAACTTGAGCTACAAAAACTCCTTGACGTTGGCTTCATACGACCCATTGATTATCCTAAATGGGTTTCCAACCTTGTACCTATTTCCAAGCCCACTAGGGGCATCCGAATCTGCACTGACTTCAAGGACCTAAACAAAGCATGCCCTAAGGATGATTTTTGTCTTCCCAATATAGACATGATTATAGATTTGATGGCAGGGCACATAATGCTATCATTGATGGATGGGTTTTTAGGATACAATCAGATTATGATAGCAAAGGATGATCAACATAAAATGGCCTTTACTTTTCCATGGGGCACTTATTGTTGGAACATGATGCCATTTGGGTTGAAGAACGCTGGAGCTACATACCAAAAGGATATGACTCTGATTTTCCATGACATGATCCAAAAATTTGTAGAAGACTATTTGGATGACATACTAGCAAAATCAAGAAGGCATCAAGATCACATATCAACATTGAGCCCTATCTTTGATTAATTGGAAGAATATGAGGTAAGACTCAATCCTAAGAAATGTGTCTTTGGTGTGCAATGAGGGAAACTCCTAGGGTATATTGTATCAATAATGGGAATTGAGATAGACCCTTCCAAAGTCAAAGCAATCCTTGACATGGAAGCACCACGAACACTGAAACAATTGAGGGGTTTATAAGGAAGGCTTTAGTCAATCCGTAGATTCATAGCATAGTTGGTAGAAAAAAACCATCCCATATTCTCATCTACTCCACAAGGGTGTAGCATACAAGTGGGACGAGAAATGTGATCAGGTATTTAATCAAATCAAAGAATACTTGCTGACATCGCTAGTCCTCATGCCACCAATCCAAAAAAAACCACTCATCCTCTACATATAAGCTACAGTGGAAGCCCTTGGTGCTCTCCTAGCTCAACATGATGAAACAAGGAAAGAGAGATCCATTTACTAAATTAGTAGGACCATGGTGGGATACAAGCTAAATTACACATTCATTGAGAAAGCTTTTCTAGTAGTAGTATTTTCCTCACAAAAATCCAGGCACTACATGTTGGCTCATCAAATAAAGCTTATGCCAAGATATACCCCCTCAATTATCTACTTTCTAAAGCAACACTCACAAGACAAATGACTAAGTGGGCCATGAACTCAAAAAAATACATTGAATATGTAGAATGGAAAGCCATCAAGGGACATGTAATTGTCGATCAATTAGCAGAGGCACCTATATATTTAGACAACCCACTAGTATCAGAATTTCCAGATGAGTCCATTTTCAACCTTAGTGCAACAGATCATTGGAAGGTATATTTTGATGGATCATACACACATGTGTCAGAAGAAGGAGTCTTCATCACACCACAAGGAGATTATATCCAAAAATCATACAGGTTGTCTTTCCCATGCACTAGAAAAATTTCTAAGTACTAGACTTTTGTCATAGGGCTTTGGATTGTAGTACAATGGAAAATTATGGAACTTAAGGTCTATGGGGACTCACAACTAATTATCAACCAATTCAATGATGAATATCAAACAAAGGATGATAAACTTACCTCGTACAAGAAGCTAGTGGAGGATCTCAAGGAGTTCATCGACATAAAATTTGAGCAAATATCGAGGGTAAACAACAGAGTAGCTGATGCTATGGCTACAATTGGATCATTGTTGGATTTCCCACACAACGTCCCTAAACATGAATTCCTAGTAGATTAGTTTCTCGTACCAGCTTTCGAGGTACTAGATTTTGAGTTCATGTGCGAAATCATTGGTCTTGATGATCCTTGGTACCATGAAATTTTCACCTACCTAAAAATAAGAGTCCTCCCCGTTGGCATCACCCCAAACCTTAAAAGAACCTTTATCAAAAAGCCATCATGTTTCATCATCTTAGGTAATACCCTCTACCGTAGGAGTATCAAAGGAACCCTCTTGCAATGGCTTAACCTCAAGGAAGCTTTGACTACTTTAACTGAGGTAGATGATGATATTTGTGGTTCGCATTCTAGTGGTATAACCTTGGCCAAGAAACTATTGAGGACTAGGTACTACTGGCCAATGATGGAGAAGGAATCTCATGACTGTGTCCAAAAATGTTTGCAATGCCAACAGTATGGGGACCTCATCTATGCACTAGCTCAAGAGCTCCAATTGATTATAACACCTTGGCCCTTTCCATAATGGGGTCTCAATCTCATTGGAAAAGTCACACCAACCTCATCTAATGGACATAAGTTCATTAACACTGCCGCATAGTACTTCACAAAGTGGGTAGAGGCCATCCCCATGACCTATATCATAGGGAAGCAAATATCCAAATTCATCCTAAAGTACCTCATTTTCCATTACGGTGTCCCACAAACCCTTATCTTAGATAATGGGACACCTTTAAAAAACTAGGATGTTCATGAGCTATGCCAAAAATTCAATTTCCAACATCACTTCTCCACTCCATACTACCCCCAGGATAATGGCCAAGTTGAGGCTTCTAATAAAACCATCCTAAAAATCCTCAAGAAAATAATCAATGAAGTTGGTCTCAACTAGAACCTATAGCTAAATCTTTCCTTATGGGCCCATCGAATGAGTATTTGCATGCCTACAGGTGTAAACCCTTTCTCCCTAGTCTACAGATTAGAAGCCATCATGCCCAATGAGATTGAACTCCCATCCTTAAGAATATCATTGAAAAATCTTATTTCTGATGAAGAGTATTGGGTGTCATAGTTGAACGAGCTATAACTACTGGATGAGTGGCACATGGATGCTTTGAACCACTTATAGGTATATCAGAATCATCTAAAGAGAAGCTACAACAAAAAAATCAAGAGTTGGTCATTTCAAGTCGGTGAGCTTGTGATGAAAGAAAATCAGAAGAATGTACCAAATCCAAACAACAAAGGTAAGTTTGAAACCAATTGGTTGGGACCCTTTGTCATCGCAACAAGTTATAAATCAAGAGCATATCATCTATCCACACCTGAAGGTGAGCCTCTATAAGAGCCCATCAATAGCTCCCACCTCAAAAATTTTTATGCCTAAGCTTGCAAGCTATAAATCAAAAATACAAAAATAAATAAATAAATAAATAAATAAATCGAAAAAGGATTGAAAACAATAAAGAAAAAAATCGTCCTCTAGTGAAAACCACTTTGGTGGTGCTTTGGGAAAGTACCTTGGTGCAAACCTGGCAATCAAGTGCCTTGTGTAAATAAGCATTGTCCATCCATCATGAATCCTTCAGCTTGTTCTCCATCGCTTTCCATTGCATTCGCCCATCACATTCCATTGATCCTTTGGTTACCCATCCGTGTCCACATCCTAGCTTGATCCTGTGTTGGTATCATGTTCCATCCTAGAACTACTTGGCACATTCCTAACGTCAGTTTGTTCTGTCTATATCGGAATAGTTTATCGCATCACACTGGGGGAAAGTCCCTATACCTACATTGGATTGGATTCATGTATATTCTTGAAATATTCCTTAAAATTAGAAAAATCCAAAAACATTCATAAGACCAAAATACCCAAAAACATCCAAAACATGTCAAAAAACTCAATAATAGGTCAAAAACATAAAAAGTCAAAACCAGAGTCGTCATGTCGAACTACGTTGTCTCTGAGCTTAAATGTAGGCAAGGCCATCATTGATGAGCCCCCGAGACAAAAAAACACAAAAAACATTTAAATAACCCAAAAATCCAAAAAATAGCCTCATAACATTTCAAAAACATCCAAATATTTGAAAAAATCCATCCATCTCATTTTGCTTCACCCATGATAATCAATCATCCATAATAAATCAATCATCACCTTCATCCTTTGGCAAAACAAACAAAAACAAGCACAAAAATCAGGAAAAGAAAACTTCAAATGCAAAATCAAAATCAAAGAACAAACTTTTAAATGCAAAATCAAACTCTTGATCATTCTCAAACATGCTAATCAAACCTTATATCAACGGCATTTTAAAACAACCTATCAACTTGCCACCATCCACTAACATGTCCTAGGATGCATCCTTCTTACATGGGCATTATCTTTGACAATCACTTTGGATACTTATCCTAAGAAAAACACATCCATTTGGCTAGAGGTATGAAGAACATTGAATTGTTTGTGCACTTGATCTTTTCTTTTGATTTATCTTATTATGCTCATTCCAATGACCTCTCGATGATTTCTAATCAAAACAATTTAGAGAGACAAGAATGGGGCATTGATCATTATCTTTTTTTTGTTGTGCTTGTTGGATATTCTTGTAATATAACCTTGGTCATGCTAATTTTGTTCGATTTGTACGGAGGATGTTTTGGATGCCTTGTTGACTATTGCATTGGGAGGTTTTTCCTTTCTATGTTTTGGTCCGAGATGTTTGAAATGTCTGAAGTACACTCTAACAAGGTTTCATATTCCAGGTGTGAACAGGGATGCTCCTATCTGATTGTTGAGTCAAAGTCTATCTCACTAAGTACAACGCCATCTTAGTTGTATATACCTTGATGCATCGTATCTATGTGTGTTATCAAAAATAAGGAAAGCTATTGTATTTACATCCCCAATCCCTGGATAAACAACACATCATCACCATTCATCATCATATCTAATAAAGTCTTGATGACTCATAAACTTGTTGGACTTCTGAATTTTCTTAGAATCAAGGGTTCATCCCTCTCATTGTTCTATCCTCTTTCATGCTAAGATGGTATCATGTCATTCACAAAAATAGCAGCATATCCATCATGCATCCATAAACCATCTGCATCCTACATAATCATGACATATCATCATAATAGGACAACATCATCCATCTCGCCATATCACATGCATTGTATCATCATTTAAAATGTTTAGGATAATATAGATTTATTATTCTAAGCATCTTAAAACCATCTCATTTGCATCATCATCATAATATAGATCTATTAGTCTAACCTTCTAATTTCACCATCTTGAACCTCTTTGTCATGAGCTCGACCTAAAATTAAAATTTTCACCCGATCTCTTGAGGGGGTAGTGTAGTAGCATAATTTCTTTCCCTGGGGCAGTAGTGGAGCATCCAAAAAATTAGAGAATTTTTAAATTTTGATATTGATAGTGTTATTCTTTGAACCAACATAGTAAGTACCTTGCTTCAAAGAGGGGCTAAATTTAGACACTTAAAACGTCCTTATTGATACTATGCATCCAATTCTAATGAATTAACATCGTTTCTTCCTAAATCACCTTGAACTAACCAGTTTATTAAATAATCAACATTATTTAGTTAAAATTAGAAAATTCAACTATCAATCAAATAATTAAATTTATTATATTAATTCACCCTTCTAACTAATATTCATCATATTTAATTAAATCAAAACATTTAATTAAATCCCCTTAAGTCCTCTCATTTTTTTAAATAAATCAAATCAAATGTCACAATCCCCTAACCCATTCTAATTAATTAATCCTAAATCACTTTCTAATCAACATTAACAAATCCTCCAGCTTTTAACTCCTCAAGAGCTAAATCAACCCATGGTCAATTAACCAGATTGCACATGAAATTCATTTCTTTTAATTAACTAATTCCTCTATTTATCCTCACAATGACATATTCCAAGGAATATTCCTCCCAACCGCCTCCTCATTCAATTTCCCTCCAAAGTTTCAAAAACCTCTCACATCCTCAATAACTTCTCTTACATCTTCAATAAATCCTCTTACATCCTCTCACATCTCTAACCAGATTCATTCAATTATTTTTACAACCTTTGAAATCCTCAACCATTCTCATTTATTCCTCTTACACCCCCCTTTCCTCAACACATTTCCCAAAATGTGCTCCACTCCCATCTAATAGGATTGTGACAAGTGTCACATTCCTATTAGCTCCCATTTTATCCCACATTCACCAATTTATCTCATTTCTCAATGCTTGAGTTCTATAAATAGAAGAATTCTCTTCACAATATGGATCCACAACTTCAAATATTCTTACTATAGGCATTTCAACTCATATCATTTCATCATTTTCATCATTTTAGCTAAGTTTTATCGCCATTTGGAGTCAATCTCACACTTTGGATCATCAACATCATCAAAAGCTTATCAAAGGGTTTGGGAAAGGGCTTATTTTCACATCAAAGGAGCACCATTCCCCCTATGGGATGAAGGTTTAGCTATTTCAATTAGATTTCATATTATCTTTTGATTATTATGCTCTCATTTTCATGTTTTCTCTTTGATTTAGCTAAGAGTTTCATAGGGAATACTAGATTTGGCTTTCTAAAAAGTTTAACAAGTGTTTGTTGATCTTGTGTTAGCTGGTTATAGGTTTGGTGTTCATAGTTAGTATACCTGATTCAAGTGCATGATATCATTTAGGAAATTTTTTAGTGTCTACACATATATAAACATATATATACATTATGTGTATATATGTTGATCAATATGACCGTGAATATATGTGTTTAAATATCAAGGTGTGATATATATATATACATATAAACATACGAGTATGTATTGACAAAAAGGATATGTCCATACTAGTATATTAATATATATATACGTATGTATACACACATGCATCTATATGTGAAATATGAGGATATGTGAATGTGTATTCGTATATCGAATAAAGTATTTTATAAACATATAAGTGGAGATACATATATATATACATATACACATATTTTATGGTATATATGTATAAAAATATATATTATATATATATTTTATATAAAATATATGTGTTAAACATTTCAATAGTGAATCATAGAATTTTTGGGTCTATGTACTTCTCTTGCACTCTTAGGGTTTTTCACCTAAAAGGAGAGAGATAGACCTCAAAGATCTAGGGGTTCATTCAAATGATGTTATGTGTGATGGAATGAAGACTAAATGGAATGATATGAATGCAACTAAGCTAAATAATTGAATGATTAAACATGCAAAACCAATGAAATATGAAATGTTTGAAAACACATTGTGTATTGCTAAAATGAACTAAGTGAATGAAATATGCAGAACAGAAAGAGATGGATAAAATCAGAGTGCACCTGGGAAAAATGTGATGAATCTGGAATGTCTAGAATGTTGATTGATGATGTTTCTCAAGCCTAACAAGACTCATTCACCATCTAGGGTGAATCAGTCCCTGTTTTGGTGAAAAATTTCAGAAACATTTTTCTGTCTGTTGAGAGCTGGATTTTGATGAAAACAATTTTCAGGCCCATAGATGGGACTAATTCACCATGCTTGGAAAATCAGTCCTCCTTCAAGGATCTAAAAAGTTAGAGGTTGATTATGTAGCTTTAGATCTTCCTTTCTGCCTCCTACAGGTCTCCGCTGTAGAAATTGTCAGAATCAAGTCTAAAAATGTCGTTTTCTTGATATTTTGACTTGAATGAAGAGAAGAAGACTTGAATGAATTTGAAATGAAATATTCAATGATTATCAAGCTTCCAAAGGACCTAAATCTGCATACAAACAAAACAAGAAAGAGAAATTGTTGATTGTTAAGGCATGGGAGTTTGCCTTGGTCAAACCCTGTTTAGGTAATTAAACCAAATTGATGAAATAAAGGAATGAAATATGAAACAATGGAATACATTACCTTGCAATGATGATTGATCTTGTAAGTCTACAAAAATACATGTAGAATCAACCCTTGGATGCTTTAGAAAGCTAACTTGAAGACTTCTAATGGAGAAACCCTAAGCTACTTGACTTGAGATGAAATATTGGTGGATGAATAATGATAAGAGATGTGTGTATGAGATAATGGATGTTGAGAGATGTTGGATTGATAGATGTAAAATGAGGATAAAAACACTTATTTATAGACAATTGTGCCTTAGTACCCGATTATACCTCATCACAGGCCGACATGTAGTGAAAATAAACTTTAAATTTCACTTTTTCCCGCTCAAGGGTCAAAATGGGGGCCAGATAAGACTCATTCGCCACACATGGTGAATGGGTCCCACATGGATGTGATTGATTCACTATGCATGGCAAATGGGTCCCACATGGGCCATTCCGACACCTAAGAAGCTAAGGAAAATCAAGAAATAAGGTCTAAAATACCATCTTGTCAGGTATTTAATCAATTAAAGCCTCGAGATGCACAATATGGGTTAATTAAGACCTATTAGTGATGATGTAAATGTTAAATAGAGCTTGGGACACAAATCAATGTGAAAGTGTGATTAAATACACTGTACAACACTAAAATGAAGTCCACATAGCCTAGGAATGCACAAGAACCAATGTGAATGTGTAAATCACACTACAACACTAGTTTATCATTAAGTTTACATTAATAAGCTCCTATATTGATGTAATAATGTTATTAAATACATTTTATAATCTTGAATTAGGGAGAAATAAGTTAATTAAGTCTAGAAAAGTGTGAAAGTCCTTTACAAGATGTCATTAAAAGCATGTTATTTGGTTTGCAAGGGTCCAAGACCTAGTGTGGATGCATAAATACCTCAAAACACTAGATTAGGGCCTCATTAAGTCCATTTAATCCCATGTCAAGCAAAGGGTCCTTTTTTCTACGACACAAATAACATTGAATTATTTATCAAAGCACATAACAATATTAAGCATAGCTTAAACTATGCGATATGTGCATTAAATACTTGATGTATATAGAACAGTATTAAAGGAATAAAACCTAAAGTTAAATAAACACATTAACACAAGCAATGATTAAAGTGTTTAATGTTGAGTTAATTGAAATATTGGCAGTGTTGTGCATAGCGCATGGTATCAATGCTAAACTAACCTGTATTATATTCTACAAAGACTAAGTCAAAAATAAAAAGGAAAATGAATACTCACACATATGAAACTTTGAATTGGTCATAAGAAACAATGACCAAAAGAATAAGGCACAAAAAGCATAATGTGGTGCCAACCTATGAGTAGTATGAACCAATTTGAAGTCTAAACTACATTATGAATTCCCACACATGAAGCAAATCGAAATAAGTGAATCGGTCAGAATATAGGCTAGACAAATAGAGTTGGCCTACGGAGGAAAATTACTTTGCATTTCTGATTAGCATTCTTTTTGCCCATTTTATTAAGTGACTCATTCCTCATGGTAAGATCTGGTTGTGTATGTGTTTACTGTACAACAATTTTAGTTGCCACCTTTTTTTAATCTTGTTGAGTTGAACCTTATGAGTTGAGAAGTGTTATTATTTATACCTTTTTTCTAGCCTTTAGTTGGTGACCTTTGTGTATAAATAAAGGTGCTCTCTACCTCATTTGGGGATGCCTATATGCATTCTTGCCGTAAATTTCTAAGTTGCTATTTTCTGATTTTTTTGTGAGAGAGTTTGTGAGACGTCTTGAGAGAAGGTTTTTTAAGGGAATAAGTGATAGTTGCTAAGTTACGAGCTGATTTTGGGAAAAGACTAAGTTAGGAATCCGGTTTGGACAATTGGATCATTGCAATAATAACCATGTTGATTTCTACTCATTTATACTTTTCTAGTAATTAAAGGATTGTGTGATATTGTTTGTTTTATTTGGAAATTAGTTCAATTGCTTATTAGGGAAATGTTACTTTGTTCTTATGTGAAAGAAAAGGAATGCTTGTTGTATTTAGTGTGAGGATCTATATTTCTTGAAGTGTTTGTAAATATTCCATATTAAGGAATGAGTGATTATAGTGGGGTTAAATACTATATTATGGATATAGCTTATGTAGCTAATATTTTATCATAGTTATGTCTTGGAGTTACTTTGATTTACTTAGTAGAAGTTTCTTAGATAACATAGAGGTTATAGGTTATTCCTAGGGTTAAGGTTACTCCATGGCATAAGGGGATAACTTATGCATAGGTTATGAATAGTCAATACAAATCAAGCTAGGAAGGTGGGTGAATCACTTGAAGGATTGGGTGATGAATACTTTGGCCAAAGTAGTGTAAGTTGCCACTATTTACACTGTTGGTCATTGTGATTTAGGTTTACATACTAGGCAAGGAATGTCATATGTGTATTTTTTAGCCATTGTGTGATAGATCTAGATATATAGGACACAACACCAAGCTTAAGAAAGGTCAATATTATTATGAGATAACCATACCAATCTCTTCATTGAAGGGTAGGGCCATCTACAAAGTTTGGTGGATGTACGAGGGATTGTAGTTAGTGCAAGGTTGGCAGAAAATTGCTTGAGTGGTGCTTCTCCTCATCAGGAGATGGCCAAGATTTGATGGAGGATACTTGGACCATTTGTACATCTATTACCAGTAAGCTCAATTAGAGCCTTGTATGTGTATTTTGTATCCATATCTTTGGAAATATTGTAAAAGAGAAAGGTTATCATGTTATCAAGTACTATGTAATCATTTCATTGGGAAGTTGTAAATACTTTGTTTAAATGCAATGGGAAAGTTTGGAAAGATATTTATTTCAAATGTGCATGCTATCTTAATATTTGAAAAGAAAATAATTATTTCTCATAATGGTTAGATGCTTAAAGTATTTACTTGAGGTTAAAACATAGGAAAGTTACTGTGTAGAACAATGGGCATGTTACAATTTATACCCCCATGCATGGTAGTGAGCATGTTTTGATACTACAAATATTGCATGCCAAGGAGCAAAGTGCATATATGTTAGTCTATCATTCGAACAATTTTATAATTGTAAGGATCAAATTATTTCAATTTCTTTTTCAAATCTCACAACATTCATTAGTAGTGTGTCCAAATGTTCTATGATATGCACAGTAGGATGTGTTTTTATTCTTTTGTTTTGTATCTCTTCATTCTTGGATAGGTGATAGTTAATGTATCTCAAGTTTAGAAGTGTATCTAAAGTATGTTCGGTCTTAGATAGTGAATGTGGAGTGGGTAACACACCTTTCTTAGTAGGACCATGAAATTTGGGTGGTTTGGTTGATGGAGAAAATGTTTCATGTAAAGGTGGAGGACCTTGGTAACCTATTCCTTTGGTATCTTTGGATGGTGTTTGTCCCAAAAGGGAATGGATTTCGTGTTATTCTTTATATCTCATCCTTGTTTTGACAAGATCCTAAAGCCTTGTCCATAATATTGCTCAGAGCTAATAGGTGTGTTTGTAACTTTGTTCTCATATGATGGAGATTGGGTGATATGTTTTCCTTGTGATTGTTACTGATAGGTAATTCCATGTGCATTGTTGAGGTATGAATTGCAAGTCACTTTCCCTATGTGAGGTGGAGAATATTTTGAGAGGTGGTATGGTAGGTGGTGTTGATTGTTGGTGTGGGTGATTAGGCCATTCCATTGGAGGGTAAAGTACCACATTATTCTCAAGGTTAGGTGAAGTATTGTTTATGAATTCATTGATGATGTCCTCTTCTTGCCTCAAAATATCTCTGTTAAGATGACATACGTTGGGAGATGAAGGATCATGAGTTTCATCATTTGAATTAGGGTCATTTCCAAACAAACAACTTGAGACATCAACCAAGGATTTTAAGGAAGTCAAAATTTTACCAAAACACTTAGCCATTATAACAATATTATGCTTGCAATGAGGTTCAGACTGTTATACAACAGTGAACTGAAAAATAGAAATCAGATTTGGATAGGCGGTCCTGAAAGGGTTCTGTCACATAAATAAGAGAAAAAATAGCTTGGACTAGGTCACATAGGGTGACTATGTCTGGAATATTTTTTTGCAAAATTCAAGTTTTGACTATGTTTAATACCGTTTAAGGTTCTTAGGTCTATGTGCAGATTGGTCTGACAATGAATATTTTTTTAGAATTTGCTCAATTTTATAATTATGTAATTCAAAATGCAAGTGTGTAAAATTTTTCAAGATTTTCAAGCAATAAAAGACAATTGTAAATGTAATTTCTAGATTTATGATGAAACGATTAACCAATTCTAATATTCCAAAATTTGAAAATGATGATGTTGATGCCTTTTTGAAACAAAATAATGCAATTTTTCACTTTTTGAGCTATACGCAAGATGCCTAAATGAATGCAATAGAAAATTTCAAACTTGACTTCAAATTTAAATGACCTAATGCAGATTTATGAATGTAATTTGAATGTAGATCTTACCTAAGATGACTAAAAATAACCCTATTGTAACCTATGATGCAATATTGTATGCATTTTTTTGAATATTTATGCCTTTTTTGATCCAAAAATGGATGCCTAATTGGATAATACAAAACATTTTAGGTTCACAAAAATAAAATGGTGAAAAATTGAAACCCTAGGATTTTACTCTAGGGTTCAGGCACTTTTTCTAAGGTGTTATTTCATTTAAAATTGAGGTAGCAAGGGTTTGATGAATTTGGACAAGGTCTAAGGTTGACTTGTAACCTGAAATGTGAGTCAACTTTCCCTCAACAAAAACTAGGATGAATTTAGGAATGAAATGTAATGATTCAACTAACCTAATGATGCAATTAACTATTTTGATACAAATACATTAGACACATAAAGTCATAGACAAATTCAGACTACTAAAATGGACAAAGCAGGACACTATGCACCTAACATATGAATCTAAGGTTTTTTTCTAAGGACTAGGTCACCATGGGCGACTATTTCCTCGTAGAGAAATGCTAGATGTGATTTTACAATCCTTTGGTGCCAGATCAAAGCCTTCTATTTCCACTTGTCACACTATCAGATCACTATCAAATATTGTTGTAACTGAGTTTTTGCTTATTGTCAAGGTGTAGGGTTTAATTGTAATAATAGATAATTTGACCTTCAAAATTCTCCCAATATTCTTCAAATCTAAAACCTGTACATTCAAAGAGAGAGAGAGGGTTGTTCCATATAGGAGCTATCCTTAATCAAACCCCGTGTTAGTGTTTCCACTTCCACAATGGCAATGTCAATGAAAGGGAGCCTATCCTTTTGAGGAATAAGGCTAAATGATAGAAATTAATGATAAATCAACAATGAACTACAAATCACCACCCAAAAATGGCTTCCTTGAAGGATTGAAGTCATACAAATTTCCTCAAGGTTTGATCGTTGATGGCTTGATTTGCTTGAAGACCTACAAGGGTTAGATCTTAGAAACAATATAATAACATGAACATGAATAAAATAACATACACTTTGACATGATGATTTAATATTGAATTGCTAAAATAAATCTACTCTTGAATGCTCTTGACTTGCTTGATAGTGCTCTTGATTTCCAATGATTGCTAGATATTTCCAATCCTTTCTAGACATTTCCAATTCTTGCTAGATAGATTTCAAATGATGCAATAACTAGGTATTTATATGCAATTATTCTAATTTCTTGAAAATTAAATCTTGATAGTCGACTTTGGACATTTGAATTTTAAATAATAAAATTCTAACACTGACATATTCAATTTTGGAGGCAAGATAGGGGGACAAAGTTGCCTAGGGAGACTAGGTCCCAACCCTATTTTGTAGGATTTTCTAATTTCTTGAAAATTAAATCTTGATAGTCGACTTTGGAAATTTGAATTTTAAATAATAAAATTCTCACACTGACATATTCAATTTTGAAGGCAAGATAGGGGGACTAAGTCACCTAGGTGGACAAAGTCACCTAGGGAGACTAGGTCCCAACCCTATTTTGTAGGATTTAAGGTGTCGGTGGAAAATATTAAATAAATTTTAACGTTTTCCACATGAAATTTTTTATTAACTATTGAAATGGGCCACAAGATGCATAATTTAGGAAATTAGGTGCTCAATTTGGTCCATGCACTTAAGGGGGAGTAAAACATAGTGTGAAATTGTCAAGGGTGACAATTTTCAATGCTACAAAGGGATCAATGGATTCACTGTTAGTATAGACCTTTGATAGTAAATAATAAGATTATGCTCATTATTGACAACATTCCCCTAGATACTCATGGAACTATGAACACAATGGAAGAATGACACATAGAAATGAAAACATAAACCTTTTGGGTCAATATGGAAGATACCTAAATGTCTCAATTCCTTGCATCATCCCTAGAAGGAAAACACGAGACAACAACAAATGTTTATGACAAAGAATAATGGAGATATAAATAGATGGATGTTTACAATAGATTCATTTCCTTTGTATCCTTGTGCCAACAGGAACAACAAGGGTCATTCAAAGAAAACTAACAAATAAAAAGATACACCAAGCATCACATCACAGGAGATCACATCACGTATAACAAATCACATTAAAACATACACAAAGGGTATTGCACATATGATTTGATCTAAAGAAAATTGTCTACATCCCAATCTTGCTCATCATAAATGGAAGGTGGAAAATACACCAAAGGGACTATAGCAAGTGTTATACATGGATTATCACCAAGTTAAACACATGGTGGACCACTCTCATCAAGATGATTATAATGGTCATCCCCATTTGAATCCATAGATTTTGAAAATAAAAGAGATAACTATTATGTGCTTGTTTTTCTATATTAGCTTCTTCATCTTCACTATCCAAGTTTATCACAATAGGTGGTTTATGAATAATATCATCTATACACTCAATTTTTATTCTTTGTTTAGGTTGAGACATGTAAGGTTCAATTTCATGGTTTTCTAAGGGTGGTGAAGTGGGATCGGGTGAAGACGAGGATGGATGGGTGGGAGGTAATTCATTGAAGTTGGTTTGGATTGGTGGTTAGTCATTTATATTCTTTCCAACCAATTGGTGAGCGATGTCATGACATCTATGTTTAAACTCTTTAACACTTCTATTTCTTCTTATATGGGTTTTATCTTTTGAAGGATCTACCAACATGGGTTTCTTTTCTTCCTTTAGAGGATGAATTGAAGGGACCACCATAGGTTGGGAAACTATTGTTTTCTTAGGTATATAAGATTCTTTTCTTTTAGAGGTACAAAGTTGATTATATGATTATCCCTTGGTCTTTTATAAGATGATGGAGGTGGAATAGAAAAATACATGCTAGGTGATTGAGGGAGGAGACTTGGTTCAAACTTAGGTTCCACCATTACCTTTGGGGTATGAGAAACATCCATTAAAGTCATAGTAGGTTGAGGAACCTCAAGTGGGATGTTACTAAGAGACAACTTAACTATGCATTTAGATTTAAACTTTTGATATGATATGAAAAAGTGATCCTCACAAGGTTTAACATGTTTAATAGGTTGAGGCCAAAAATAATCTAATAAAAAATTCCCATGAGAAGCCAAAGGTTTAAACCCATTATGAAAATTGTATACATTTCATTTTCAAATGGAAACTTTATGCACTTGTGGATAATCAATGGGACCACATTTATTGAGTGTAGCCATGGATAGCCTAACTTCAAATGAAATTGGTCCAACATTGGGATAATGGTGAATAAAAATTCAATTGTATGGTCCAACTTTAAGTGGGAGAGTTATCGAACATATCATAGGGCACACAGAACCATCATAAGTTTTTAGCCATGATTTATATTATTCATAATTGTCTTTATAAAGTTCATGCACAAATAGAATTTCTTCTGTGATCATGTTCTCTAGACACATGGGATCAATGAGTATTCGCCTTGTAGATTTGTCATTAATATGATCGATACTATAGAGAGGACCATCAAGTGTTGTTAAGGATGCATCAATATGAGTAAAAGCAATGTTAGGCAACAAAGTGGTTTGGCCCTTACAAGGTTGAACCTCTATTGTGTTTATCATGTCAGACATATCATCATCTTCTTCAACATTATCACTACATTGCATAAAGTTGGATGAATGAATTGGTAATGGTTTGGTGAATATTTTCATTGGTTAGTTGGTGAGACTTAATTATTTCCTTTATCATTAACATTAACCAACTATATTTTATTAGAATTGATGAGGTCTTGTACTTGGTTCTTACAATGCATACATTTCTTTGTGTGCACGATGATATTGATAGAATACTTTGGTATTAAAGCTTTGTAGTAGGGTTTATTTGTGTCTATAGTCCTAATTGTAGGGAGTTGAATTAGGTTCTTACTTAATAATTTCAACATTATCACATGAAGAGAATTGGTAAATTGTGAAAATTGTCTATATCTTGGCCAAAATTGATAAGGAGTGTTAGTTGTAGTAGAAACATGCATTTCAATGTTATTGGTAGTTTGAGGAGTGTTTATTTTAATGAAGTTTTTGTTTTGCTTTTGAATGATGGGTAATTGTTTTGAGGCATAAATTTTGATTGACCAACAAGATTCAATGAAGGTGTTCCTTCATACTAACTAATCAAAGTTTGATAATCATGAAGGGTCGTACATAAGTGTGTAAAGGATGGATACTTCCTATAAAGCATCAAGAAGACTATAAGATATTTTTGGGTAAAGTGATTGATATTTTCCTATAAAGTCTATTACCTTTTCCTTAGGTCCTTGTTTACAATGAACTAAGTCGGTTAACATCACTTGAGGACCAATGTTTTCATGAAAATTTTGGAGAAATGTGTTAAGAAGTTGTGTGAATGAAGTGATTGTTTGAAAATGAGCAAAACCATTCCAAGGTTATGTATTTCAATGTTCTAGGATTTGTTTTTGCTAAAATTACATCTTGAAAGATGGAATCACTACATAATGTGGTAAAGGCTGACACATGGTTGTTAGGATCTCCTTTACCATTATACTTTTAAAAACAATGTATCTCAATGTTTAGCGGTATGAGTGTTTTGAGAATGGAAAAAAACAAAGTATTTCATGTGAGGTATTACAGAGGTTTACCATTTTGATTTTGATTCAATATTGAAATTTATTATTGAAGTGATATCACATTTTACAAAGTTTAGTTTATCATTGGATCACTAGGTGATGTGTTTTGAGAGTTTGTTGAATATGGTGAACTAGAATGAGTGACCAATGGATTACTATGTTGCATTTTTACGAGGGGTGAAAAACATGGAGGTGTTATGGATGAGGTGACACAACTATAAGGATTCATGTTAGGAAACCCTAAGCTTGGATTTACATGATTGTTATATTGTATATGGTTGATGCTACAGTTGGAGGTGTGAATGTGAAAATAGAAGGTATGGTTATGGGAGAGGAAACTTGTTTTCCCCCTTGGTTTTGAGCATTTATGAATTCTTGAGTGCAAATAGTTATCATAGGGATGTTAGAATCTACTATTTGAGCTAGAATACACAACACTTCCATTCCTTGAGAATCGTTTACCAAATTCCTAAGGCTATCCACAATAGGAATCATCTCTCCTACTAAAGATTTAATACTTAAGTAATCTTGAAGACATTCTAAATCCTTATCCAATTGTTTTAATTTCTCCTCAGGAACATTGTAAATAGTGATCTCTAATTCCACATAAATATTAGGATTTGATATAGCCATGGGTAATGTGTAGTGAGGAATGGAGTCCAAAATGGATTGGGTTGAAGCCATACCTTGCATGAAATAGGTAGAGGACTCAGGCTCCACAACAAATGTGTTTACAACGCAAGATGCCATAATTATAGAACTACAACTTGTAGGTGTATGATTAGTAGGGAATCAAGTTGTGAAGCTCGTATGAGTTTCAAAAAACTTAGGTAAGCCTACTATGCAAGAAAATGTACAAAATAGTCACAACAAATAAAATAGAGTGTAGAATCATAAAGCAAAACCACATAGAAGACACAAAATAGACCTATGATCCAAACTTAGATGAAATTTGATAAGTCTCAAGCACACTACGACCTACACTAGTAAGGTGTTTTTACTGAATTCAAAATTTGGATTTGTTCTATAGTGTTTAAATATCTTACTCTATGACTGTGTAGGTCTAGCAGTGAATAAACTTCTAGAAATTAACAAAATTATGATTTTGTAATATGGAAGACAACTATGCAAGAAATTTTCAAAACCTTCAACCAATGAATGCAATTATAAAGGAAATTTTTAGACTATAAAGCATAGAAATTGATCGATCCTAACTTGGAAAATTTGGAAATTGAAATCTTTTTATGTTTTTGCAACAATAACAATGCACCTTTTCCACTTTTTCATTGTATGTATATACCTAAATGAATGTTTTGAATACTTTCAGATTTGGTTTAAGAATTAATATGATCTAATGTAGATTTACCAATGAAAACATGAACTAAGTGTACTTTGCAATGACTAAAGTTAACCTTAGATGTCTTTTGGATGCAAAATACAATGCAATTTTTTACTCTTTCAATGACAATTATGTATGTACTAATGATGGATGCAAATAAATTAAATGCTAATTTACATATCAGAAGATTTAAAATGTTTGAAATAGTCAGGTTAACCAAAATGATTGATTGGGAAAAGGGATGTAGGTCCCAAACCATACTCTTCCCAATTTGGTTAGAATGATTAGAAATGATCTCAAATTCACTTGACTACAAAACCTAATAAGAAGAGTCGAAATGGTGGATCAGGGTTCTAATCCTTGTGAATAGTGTAATGTGTGTGTGATGTGTGATTTGTATGATTGATAATTAACTAATTTTGAATGATGCAATGAACTAACTATGGAAACTATGAAAATAAAACATTATGTTATGATTTCTCATAAACTAAATGTAGATAGAAAAAAATGAGTTCCAAAAATGTAAAGGGAAAACACAGATCCACTTGATTTCAAAAGCTAAGGCTGAAAAGGGTGGTCTAGGGTGTGGTGCACCCTAGGCTAGCCTCCTCCTTTTTGAATTCTAATTTCATAGGCCTGAGGTGATCATTTTGTAGCTTTTTTCTTCCTAGAGTTGTTGGAACTTCATTTGTTGGTGAGAAAATCCAGATTCCATGGTTTGACAACTTGTAGAGTTTGAGTGCATGAATGAAAAAATAGCCTTAAATGTTCCTCCAATTCACTTTAGATCTGCAATTTGCACACATGAAAAGAGGGCAAGGGTTGTGTCATATAGAGACTTGCCTAAGTCAAACCCCGTGTTGGTCTTTCTACCTCCATAATGGAAAATCATGATATAAAAGAGAGCTTATCCTTGGTTGGATAGAGGCTAGTGATAAACAAGTAATAAATTGACAACTTGCTACAACTCACCACTTAGATATGATCTCCTTGATGGATCTAAGTCATACTCATCACCTTTAAGAATCAATTGTTGCTTGACTTGAATTGATTTGAACACCTACAAGTTTTAGTACACATAAACAAAATACATGCAAAACATGAAAAATACTTACATAACATATGACATGATGCTTAAATGATAAAATGTTGCAATAATCTTGATAATTTTTCTCTTGACTACTCTTTTTTAGGATGCTCAACTTGCTTAATTAAACTGTTAGAATTAAAATGGTGAAAATAATTTGTATTTATATGCAATTCTTCTAATTTATCAAAAATCAAATGTTGATAACCGAAAAATAAAATTGGAAATTAAAATAATAAATTATCGACAATGACATATTCAAACTTGGAGGCAAAAGTACTGGTCTAGGGTGTAGAGTGCCCTAGAGTAGATTCCTTCTTTTTTAGGGATCAAAAGTGTTAGGGGAAAATATTAAATGCATAATTTCATTTCCCATGTTTGATTTTCCAAAGATGTTTATAAAATGTGTAATTAATGCATAATTAGGTCCAAGCACATAGGGGGAGCTAAACCTAGTGTGAAATTATCAAGGGTGACAATTTTCAGTGCTACAAATGGAATAATTTAATTACCTAAAGTTCTAATCCAATTGCAAATGAGGTGGAAGCATAAGTGTTACAAGAATTGGATATAATGAGCCTAATTTTATCCATTTGTGTTGCAAGGATTTTTGAGGTCATGGGTTCGATTTCCCTTGGTGACATCAAAGGAAAAAAGGGAAAGCTATTTTTTCTTTTGCCCACCCAATGTAGTCAAAACGATGGAGCTACTTTGTTTGTTGCTAGCAAAGTGGCCAAATTCAAGAAATCCTAAGCAAGGACGAAAATGGGGCCACTGATCTAGAAAAGGCGTTGAATTTAAATTCCAAATTTTATAGTGGAAAGGGTTTTAACAAAGTCAATGGAGAGGAATTCTAGGGAAAGGTCACATGAGGATAATAAAGCTTTAATAGAGTAGTTGCAAGTACCTATAAACTTCATTAAATAGTATGGTGTATTTATCTGCACAATTATTATTATTTAGATGTCAAAATTTTGAAAAAATTTGCATCCCTTTTTCCTTCATGGACACACATAGACATGCATGTGTGTGTACAAGAAATTGGTTATGAAGTTATTGATTGTGAAAACCACACTTCATTAGATCAGTGGGATAAAAATGTATCTTTGTAGGCACATGAATATATATAGTAGATACATATTACTAGCATATATATTTAACAATATATACAAAATATGTCGAGAGATATCCTCAAAGTGTATTACATTTTTATGTGATAAATTGATTAAAAAATAGGTACCTTGAGAAGGATATCTCTCGATATATATACACTAGTAGCATTCACATCACATGTAAAACATTAAATGAATTAGGGCTAGGTTTAGGGTTAGGGTAAGGGTTAGGATTAGGGTTAGAGATTGATTAGGGTTGGAGTTAGGTTTAGGGTTAGGGTTTGGTATATGGTTAGGGTAAGGGTTAGGTTACAACTAGGGTTAAGGTTAGCAATAAAATTCGGGTTAGAGTTAGGTTTAGGGTTAGGGTTAGGTTAGGGTTAACATTATGATTAGGGTTAGGGTTAGGGTGAGGATTAAAATTAGGATTAGGGTTAGAGATAGAATTAGGGTTAGAGTTAGATTTAGGATTAGGGTTTGGAATAATATTAGGGTTAGGGTTAAGGTTGGGGTTGGGGTTGGGGTTAAGGTTACAATTAGGGTTAGGATAAGGGTTAGGATTATGGTTAGGGTTAGGGTTAGAGTTAGGTTTGGGGTTAAAGTTAGGATTGGGGATGGGGTTAGGGTTAGGGTTAGGGTAAGGGTTAGAATTAGGGTTAGAGTTAGGGTTAGGGTAAGGTTTAGGATTAGGGTTAGAGATAAAATTAGGGTTAGGGTTAAGGTTAGAGATAAAATTAGGGTTAGGGTTAGGGTTAAGATTATGGTTATTATTAGAGATAGAATTAGGGTTAAGGTTAGGGTTAGAGATATAATTAAGGTTAAATTTAGGTTTAGGGTTAGGGTTTGGGTAAGGATTAGGGTTAGGATTATGGTTAGAGATGTAATTAAAGTTAAAGTTAGAGTTAGAGTTAGGGTTTGAGATAGGGTTAGGGTTAGGGTTAGGGTAAGGATTAGGATTACAATTAGGGTTAGGGTTAAAGTTAGGTTTAGCATTAGGGTTAGGGTTGGGGTTAGGGTTAGGGTTTGGATTACAATTAGGGTTAGGGTTAGACATATAATTTGGGTTACAATTAGGTTTAGATTTTGGGTTAGGATTAGCATTAAGGTTATGGTTAGAGATAAAATTAGGGTTAGGGTTAGGGTTAGAATCAAAGTTAAGGTTTGGGATAGGGTTAGGGTAAGGGTTAGGATTATGGTTAGAGATATAATTAGGGTTAGAGTTAGGTTTAGGGTTATGGTTAGGATTAGAGTTGGGGTTAGGGTTATGATTAGGGTTAGGGTTAGAGCTAGGGTTGGGGTTAGAGTCTAAATTTGCATTAGAGTTAGGTTTACTTTAGAGTTAGGGTTAGGGATAGAAATAAGGTTAGGGTTATGCTTATAAATAGGATTAGGATAAGGGTTAGAGTAAGGATTGGTATTAGAGTTAGGATTCAAGTTATCTTCAAGGTTAGAAATGGAGTTAGGGTTAAGGATATAATTACGGTTAGGGTTATGATTAGAGATATAAATATGGTATAGGGTTAGGGTTAGGGATAGGGTTGGGATTATAGATAGTGAAAGGTGGAAAATTGTGTGTTTTCCCCAACCTTTAGGGTTTTGGACCTAAAATGAGCAATTTTCACTTTCACTCAAGAACAAAGCCTTGAGATCTCAATGCAAAATAGAAAGGGATCTTGCAAGAGGGTTGTTCTAGGGGCTGAAAATGATCTAATAAGGGGTTTACCACCAAGTTTTGACTTGGAAAAGGCAATGAAATGAAAGATGAAATGTAAAACCCTAATATGATGCAAACTTGGATTAAATGACCTAGAAATGCAAATGAAACAAAACAAAAGGCTACAAAACAGGATGTGTGCACCTAGAAACTTGAATATGACTAGAAGAAGTCTTGAAATTATGGAAATTATACCTTTTTGACCTAGTGGGACTCATTTTCCATTCTGGCTGAATCAATTCCAGTTCTGGATTTTTGTACAAGAGCAGGTTTCAAACAAAAGGGTATCTGAATTTGTAATTTTTTTTGAAAAACACCTATAGTGCGACTCATTTGCCACTTGTGGTGAATTAGTCAAGTTTGGATTTTTTGAAACTTCAAGGTTTGAATCTAGTTTTCACTGTTTGCTATTTCTACTTCTCTAGGTTTTCGGATCTGAAACTCTGATTTTGGAGTTGTAGGTGGCTCTTTAGTGAAGATTATGACCTTGAAAATGGGGAGACAAATCCAACAAGATTGTAACCTAATATTCAATGATATTCAAGATCCAAGAAACCTAGATCCACAATCACACATGTAAAGAAGAGAAAAAATTGTTGATTATTAGTGAATAGGGGTTTGCCTTGGTCAAACCCCTTTTAGGTAACTAAACCAAATGATGAAATAATGAAACAAGGGAATAAAACATGAACAATGATACCTTGAATGATGTATTATAAATATGTAACTCAACATGAAATGGCCATAAAGGATGTAGATCTTGATCTTGGACCTTCAATGCTACATCACAACACTAGCTCAATAACATTCTTGATGCTTGATATGCTTGAGATGATGATAGATCTTGGATTGCTGCAACAATTGATGGAGAATTTTTCCCTTGAATGCCTTAGAAATGATCTTGAATGCTACCTTGATGACCTTGTTAAGACTTGGAATGCCTAACTCTTGAGTGCTTGACTTGATACCATGAATGCTTATGTTGCTTGGGTGAAATAAGGATTTGAAAGCTTGTTTATATAGGAAATCCACTCAAATGACCATTTATTAGATCCCCAAGGCTGACATAGAAGAAATTTGAACTTAAAACCCAAATTTCCTACTCAAAACCTTAAAAATAGGCCAAATAGGACTCATTCACCCAAACTGGTGAATGGGTCCCACAGGGGCTATTTTTATTGCTAAAGTGTTAGGGAATGTGTAAATTAAGTTTATTTGTTGATATTATCGAGTTTTTGATTAAAATATGCCTTGGGATGCATAATATAGGGTCATAGGGGCCTATTAATGATGATATAAAGGTCATAAATGCAAGAGGGCCCAAAATCCAATGCGAAAGTGTAAATAAATACATTTTACAACATTAATTTAAGGCCAAATATGGTCTATTTAGCTTAGAAGGGCCCTAAATCCCATGTGAATGTGTAAAACACATTACAACACTAGATTAGGTCCACCTTAGCTTACAAGCCTCCTAAATTTAATGTGAAGGTGTAAATAAATACACTTTATAACATTAAATTAAGGAAAAGTTAAGTTAATTCAGCTTAAAAAGGGCCAAAGACCTAATGTGTATGTGAAAAAAACCTCATAACACTAGATAAAGGTGACATTAATTCCAATTTATCATTAATTATTCCCATATCAAGTATGAAAATGTCCGTGACAACATTTTTCAACACTAAATTTAGCCCCCACTTTAGTGAGAGGATGGAATTGCTTCAAACTCACACTAAAGTAGACATTCAAGAGGGGTCCAAGTGTACCAATGTGGACAAAAAAGGATGAAAAAGATCAAAGGAGGTGGCCAAGCCCCCAGGATCCAAGATCCTACGTCAAACCAACATAAGCACAAAAAGAACATGCACGAGGTGTATGATATGAAGCAAAAAAAGATACACAAACATGCAATGTTAATAACTAAAAGAAATAAAAATGAGAAAATAAAAATGAAGTGGATAAAGCTTCGACAAATATGTGCTCACTCTAGATCCATAGAACATTGGGTCATCCACGGGGTGAGTTTTCCCAAAGAAGTGGTTTAGTGAGAAAGTCATGCCAGTGTTTCGGCTTCCCACCGTATATCGAGAAAGTCATGCCAGTGTGTCAGCTTCCCATCATACTAACCATACCAAAGTTATCCTCTTGATAAATTTGATAAGGCACCACAATGTAATGCTTTTTGTAAATGCTTTTGTCATGTAAATTTTTTTTTAAAGGGGATTTTTCTTTGTTCATGTAATGGTCTTCCTCTTAGGGAGCATTGTGCCTAATGTCTCCAACAGAGGCCAAGTTAAAAGTGTCAGATCGTCTCCCATGGGATGCCTCATTCACATCATGCCATGTTAGTAGATCATACACTCTTGGATGACATCACACCTAATGACACCACCAAGAAGAGGACACATCACAAGAAAAAATAAAAATCATGCCATGAATTTTTTTCCAAATGATGTCATCTATGTATGCCCCCACTTTAAAGTGGTTGCTACACCATCACTATGAGTAATTTATTTAAAGTAGCCATTGATAGATGCTAACATGAAATAAGACATGAGATCCAACTTGGAAAGCCCTATGCCAAGTCGTATGTTTCCAAATTAGACTACATCATGGATGAGTATGTCATATGTGAGTCAACTTAAGGCATGCCATCCCCATCCAAATCAGACTACATCATGGATAAGTATGTCATATGTGAGTCAACTTAAGGCATGTCATCCCCATCCAAGCCTGATCTTATATATACATGAAAGGTGGTCAAATAGCCAAAAGAGATAATGAAAAGTGACATATGGGGATAAGGATTCCTAACCACCTTGACCCCACTTAGTGTAGGACAAGGGTGAGCCTAAAATGGATGATGATATGTTGCTCCTTGCAAAAATGGAATAACTTGTGATGAATGTAAAACATGCAATAGTGAGTATGCTATGATCCTACAAATATTACATGGCAAGGAGAAACAACTAATGTTATTTATTATGATGATTAAGAAAAGTGTAAACTTGATACATATTTAATGAGATATCTATCAGTTTTGGATGCATCAAAGTTAAAGTTGTCTTGGAAGAATCTTTTGTGATAGTGTTGACATTGAATGAAGGCTTTTGCTTTGAGGGACAATAACCAAGATCATTAGTCATTTCTTGCATTTTAGGCTTTATAGGGACATAGATACCTTGTTATATGTCATCACATCCTTTCCCAAGTTGATTCATAAGTTCAAAACCTCTTCCATAAAGCTTTTTCACTTCTTTCAGGTTTAGTGGTTGTTCAACCTCATCAAAATTTGTCATGTATGTTGTTGCTTCTTCTCAAGTGGCTGAAGTGAATTTTTTTGAATTTTGCATTTCCATTACTGATTTCTCTTTTACCTTTTTAAAATATTTTGTTATGATCTTGTATTCTCCCATGAATATAGGTATGAAATCAAAGGTTTCTGAAGCATCTTCCAATCACATTATGGCTGATTCAATTTTTTTTTGTTATTCTGTCTCTTGTACGGGTTCAACATGTGTGGTTGGTGTTAAGGTATATCTAATGTTCATAATTTCAAAAGAATTATCCATAGTTTCATGATATCTTAGTGAAGAGGAGTCTAATTTCATTTCATTATCTTCATCTAAGGAAGCCATATTACTATTGTTTGAAAGAAGTTTGTCAATTTTTTCGTTAGCTTGCACCATGGTACCTTCCCTAGTAGGAGAGCTTTCAGGAGAGCAAAAAACTAGATGTTCATGACATTAAAAGGTGGGTTCTTCTAGAATAAATTCATCACAAGTAAGGGGGTTATCAATGGTTAGATTTTCTTGCGTGTCAATGATGGAATTTTCTTGTTAAATAATGTTTTCCTCATAATTCTCATCAATTGGATCTTATAACACCATAATATCTTCTTCACCAATAGGAGAGATATTAGGAGAGGGGGAAATTTTATTGTTTTCCATCATTTCATACTTTTTATCTAAGGTATCATTCTCTTGTTCCATAATATCTACCCTAGTAGGAGAGCTTTTAGGAAAGTGACAAACAATAGGTTCATCACATTTCATGGTTAGATTTTGTAAAGTAGAGGAGAGGCACCAAGAGAAGGATAACTATGAGTTTCATGGTTACCAATGATTGGCAATTTTTGTTCAAATAGGTTTTCCCAAATGGTAGGGGAATTAGGAAATGGAGAAATAAGATTCTCATGAGTCTCAATAAGGATATCTTCTAACACTAAACTATCTTCTTCATGTCTAGAGAAGATATTAGGAGAAGGAAAGGTTTGATTGTCATGATTATCTACATTTACATCCCCATGTCCTATAATTTCTTAACAAGTAGGAGAAGTAGGATTGTCATAGCTCTCAATTATTTGATCTCTTAATATCAACATATCCTCCACAAAAATGTGTTTTTCATTATCATTCACGATTGTATTATTATTCACTAAAACATCCTCACAAGTAGGGGAGGTGTTGGGAGATGAATGGAGACTAGGTAAAGTAGTGGCCATGATCTCAACTTTGTGTATCATAATATCTTTCCAAGGGGGAAGAAAAACAAGAATTTCATGATTCTCAATGATTATATCTCCTATCACCAAGATACCTTCATCACTAATAAGAGAGGTATCAAGAGAAGAACAATTATGATTGTCATGATTGTCAATGCTTGCATCCTCTTGTGCCAAAGCTTTAGTGGATGATCTAGGCAGGATGAAGTCATCAAGGGATTCATCTAACATGTCCAAGTCATCTCTACTAAAGGGTTTAAATGACATGATTTCTCTAAGGTTGACCATTTTTTGTTTGTTTCTTTTGATGTTTTTTAGTTTTTTGTTTTCATTTTCTAATGAATGTTGAATGTAATCTAATCTAAGTCAACTATGAAATAATGCTAAAATTGAAAAGTGCAAGAAACTAATTCTATCCATAATTGCAATGAATGTAAATTACACTACTTCTAATGATTTGAATGTAATAGAAAGTAGGAAAACTGAAACAAAAAAGCAATAATAGTAAACAGGCTTAAAAAGAGGAAATTTAACTCTGTAAAATGCAGTTCAGAATATGCAAGGGGATTGATTTTCCCAAGGTGACGAATGAGTCCCAATAGGGATTTTTAAAAAGAAATCTAGAATTTTTCAATTGAATTTTATGATTTTTATCTTTTATGATCTATATCTGAGATGCAAATGCAGATTTTCAATGATTAGATGCAAAAATGCAAGCTAAATGAGCTTTCACTAATGCAAAATATGAAACCCTAGACTGCAAATTAACTAATGCAAATTATAATGCAAAGTCAATGTAAGGTATATCTAGGATGATGATGGACTCCAAATCAGAAAAGAAGATAATCTAAATGCAGGTTCACCAAAATGAAAGGTGAAAAATTGTGTGCTTTCCCCCCACCTTTAGGGTTTTGGACCTAAAAGGGGAAATTTTCACTTTCACTCAAGAACAAACCCTTGAGATCTCAATGCAAAAAAGAAAGAGATCTTGCAAGAGGGTTGTTATAGGGGCTGAAAATAATCTAATAAAGGGTTCAACACCAAGTTTTGACTGGGAAAAGACATGAAATGAAAGATGAAATGTAAAACCCTAATATGATACAAACTTGAATTAAATGACCTAGAAATGCAAATGAAACAAAACATAATGCTACAAAACAGATGTGTGCACCTAGAAAATTGAAGATGACTAGAAGAGGTCCAGAAATGATGGAAATTCTATCTTTTTGACCTAGTGGGACTCATTCACCATTTCAGGCGAATTAGTCCCAGTTCTAGATTTTTGCACAGGAGCAGGTTTCAGACAAAAGGGTATCTAAGTCTGCAATTTTTTTTGAAAAACACCTACAGTGGGACTCATTCACCACTTTTGGAAAATGAGTCTAGTTTGGATTTTTTGGAACTTCAATGTCTAAATCTGGTCTTCACTATCTGCTTTTTCTGCTTCTCTAGGTTTTCGGATCCGAAACTTTGATTTCGGGGTTGTAGGTGGATTTTTAGTGAAGATTTTGACCTTGAAAATGGGGAGACAACTCCAACAAGCTTGTAACGTAATATTCAATTATATTCAAGCTCCAAGACACCTAGTTCCGTAATCACACATGTAAAGAGGAGAAAAACTTGTTGATTGTTAGTGAATAGGGGTTTGCCTTGGTCAAACCCCTTTTAGGTAATTGAACCAAATTATGAAACAATGAAACAAGGGCATAAACCATGAAACATAAGATATGAAACATGAACAATGATACCTTGAATGATGTCTTGTAAATTATGTCTTATAAATTTGTAACTCAACATGAAATGACTATGAAGGATGTAGATATTGATCTTGACAATAGGTGTAGAACAATGCTTGATCTTGGACCTTCAATGCTACATCACAACACTAGATCAATAACATGGTTGATGCTTGATATTCTAAATATGATGATGGATCTTGGATTTTTGCAACAATTGATGAATAATTCCACCCTTGAATGCCTTAGAAATGATCTTGAATGTTATCTTGATGACCTTGTGAAGACTTGGAATGCCTAACTCTTGAGTGTTTGACTTGATACCATGAATGCTTATGTTGCTTGGGTGAAATAAGGATTTGCAAGATTTTTTATATAGGCAATCCACTCAAATGACCATTTATTACATCCCCAAGGCCAACATAGAAGAAATTTGAACTTAAAACCCAAATTTCCCACTCAAAACCTTAAAATAGGCCAAACGGGACTCATTCACCAAGTTGGGCGAATGAGTCCCACCTAGATAGCTAAAGTGTCATGGACTGTGTAAATTAAGTTTATTTTTTGATATTGTTAGGTTATTTTTATTAAAATATTCCTTGGGATGCATAATATAGGGTCATAGGGGCCTATTAATGATGACATAAAGGTCATAAATGCAAGAGGGTCCAAAATCCAATGTGAAAGTGTAAATAAATACATTTTACAATATTAAATTAAGGCCAAATTGGGTCTATTTAAAAAGAAGGGCCCTAAATCCCATGTGCATGTGTAAAACACATTACAACACTAGATTGGGTCCAACTTAGTTTACAAGCTTCCTAAATTTAATGTGAAGGTTTAAATAAATACACTTTATAACATTAAATTAAGGTAGAGTTAAGTTAATTTAGCTTTAAAAGGGCCCAAGACCTAATGTGGATGTGCGAAACACCTCACAACACTAGATCAAAGTGACATTAATTCTAGTTTATCATTAATTATTCCCATATCAAGTGTGAAAATGTTCGCAACAATATTTTTCAACACTACAAATAGAATTAGGGTTAGGGATAGGGTTAGAGATAAAATTAGGGTTAGTGGTAGGGTTATGATTAATTTTAGGGTTAGGGTTAGTATTAGGGTTTTGGTTATAATTAGTGTTAGCATTAGGGTTAAGTTTAGAATTAGGGTTAGAGATAGAATTAGGATTAGCAATAGGCTTATGGCTAAGTTTAGGGTTGGGGTTAGTGTTAGGGTTGGGTTACAATTGGGATTAGGGTTAGGGTTAGGATTAGATTATAATTAGGATTATAGCTAGGGGTAGGGTCAGGATTAATGTTAGGGTTAGGGTAAGGGTAAGGGTTAGGGTTATAGTTAGGATTAGAGATACAATTAAGGTTAGGGTTATGGTTAGATATATAATTAGGGTTATCAATAGGGTTATAGTTAAGATTAGGGTTAGGGTTAGTGTTAAGGTTAAGGTTAGGTTTAGAGATAGAAATAAGACTAGGGTTAGGGTTAGAACTAGATTTTTGGTTGGGGAAAAGGTTAGGGTTAAGGATAATATTAGGGTTAGGGTTAGTGTTAGAGATAGAATATGGGTTAGAGTTAAATTTTGAATTAGATTTTTTCATTGGAGATAAGGTTAAGATGAGGGTTAAGATTAGGTTTAGGGTAACAATTAGAGTTAGGATTAGGGTTAGAGTAAATATTAGAGATAGAATTAGGGTTAGAGATAGAATTAGGGTTAGTGATAGGATTATGGTTAAGGTTAGGGTTAGGATTAGTGTTAGGGTTAGGGTTAAGGTTTGATATAAGGTTACGATTAAACCCTAATATTAATTAAACCATAAAATTAATTAAAAACTAACCCTAACCATGACCCAAATATTTATTGTATAACCCTAACCCTAACCCTAACCCTAATTGATCCATAATTGAGCCCTAACCATATTGGTAACCATATTTCTAACACTAATCCTAATTCTGATGGAAACCATAATTCTAGCTATAACATTAACTAAACCATAACCCTAACCCTAATTGAATATTAACCCTAATTTAACCCTAACCTAACCTTAACCATAACCATAATTAAACTCAAACCTTAACCCTAATTCTATTTTAACTATAATCATAATTTAACCCTGACCATAACTTGACAATTTCTCTTATAACCATGATTGAACCCTAACCCTAGTTCCCTAATTGAACCCTAGCCCTAACCCTAGTTCCCTAATTGAACCCTAGCCATAACCCTAATACTAATTGAACCCTAACCCTAATTTAACTATAATCCTAGTCCTAACTCTAACTAAACCCTAAACCTAATTGAACCCTAACTCTAACCTTAACTGAACCCTAACCCTAAATTTAATTGAATCCTAACCTTAACCCTTATTAAACTATAATCCAAATTTAATTCTATCCCTAACCATAACCCTAACCCTAACCCTAATTGAAACCTAACCCTAATTTAACTCCATCCCTAACACTAACCCAAATATTTTTCTTATAACCTTAATTTTACCCTAAACCTAACCCTTACCTAACCCTAACACTAATAGAAACCTAATCCTAATTAAATTGTAACCAAACCTAATTGAACCATAATTCTAACCCTAAATCTAACACTAATTGAATTCTAATCCTAATCCTATCTCTAATTTAACCCTAACCCTAATTAAATCCTAACCTCAATTGAACCCTAAACATAATTAAATCCTAATCTTAATTAAAACCTAACCGTAATTAAATCCTAACCTTAATTGAAATATAACCCTAATTATATCATAACCCTACATAACTTTAATTGAACCCTAACCCTAGCACTAACACTAGCCCTTACCCTAATCATTGCTTAAAGGAAATGTTACTAACATTAGAAATTTGGAAAAGGAGGTGGGTTTTTTTAAAGCTAATCAAGATAAGATTTATAAGAGCTTACAAGAAATCATTGTTTACTATAAGGAGTCTATGAATACTATTTCCACCACTCTCCAGGTGCTCTAACACAAGTTGGAGAAGAGGAATTTGGACAAGTTGGATATGGCTAGTTCTCAAGCCCCTCCCTCTATTATTATGAATGCCCCCAACAATAGGGAGGATAAAGGTAAAGGAAAAGCTACCACTGAGAATATTGATCAGGAGATCCCTATTGAATTGTTGTGTGTAGAGCCCAAGGAACCATCCTTCATGGAGAAGCTTTAATTTTTGAACAAGGAATGGTAGGCCATAAAAGGTGTAAATATTTTGGGTAACTAGTAGTTGTTGTCTATTGATTTTGTGTTGGTCTCTATTTTTTTTTTCTAGTTCCTTGTTAATTTTTTTTGTTGGTTTCTAGTCTCACTTCTAACTTGAGACTCATAATTTTAGCCTTTATGGTTGTTTTATAACGAGATCAGACCCTTTTTCCATGTTTATCTTAATCAAAACACAAATACTTACCCTAATTGAACCCTAACCCCAACCCTAACCCTAATTGAACCCTTATTAAATTTTAACCCTAATTGATCCCTAACCCAAATTGAACACTTATTAAACCATAACCTTAACCCTAAGTGAAACCTAATTGAACTCTAACCATAACCTTAATCAAACCCTAATCATAATTGAACCCTAACCATAACCATAACTTTATTTGAACCTTAACCTTAACACTTATTAAATCCTAACCCAAATTGAATTATAACCTTAACCCTAACCCTAATTGAACCCTAACCCTATCTGTAATCCTAATTGAAACCTAAACTTAATCTAACACTAATCCCAACCTAAATATTTATCTTATAACCCTAATTTAACCCTAGCCCTAACCCTAAATGAACCATAACCCTAATTGAACCTTAATCCTAATTAAACCCTAACCTATCCCTAATCTAATTGAACCCTAATTCTAAATATAATTAAACTATAATCCTAACCTTAACTCTAATTGAACCCTAAACTAATTAAATCCTAACCCTAATTGAGCCTTACCATAATTATATCATAACCCTAATTGAATTAAAACTCTAATTGAAACCTAACCCTAACCATTACCTTAATTAAACCCTAACCCTAATGAAACACTAACCTTAACCCCAAACCTAATTAAATATTAAGCCTAATTGAACCTTGGTTGAATCTTAACCTTAATTGTTCCATAACCCTAACTCTAACTAAACTCTATCCCTAACTTTGAATGACATTACTTCAAATCACCCTTAGTGAGAGGAGATTGCTTTCTATCCATTTATTTTTTATTCAAATTTTCTTATTTTCTTTCTTGATGTTATTTTAAGGGTCTTATTACATCACTCACTTCAATTGAGGCGAAAGTTAATTTATTGTGAACCAAATTTAATGTTTTTGGTAGCATTTTGAATGAGATAATCAATAGCATACACTAAAAGAGCTAGAATTTTAAAACATGTAAGATGCATATTCATTCTATGGATTTTTTAGTGCATTCCAAAAAGAGATTGAAGTGCATTAACACCAACATGTGTAAAAGGTATAACTTTTTGGACACAACCTAACAAATCTACATCAAATATAATAACAACTAAAATAAACTTATTTACCACTACATTAAACAACAATGAGAGAGACACAAATATGAGAATACTAATACTAAATATAAATCCCATTAAATTTTTTTCAATCACCCAAGTTAGCCTAGAATTTATCCTTGGGAATATAATTAGACATTGATTAACTAATAAAGATTAAAAATGGAAATTTTTCTTTTATGTGTAGCTACAAGATTGATTTGATTCTTTTCTTAATAGGTGGAATTTAAATGTCTATAGTTATGGGAAATTATAATAAATTTGTATCTTTTAGATGTTATATAAATAGAAATATATTCTTAATTTCTAGCTAGAGATGGTGTAAATGCTACCCCACTCCTTGGAAACCTACTTTTCATTCTATTGCATTAACCTATTGATGCTCTTTTTAATGGCTCTTGAATCCACACAAGGAATTACATGTTCCAAATATAAACCTAAATACAAAGATGTAATAGAACATCCATCTATTGTATCAACTATGATTTTGATTTTTATAATATTATAAATAATATGTTATTCCTTGGTTGGACTTAGTGGTTTTAATTAAAATGAATGTATAATCATGATGTTTGTGTTTTAAGTTAGATTATTAAACCTTAAATAATATATACACAAATATTTGTGCATGCTTCTATCTTATTTGAATATTAGAATATATTTTAAATTATTGAAGAATGAAATATCAATAATGCTAATCCAAATTGTCATGTTGTATACATCCTAAGTTTGATATGAACAAGTTATATATCTCTAAAATAATACTTTTATTTAATGTGATAGATTTTGTACATATACAAAAAAGATTGTGTACAAAAATTAATTAATATGATTCCTTGAGTCACTTATTTTTTAAATTTACAATGTGTTTGAATGTGATGAACTCTAAACCCAATCTATATATAATTTAAAGATAAATGATATTTTGTATTTTCACTTGTAAGTTTTTAACTTACATATAAACCAAAAAAGACAACTTATATAAAAAGTACAGACTTTAACTTAAGTTTGATAGTTAAATTTATACATCAAAACATTTTTTATAATTATTAACCACTAAAAACTATAAACTTTTAGATATTGAAAAATATTCTATTAATAAGAGTATGAAATAAATTAAATTAATTATAATCTTAACCAATTTTTAATGGTATATCCAAAATCTCCTCTTGCATGTGTTGGTATCCCTAAAACAGAAATAAAGTCACAAGAATTATCCCCTTGTGGAATAGAAGAAACTAATGAAGCATCACTGTATCATATCGACACCTCCAATTTTCCTCACCCCACTTGATGTATTGTTCTACACGATTCTTTTAATTCTAAAATAAAAAATCCAAGAAAATACATATTGTATATCATAATACTTGAGTGGATAGGAGGCATTGTTATTAGGGATGTCAACACATGTCCATTATTCATCCTCAACAACATCCCCTCCAACATACAATATATATTCATCACTATGAAGCTCACCAATATTAGCTACAAAAACATACTTTGTACACCTCAATACCCTTCCCTCAATACCTATCCTATTCTACCCATCAATGTTATCAAGCTTATTAGTGCCAAAGTTGCTACATCAATAAACATGGTAGCCACCACCCTAAATTCAAAATTTTTAGCTTCATATATTTTGACCACTTCACTCTCTAATGCTTTACCTGTTACCTCAAAACTCACTTTAGAAATACCCATTAATTTGCAAAGGATTTGAATCAATCGAAACATATATGATGACACAAATTTTATCATCCACATTCTTTTCTCATTCCACAAAATTCTTACTAAACCTCATGATGTAAGAAACAATAGTATAATTTATGAATATACAAATAATGATAAAAAAAAGAAATGAACAAATAATGTGAATTGATTAGTTAAATAATAGCAAAGTGGATTGGGTATTTGGATCATGATGGCATGGGCTATTAGATAGGATCCCATTTAAAGTGAACCCATAAATTCTTAGATTTGTGCATAAGAAATTGAGTGGCAAGGAGAAGCACAAAGTTGAGTGATAAAGGAGAGGCGAGGAAGGATTTTCTAGATTCCTTGCTAGAACTAAGGAACAAAAAGGACAAAGATCTCTCTCTGATAGAAATCAAGGCAATATATAACTTCATTTCCATAAGAGGCACTATGTTGCCACCAAGGATGCTTTAAAATGATTCTCATGCAAGGTAATGGAATCATTTTTCATTATCTTCGATCATGCTAGTTACACCTTCTCACTACTTTCCAACAAAGATCAAACACCTGACCATGAATTGCACATCAATTTCCACCTCTCTCATTATTGTTTACACCAAGTCCATGCTACCACTATAGGAAAACCTCTTAGCATAATAAAGAAATCAAGTTTTATTTATTTGGACAAGAAAACAGGAAATTAATCTATATCAATATGGATGAATTTTTATATTCATCTAGATCCCATCTATGATGTATATAAACATAGATTCTCCAATAAATAAAATTTCCCAAAAGAACCATTTAATTTATACATAAATTTACTTTAGTTTATCATTTTCACCAAAAATTATAACTTCATCATCTTGCCAAAATTTTCAAGTATTAATGTTAAATTCTTTCACTTTATCAAATATTAGTTATATGGAAAAAATGAGGTTAGATATCATAGGCAACGTGTTAGCTTGACACTAGAAAGCTAAGCACTCAAGAAAGTTGATTTTCCAAAAAACCTTGAGAGGCTTGGTTGTGTCTTATTACTATGCTAGGGATATACACTTACACTATGTATTGCTCTCTCTTTTTTGATATTGAGTGGAGACTATCTCTTTCTATTAATGCTCATACTTTAGCTACAATATGTTATAAAGACACAAGATTGCTCCCTTGGTGTGCTCATACTTTAGTAACAATATGTTATCAAGCCACCGGATTTCAAGCTTCTTAAGCTTTTCTATCCTTAATTTTTTTCAAGTATGGATGATTGTAGTTCTAAATGTGAAATTTTATTTGATGTTGGGATATATGAACATGGATATTCATCCTCATAATGAGGATATTATTCTCTATGAGCACTAAGAGGACATTTGAATTCACAAGAGTGGCAAGTTGAACTCTCTACAATTTGAGCTCTACAAGATGTTGTTGGTGTTCTTGCTTAAGGTTATACCATGCCTCATCTTGTTTAAAAAATTATATGTATGATGTATTTGGAGAAATAAGTTATATGTCAATATAATATTCTAGATAAATCATGCCATAATTTTGTGCATCATAATGTATATCCCTATTCATCCTACCCAAAAGCATGATACTTCTTTTTTATTGAGCAACCTATTGCTCAACAATTGGAATTTTTTTTAGTTTAGATCCTCCATGAGTTGATCTAGAAATTAAACATCATTAAAATCATATGATGTGTTGAGAGAAGTGGAAGACTAGTAAATAAGGTATGTTGTATAATATTTATCCTTGTCTCTTCTACCAACAACCATTTCATTCATGCTTCCATAATCAAACATATACATGTTTCTTATTTTATTATACCACTATCATCTGAGTCTTTATAAGTATATAGGTATTGATCTCTTGAACCAGTAAATAAATTATTTTTACATGAAGAACTAACCTATTAGATTGGATAGGTAGGTCTAAATGACTTACCACTATAATGAGATTCATGTGATGGATACCTTCATGCACTAGTGGAAGCTTCTCCTTGCTCATGTTGGTACCTAGAATTCCTTGTTCTCTCTAGCACAAAGTATTTTAATTTTATTGTTAATTCTAGGTTGACTAAAACAAATTCACCACTCTTCATTAAGAAGAGAAAAAATAAAAAACTCCTAGTAGCTAAAAAATTATTGTACCTAAAAAGGACTATTTCCCTGTTATAACTTGTAGAGGTCTTCATGATGATAACTAAGCGTTTATTTCCTTGAAAATGACACCATTTGTTGATGATTTGATTTGTATGGCCCAAATCCCTAAGGCTGGATAGTCTCCCAAGTGTCAGGGGTGTCATACTTGGGAAGAATACCACAAAACCTTTGCTCAAGTTGGACAATTGAGAACCAATTACTGATATGGGCAATAACTTATTCACTTCTATATTTGTTAAAATAAGGTGTGTTTCCCTAAGGTGTTTCAATAGATATCACCACATAAGAAACACTTACCTTAACACAAACCATACCCATTCTATAGTGTACCCCTATTTTAGTTGTCACTTTGTGCCCATATGTAGGTTTATAATTGCAGTGTAGAAAAATATCATCCTTTACATTTTCACACTTAATTTGGGGATGATTAAAATTAAAATGGGCCTAATTTTGCCTTGATCTAGTGTTGTAATGTGTTTTAGACATTCACATTAGGTTTAGGGCCTTTTTAAGCTAAATAGATCTAATTTTGCCCTAATTTAATGTTCTAAAGTGTATATATTTACACCCTCACATTAATTTTTGGGCCCTCTTGCATTTATGACCTACATATAATCATTAATAGGCCCCTAAGACCCTGTATTATGCATCTTGAGGCTTATTTCAACCAAGATCCTGACAATCAATAAATATACTTAATTTTCTAACTTCCTGACATTTCCTCAAGCTAAAAAGGCCTAGTGGGACCCATACACCACCTTGGGCATATGAGTCCCACCTAGATGGGACCTATACACCAAAAGTGGCATATGAGTCCCATTTGACCCCGTTTTAGGGTTTTGAGTGAGAATTCAGGGTTTTGAATTCAAATTTCATGTATGTCAGAATTTGGGATCTAATAAACGATAAGTTAGATGGAATGCCTATATAAACAAATTGCAAATCATCATTTCACCTAATCCTTCATGATATCAACCTAAGAAATCAAGAGTTAAGCATTCTAAGACTTCACAAGGGTGTCAAGAGAGTTTACAAGAGAATTTCTAAGGCATTCAAGGGAAAAATTCTTCATCATTTGTTGCAGCAATTCAAGATCCATCATCACGTCAAGATCATAATGCATCAAGCATGTTTTTGAGCTAGTGTTGTGATGTAGAATTGAAGATCCATTTGCAAGCATTGTTTCATATCCAATTCAAGATCGAGATCTACATTCTACATGACCACTTCATGTTAGATTGTTGAAATTTACATCTCAAGACATCATTTAAGGTATCATTATTCATGTTTCATATTTCATGTTCATATTTCATTGTTTCATCATAAGGTTTAATTACCTAAATGGGGTTTGACCAAGGCAAACCCCTATCTCCTAACAATCAACAATTTTTTTTCTCTCTCTCTACACATGTGATTGTAGATCTAGGTGTCTTGGAGCTTGAAGGATCTTTGAAGATTAAGTTACAAGATTGAAGAAGTTACAGCTTGGAGATTTAACAAGAAGTTACAGGAAATCACCAAAGAATGCTAGAATTTTAGCCAAACCCTAATATTGGGACTAAATTTCCACCTTGGGTGTATGAGTCCCATTATTAAAATTTTCTAGGTTTCAGGAGATTTAGAGCACTTATTAACAGATTCCAATTTTGGCATAGAAACCCTAGTCTGGGACTAAATCGCCCAGACTGGTGTATGAATCCCAGTGGGCATCAAACAACAACATTTTAGGGTTTCAAAGCTTATTTTGGCTTCATTTTTCTTTTAGGTGCACCTCTGCTCATTCTCAGATTGTTATTCTATATTTTAGTTTCATTTCTAGGTCATTTACTTAAGTTTTGCAAATCATTAGGTTTTGCATGTTGCTAGTCTTTCCAAGCCCTAGCTTGGTGGTCAACCCCCTTTTAGTTTCTAAACATACCCTAGGACATCATTTAGTAGATCTATTTCCCTTATTCCATCCTTGGATTGAGATCTCTAGGGTTTCCTTGAGTGAAACTAAGTGAAATACTCCAGGTCCTTATCCTTAGTTCCATCTCCTAAAAGATGGAACCCTATTTCATAGGTTTCAATAATACTCAAATTTAAGCACATTATTAGAGAATATAATGTACCACATAAATGTTAGTGAATCTATTTTACAATAACCCCTAATGATGTTATATACATTCAAACATGGAAGTAGGAACACACTAAAACAAATAAAATTGGAAAGATGTTCATGTTGATTTGTATTGAGTGTATTAGGATGATGGAGAAAAGGAAATGATAGTAAACCAATGCATTTATCTATTTGGGAAACATTTTTTTTATTTGATACAAAACATGTAATAATTAAAACCAAAGGTGATACCTTAATCAAGATATCACAAAAGACTAGGTCTATCAAAATGCGCAAGAAAGATAGTCTCTACACATACATTTTAGAAAAATAATGGATAGTTACATACTATAAAATGAATCTACTTATTAATCCATGATAATACCCATACATTCTCTTTATTATTCTAGGAAGATACCTTACAAAATCTTTACAAAGATTTTACAATCATTTGGCTAGCCAACTAATCAACACATCCAAAAATGCACACTGTTCACATGAAGACACTAAACTAATATTGATTCTACCATTAATCATTTAAACTAAAAACATTAAAAAATTATTATTACAAATATGGGGTGAACCTGGACCAGTACAATAGAAAAATATAATAGCTAGATCTAGAAGCTATGAACCCTATGGTTTTACTATGAAGTTTTTAATCTCTACTATGCTCTTCTCCAATCAATGTCACCTCCATCTATTCAATAATGAAAATTAAGGTCTAAATATCCCTCTACAAGTCATGATAGACTAGAAAATGTGAAAACTTGTGAGAAATTTCTAAAAATCTGACACCTTAGTAATTATAGGGGGCACCCATACCCTAGCCACCATCATCATAAACATCGTGGATTTGAATCACCTTTCTGGGATCTACAAACATCTTAAAATACGTGAAAATAATTCCTTTTCCATCCACCACACCTCTAAACAATCATGGTGTGAGGGTTTATGTGTAGGAACAAATAAATTGCCCAAAAAATATATCAAAATAGAATCTTAGGATGATATCTCAATTATCAAGCACTAGAAACTTTACATCTGTAATAAATTAGGGTATGGGAAAAGCATCATTTTCTCATCTGTATCTATGCTAATCTACTTAAATAATTATTTCTAGGCACCATTAAATCTCATATGGTGGTTGGTGGGTGTTGAAAATGCATTAATGGTGTTCTTGGATCATTTCATAAGTAGGGATTTTGCTCTTGAACGATGGAATTTTACACATGTATTGATAGGGAGGGAAAGTTTGATAGGAATGTTGGGAACACTGGGATAGAAAAAAAAGGAAAGGTATCAAGATGTTGGGTTCAGAGTTTCAGGTAGGGCCTAACAAGGTACCAAAATAGGGGATGGTTGAAAGTTTGACTATGAAGGATACTTTTTTTTGAACGGGATTGGTGGAGTTTTAGAGAACTAGGGAATATTATATGAATGGGAATGGATAAAAAAGGATGGGATGGATGAGAAATTCCAAATCTTGATGGATAATTGATGTTAGTATCCCACTAGAAGTCATGCTAGACTGGAAAATATGCAAACTAGCGAGAAATTCTTGAAAATATGCCACCTTAGTAATTACAGGGGGCACCCATACCCTAGCCATCATCATCATAAAAATCATGGATTTGAATCGACTTTCTGGGATCTACAAACATCTTAAAATCTATGAAAATAATTCCTTTTCCATCCACCACACCTCTAAACATTCATGGTGTGAGGGTTCATGTGTAGGAAAAAATAAATTGCCCAAAAAATCTATCAAAATAAAATCTTAGGATGATGTCTCAATTATCAAGCACTAGAAACTTCACATCTGTAATAAATTAGGGTATGGGAAAAGCATCATTTTATCATATGTATCTATGCTAACATACTTAAATAATTATTTCTAGGCACCATCAAATCTCATATATGGTGGTTGGTGGGTGTTGAAAATGCATTAATGGTGTTCTTGGATCATTTCATGAGTAAGTAGAGATTTTGCACTTGAATGATGGAGTTTTACACATGGCATGATAGGGAGGGAAATTTTGATAGGAATGTTGGTAACATTGGGCTAGAAATCTCAAAAAGGAAAGGCGCCAAGATGTCGGGTTCAAAGTTTCAGGTAGGGCCTAACAAGGTACCAAAATAGGGGATAGTTGAAAGTTTGACTATGAAGGATACTTTTTTTTGAAGGGGGTTGGTGGAGTTTTAGAGAATTGGGGAGTAGCATATGAAGGGTAATGGATAAAAAACGATGTGATGGATGATAAATTCGGAAGTTTGATGGATCAATGATGTTAGTAGATGTTATCAAATCATGACTACTAAGATCAACATTATTTCATCCAAAAAAATCTTATTAGATGAAGGTATTGGGGAATGGGAAATGCTGAAACTTTGACAAAAAGAGACATAGAGAAAAGGTGGACCATTAATATGTCAAGATTTGAAAGGATGGTATGAAGGATGGGAAATCATGAAAGTATAAAAAACTTAGAGGAGTTTTAAAAAGGGTGAAAAAATCAACACTTAGCCAATTTTGGAAAGATTAAAGTGAAATGTTGAGATCAATAGGGAAGGAATGAAGGTACTAAAGAACCTAAAACCCCAAAAGTCTAAAGAAACACATGAAATACTAAGGAAAACACCAGAGAAATTTCAAACTTAGACTTTAATGGATTTTTAGCATCATTTGACATCTAGGGGACCTAATTAGGATGTGTTAGATTGATTATCAACAATGGGTGGATAGATTCAAATGAACAACCTTTGAATAAGAGAAAATAAAAAAATGAGATACATAAAATTGGGTTGCCAACATAGCTAACTTCTTGTTAATGAAGTTATGAGTGCCTCCTAAATCTATCAATAATGTTACTCTCTTTATTTCAAAAACCCACCACCTTGAGAGTTTTTGGGGTGCTAACTCCAATAAGTGCATGATAAGAAATGGTTGGTCATGTATCTTCCAATTCCCTATCTAATTCATTGTTACCATATATAATATAGATTCTTCCTCCTATTATTCCTCACTCGAACCTTCAATATAGAGCATTTTATTTTCATTACATTTATATGTTGAATATATTTGCTATAATAATTAAAACATAACCCTTTTTCTCAATTCTCCTCATTTTTTTGTGGAATCAACCTCGTAGGTTGAGGAAGTGACTATGTAGGAGTTCTTTTTTCTCTTATTTTTACCAAACCCTTCCTTCTATTGGCCACAAAATTTTCTTCTACCTATCTTGCCATAATCATTGCTTGTGACATAGAATATAGATGAAACATGTCTACCTCATATTTTATGTGGTCCTTTAAACCCCCTTTAAATTTTCATCTACAACATCCTCCACTCTTAAAAAAAAAATTAAAATTGATGAATGTAATCATTAACCATACATATTTAATTTAACTTGGTAAGTTTGCTAAAGTAGTTATCTGTAGACACCTAAAATTGTCCTAAGCATATCACACATCATGATTTCACTTACTAACACCATTTTCTCTCCTAATTCACCTATTTCATCTATTTAATTAAATAATGCCAACTATTTAGTAAATTGTCCTCTCTCTCTCCTATTGATTGAATAACTAAGGTTATTTGATTAATTCATCATTTTCTCCCCTTTTGATTAAACAATGCAATGTTTTTTAATTAAATCCAAATAATACTACTTGATTAAATTATTCATGATTATTTAATTAAAGTTCCTAATTCTTCCAACTTGCATAATTAAATTATTTTCTAAATTGTTTAATTAGCTAATTTATTTCCAATCCTCCAACTTGCACAAAGAATATTCCCATGGAATATTCCCTTTTCAAATTTGAATTCTCCTTCCAACTCAAAATATCTCCAACATATTTCCTAAAATTTAGGGATGTTGTTGGATCTCTCATGGATTATGAATCATTGATCTAATCCTTGATCCATGCCTCATGGATTATCAACCCCTTATCCATTTCTTCATCCTCAATTCAATTTACTCCATTGATTAACATTTTCTATCCTTGCCATTGATCAATATCCTTCAAATCTATAAATAGTAGGCCTTTTTCCATGAAAAGGGATCCACAAGCATTTAAGAAAAGTTACTCTCTCAAATTCATCACTCACTTTGAGTAATTTGATATCATCTTGTGAATCAAACTCTCATCATGCATCTTCAAATCAAGTTTTTGCACAATGGATAATGCATAAAAATGAGAAATCCACTTCCATCTCATAGTTATGCATCAATCCACAATGGTATTGAGAGGTTTGCATCATTAATTAAGTTCAATTTCTTTGAATTTCATGTTTATTTCTTTGAATTAAATCTTTTAGTTTTGTAGATTGAATTTAATTGAGAATATGCTTTTCATTGATCAATTATCTTGTTAATTGCTTTGATTTCATGTTATTTGATCAATTGGATTTACATAATTATATTTTGGCACACTCAGTGGGACCTGATGTCCCTATCTAATCATTTTTCTTGAGCTTTTGTCAAATTTTCAAGTTCCAAGGGTAGTACAATGCTTTCGTTAAAGGTCCACACTTCTTTTAGCAAAGATTTGTGCTTTTGTCAGCATTTTTGCACTTTTGTCAGTAATAACACACCTTTGCAGTAAACCTACACCTTTGTCTTCTACACAGAGTGGAACCTTTATAACAAACCCCCGCCTTTGTCAAAATAGGGTGCCTTTGTCCTTTCTGACATGCTTTTGTAGGTTTTGATAGTCCAACACTCTTGTTTGATAGTGTAGCACTTTTTCAGGTCTAGCAGGGGTTTAGTTTGTATGGTTTAGTCTAATTTTGATGCTTGATCTTTAGCTAACCCTAATCCTTTGTTGTTTCCTAATTTCTTCTAAATTTTCACAACATGTGGAGTTTGGAAGCAAGCTTGTTAATGCTTGTTTTGAACTAATATAACTTTCATCTTTCAAATTTAGTGCATAAAATGAACTCACATTTACTTTAGTGATCTAAAACAAACAACACAACTTTCATCTTTCAATTGGTGCAATAAAATTGAACAAAAACATTGCATATTTCATTTTGGAGTTTAACAATTGGACCATACATTTAATATTTGGTGCACTTAAAACAAAAAAGAGTGTGTGCTTTATTTTCCATGCTTGGTAGGTTTTAGATGCATATCCTCTCCCTTCGCACCTTGAGTGAACTTGGGTGAAGAGAAACATCTTTAACTTACATTTCTCTTTCTTTAACTGAAAGTGTGTTAGCAACATATCCTCTCCCCTTGCACTTCATGTAATCTTGGGTGAAGATAAATAGCAACACATCAAGTTTTCCATTATTGTTAGTAGGATTCCTACCTTGGGACACATCCTTATGGAGAACCCAAGGGATCGACCTCAAGCAGTATTTTTTGGTGCACTATAAAAATTGGATGAGAGCGAAAGTTATAGTTCAATCCGTGCATAGGGGACTATTATTTTCTGAACCCCAAGGAGATTTCTATTTACTAGCGATGTTCACGGATGTTCCACCCACTAAGAAACACTTTGCACTAGTAGGCCTAAGACCTTTCGAACATCTTCTATAGTAGTACATTGTGATAGCATCGTCATGAGAAGTTACTTACCATGTTTGATCCTTGGTTGAGAAGTAAGGTGTCTTATTAGAGATCATGCTCTTTCAAGGTGAGGGATGTCAAGGTGGTGCAAGACCTTGGCATACCCTAATCTTTCACTTCTTGGATTTAGATTAACACATAATTTTGGTAAGCCTACTATAGTTAGATAAACCTTTTCTACAAATTAGGTTGTACTTGTTTTTCTCTATCGATCTATTGCTAGTGAACATTCTAGAAGAAAGCTTAAAAATATCCCCCCTTACCATTGGAGTTAGTCCTGATTGTTTATGTTTATTGTTCGTATCACTTTCTTTCAAAACATAAAATTAAACTTTGACACATCAAAATTTTCCAAAAAATCAAACACAAAGCAAATATCAAACATTTCAACATTTGGTAAATCAAAACAACAAAAAATAAGCCTTTGGTAATTATCATTTTGAGCTTTTCAAAATACATTTTAGGTTATCATTGGATCAACTAATTGTAAACCATCATCCATCAAACCATCATCAAAATATTCCACTCAAAAAATGACCAACTCAATATTTTTGACATTAATCATTAGGCTTAGATCTTTATCTTATCACTTAGTCAAAATTGAAGGTTTCACTCCATCCATCATCCAAACAACATCATTCCATCCACCCAAAAAAACTCATCATTCAAACATTAATCCAAGACCACCTAGGTTTCTTTAAAAAACAAATCTTGAAATTAAAAAAACATGTCAATACCCATCAATTATCCAAATTCTCTTCCATATAATCCATACATGGGGTCATCACATCATACTAGTTTCAATGACATAGAAACTATGGGTATCCCTAATCAAATCTTTGGGACATCTTATCACATGGTAGATTCAATCAATGTCACAACTTACAAGTCTATCAACCAAACAATCAAGGCATGAGTCTTCCCCAACACAATATTATCTCACCAAGTCAATACATGTCAAATCAATATATCCAAAACATGAACATATCAAATTTGAACATGTCAAATCAATACATGGGAAACTATGGGATGGATCCACTCACACCTCAACAACACATCATCCAACAAAATCATCAATAATATCAACATCAAGGTCAAAAAAAATACCATCATAAAATAAATACATCCTTCATCAAAATAATCAAAATGTTGATTTACATCAACAAAGTCCCTCCCCACAACATAAAAAATGTTGCATATCAAACACAATATCAACAATTACCTCAATTACAAAAAACCTTTAAATACAATAATACCACCAAACGTGAATACAATCCTTTAGGGGAGTGAATTGGTGTTAAACACACTAGTCCATACTAATCTTATCAATCTTCCAAAGTCATTAGGTGGTTGTGAACCTATCTTCAAATTCTCATGGTATGATGACAAGGATTATTTTGAATACCATAGAGAAAAATTTCATGAAACATCATGTTGCATAAGACTCATGAATCTCATCCAATACCTCATTGATTAAGGAGCAACAATTGTTGATGAAAATCTTCAAGATTCATCCACACATAATCATATTGACGATGCCTCTACCTCACATAATGAAAAAATTGACATAGATCAAGAATATTTTCTAAAGAAAGATCATGATAATCCATCAGTGTCTAGAATATATTGATGATCAATATCCCTTTAAACCAACACTTGATTCAAATCTAATTGACGATCAAGAGACTCTTAATCCAATACTTATACCCAATGAAGGAAATATAAACCAAGAGATAACACTCACATGTCCACATTTTGAAGACATTTAAGAGCTCTTTGCAAGAAATCCATTCTTTGAAATTGATCCATGTCAAGAATATAATCCAAATCATATCAAAGATAACACCAATCTAAGTCAAGATCAAGAATCCATATCTTCTCAAGATCTAATGGATCTCTTCCAATTTGATATTGAAGATAACTCCGATATAAGCCAAGATCAAGGATCCATATCTCCAAAATACTATACTGATTTAATGAGCATCTTCCAATCCATACAATATTTCACAAACAAAGACCAAATCCATACACCAAACACTTCTACATCTACCTGCTATCAATTGTTCACCACAACTCAAATTGACAGAGCTGGTTATTTCAAGTTCATTTTAAGGTGAAAAGTTTTAGTTTTTTCTGCAGTTGTTTAAACCATTGCATGTTTTAAGTTTAAAAGAAAGTGCAATGTGTTTCAGTTTTCCATTCAACATTTGCAACATTAAGTATTGTATTAAATGTAAAATAAAGTACTTCATTCTGTATTCAGTTGTTCATTACACAATGTTTCATACATTTGTTGCAAAAAAGAAGTACAAGATTGAACAAGAATTGCAAAAAATGTTGTTTTGTATTCATTGATATAAAAAGAGAATCAAGTGTCCCACAAAAGCCATGGGAATATCTGAAACAATGGATCATAAAGAATACACTACGCTAATGAAGATTAAAAAGGGAAAAGAGCACACAAGAGGGAAAATAGCCGTCATTTCCTGAACATTTCTTCGAGTTGCCTTCAGTGTGGTGCATTCCTCTTTGCTCCCATTCTCCAAGTGAACCTGCAAGTGATTGAAATGTTTGCTAGAGCTTGAGTTATGAATCCTCCTACATGATCTATCAACAATAATGTAGAATATTTTTTATGATGTATTGAATCAATTGAGAAAATACAAGAGGAGTGCAAGAGAATACCAAGGAGGAAACATTACAAGAAACTGTGAATTTACTGTTTTAATCTAACACTGTTTGTTTCTTGTGCAGGTATAGGAAAATCCATGTTTATGATTTCTTTTGAAAATTGATAGCATGTGGTGTAAAACGGGCTCCCACAAGGGTTGAGCTTGACATGTTTCCCCTTAACATTCCATAGAGGGGTTGAGAAAGGAAACAATTCAGTATTGCTTAAGAGAGATATGCATTTGAAGGAGTGCATCACAAGTGTCATAAGAGATCAAACAATTGATCATCTAGGACAATCGAGTCTAAAAATGCAATGAATTGAAGATCATAGATGATAAATTACTCAAGTAGATCATCATAAGGAGTACATCATCATGGAATGTGATAGTGAACATGCATACATAATGCCTTGTTTACAAATCAACAATAGCAACTGAAGCAATTTGAGAAGCTTTAAAGCATCATCATTAGGTGTTGTATTTCAAAATCTTCTATGCATAGATCAAAATTTCACATCAACATTTGTTGCCTGAGAGAGATAAAAATGCATGAAGAGTATAGAAGAGAGATTATCTCCATTCAGAAACATAATTGTAAGTGGCTGCAAATGAAGCTTGAAGGTCAAGGGTGAAGGGAAAGAAGCACTGTTGGACTGAAAATGAAATACACTAAGTGATTGATCCGAATGTAATGTGAAACAAAATCTTTGATTTCTATAGAACACCAAGAAATTCAAGGCTTGTCTCAAAATAATTGATGCTACAGATACATAGAAACTATCTCATTTCATTGTCACATGAAGTTGTGATGAAGGTGGAATTAGAGGTGCATTTCTGAGGCATTCAAGTGCATAAAATGAATGACAACAAGCATCAAGTAATTGACAAGTGTACCATGTTGGCTAGGTGCATCTTTGCAAGGTAAGTAACTAAAATAGAAATATCCATATACAGTGAATTTGAGAACAAAAGGAGCTTTTGTGTGCTTTCATTAAGCAAGAATGTGTACAAATTTCATTGCCAAATCATGCTAAACAGTAAATAAAATTGCACGGAAGAATGCGTGGAAAGCATGTTTGTTAATGAGTAACTGAAAACACCAAATAGTGTTTGAATTTCATTGTGAAAAGAAAGTAATTGCTAACCACATGTGCAATGAAAAGAGAGATTACAAACAATGCAAGGACAATAGTTTGTTCCATTAAGAATGATTTATGAGTTAGTGAAATTTGCATTATGATAGAAAGCATGTGAAGCTACAACAATAGGTGTTTGAACTTGAAAGAAATGAAATCATTGTTGCCTTTCAAAATGGTGAGCCAATATCAAACAATCTAGGGTTTCAAAATGGAGACAAATGCATGGTGCCCAGTTTTGAACATTTAAGAGGAAACCCACATGGGTTTGCATTGTGAACTTCAAAATGCAAAGATGAAGGTAGTTTGAGCTCATATATAAATGTCATATGGACCCAGCTAAGCTCTCATGGCTGTGGCTTGAGAGTAATTTTCTTTCACAAATGGTGATACCCCTTTAGGGTATTGTGCTCTAAACACAAATGCAGAGAAAATCAATATGTTTTGAGCTTATTACAAGAGGAGCATGCCAGCATAAAATGAAGTTATTAAGGTTAGTGGTCGCGACCTTGGAGGGTCTACAAGCCCTTGGAAACAAAGAAAAAATGCATTGTTTTTTCTCCATATTTTATCTTCTTTGCAAATGCCATTACTTTCTACAACCTGGGTCGAGCCCAAGAATAAATCATTTTTTACAAAAAATGAAGAAATGCAAAAGAATGGTTGTGGCCTGTGCTTAGGGATTTTAGTTTTTCCACCACATATTTCCCATTATTTTGTGAAAGAAGCTCAAGTCGAGCTTTTATTTAAGAGGGAAATGCATTAAAAAAAATGGAGAAAGAGAGCTTCCATGGCTCTAGGTGAAAAACGAGTCAAAGCCCACGACCAAGCCTTCACAAAAGTTTGTACAAAGCTCTCTCATGGCAGCCAAACAAAACATTGGAGCAACATAAGCATAAAAAACACAAAATTCATCAAAAAACCAGTCATGGCCACAACCTATAGGCCCATTTTCTCTTTCAAATGGAGTAAAAAAGGGATCAAAATGCAAGAAAAATACTTACCATCGAATGTAGAGAGAGATTCAACCAAAAATTGACATGAAAGCAACTCGAATGGTGGAGTTCCAGCTCAAACCCTAGTTTCCCATGGCGGCTAAATGAAAAAATATTTTCTCCCAAGTTGCCAAGTGAAAAATGATGTTCAAAATGTGATATAGGGGTTGGTTTTGGTCTTAGGGTTTCCCCATGCCCTAGGTTTAATGTGATTTTAATCACATTCTTTTAAAAAAGCAAATGCTTATTAATGCCTCATCTCATATGTTGCCTAGGTTGAGCCATGCCTTAGGCATTTTTATTGATTTTTTAAAGAAAATAAAATAAAAACCATACCTTGCCCTTGTGCTTTTCATGTGAACCACTTACACATTAACCCTTTCACTAGGTCGAGTTGTCCATGCCTTAGTGTCTAGGGCTCATAATCTAGTTTTATGTTTTTTGTAAGAAAAATCAAATGTATAGGAGCTTTCACTTGTTTTGTTTTTTACAAATATTAATTTTTACTCAAATTGCAAAAAAATAAAAATATTTGAACTCAAATTGCAAAAAATGGATGTATTGGAAGAGTTTCTATATTGTTTTTATAAAACTGCAGATGATTGTAAAAGATCACTAATGGTAATGTTTCTATAAATTACCTTGGTGTTTTTTATGGTTTTAAATGTAGTTGGTATACTTAAGTCCTCTTGAAAACTTTCTATTTTTTGTTGGAGTTCTTGGGTGGATTTGGAAAAGAGATGACAAACTGGACTTTCTAATTTCAGCTCTTGAGTTGTTTGCACTTTATTTTGAGGATTTTTGGATGGACCCTTTGGAGATGGGAAGTTTCCATCTTTTTGATGCAGTTTGGAGTAGTTTATGGCACTACTTTTTAGACTTTTTCCTTGAGCTTGAAAATGGCAAAAATTTACCATTTTGAGATGCAGATGAAGCTATTTTTTTTCTATTCTCACTATTGATGTCACTTGAAGGCTATAATTTGGAGAAATTTTAATTTCTCAAGGGTTAAAATTTTTGTTTCTTGCTCTCATATTCACTAAAGAGAGACTTGTAAACTTCTTTTGAATCATATTTTGATCTTGTACTCCATTTCAATAAAACAACAGGCTTCTCCTTCCCATTTTCTTGTCTAAAGTTTACAATACCAATTGATGTTGACTGTGATTCAAGAGATGAATCCTCTTTATGTCTTGGTTTTTTGAATTTTGTTTCAAGAGTCTATTCTAATTCAAGTTGCATTTTGTGTTCCATTAGTGAGCCTTTGTGCAAACTACTCTTGAATTAGGTATTTCAGGATGGGATTGTGAGAATCAAATTTTTAGACATAATGTTGTCATTGTAATTGGTTGGAATCTTGAATTTATTGGTGAATCAATTTAAGTTTGGATCATTGCTTTCAATTTTTCCTTCTCCCCTTTTCCCGAAGATTTATTAGATTAAATGGTTTACTGAGAGAACCAACCCACTTTGGAGATTCACTCTGACTCATTGATTTCTCCACAAATCAGAGAGCGTTTCCAAGTTGCAACATGATAGGAAAGTTTGACTTGGCTAAGGGTGCAATCTTGATTTCCTATAGTTTTTGGCACACCTGGTGGGACTCTAGAGTTTGTCTTTAGAGTCATTTTCTAAGTTGTAGGCTATTGTTCGGTATATGTAGCAACATTTTCTACCTATAGAGGTTTCAAAAAATATACCTGGTGACTCCTAATTTACGGTTACATTGCAGATTTGGTGCAAGCAACTTATGAGAAGGATCCAAACTAGATATAGTCCAACACCTTTTGAGTATTTGCAGCTCTCCCTACCAAGAAGGAGAGGCAAAACACCAAGGAGGACCTTTGATTCAATAAGAAGAGTGAAGTCCACACCTCTGAAGTTCAATCCCATTATTTCTATGAAGAGGAACCCAACTCCTATATCTCAAGCACCACCTTTGGTGAGACAATTTTCCTTCACACCATTTAACAGGGGCAGCCCATTATTGCTAGCTCATCATAATTACATCCTAGTGGAAACACTTAAAGGAATGCCATACTTCACTAGAAAATACCAAACTACCCCTATTAAATACATCCGAGATGTGGTGACATTATGTTTGGTGCACAACATGACAGAGGAGAATGTGGCCATAATATTGTTGGTTGCTTCGTTGAAGGGGAAAGCCCTTCAATTGTTCAAAGGGCTCCAAGCCAATTCCATTGCAACATGGAACCAGCTTGGTGATGGTATTCATTGGCAGTTCGTGGACAAGTTAGACCACCTTTCATTGCTAGAGAAGCTAAGCACCATCAAGCAGGCTCCCCATGAACATATGGCTGATTTTAATTATAGGTTCCAGAGAACCTGGGATAGGATACCTTTGATAGTTAAGCCCTCACCCAAACATGCCTTCCTATTCTCCCCAAAAGACTTGAATAGTGAGATCTCAGTTATGATATAATCCATGGGTGGTTTTACATTTCCAAATGCCTATGAAATCACAATAAGGGCTAAAAATTTTCTCATTCAAGCCGGAAAAATAGCCCCGAGAACACCCACACCTATTTTTCCTAAAATTCAGCTACCTGTCCCTATGAATTTTCCTCCTATTGTTGTTGTTCCTCTAGTCCTAGCAATAGGTTATCAGGTTGTTGTTCAAGAAAATGTCATTCCAGACCAAACCAAAGAAATCCAAGAGACAAAAAATATGCTGCAAAATCTTGGTAAAACCTTTAGCAATGAATTTTTGAGCCTCAAGAAGCAAGTTGGTCATGAAAATAGGCCCTACCAAGCATTTTATCAGCAAAATAAATAGAATAGGCCACCATTTCAAAATGATTTCCAAGGATAGAAAAGGGGTTTTAACCCCAAACCTTTTCGGCCTTATGATCCCAATGTTTTTGGCTCCTCAAGGGAGCTCATACCGCAAAAAAAATTGGCTCAAGATCATGATTGGTGCTACCCATGCAATTAGCCACACAACTAGGTTGCATGCATGAGAAGGATGGAGAATCAAGCTCTCATGGTGCAGAATCATTATGCTGGCATAGAAATTTTTCCAAGCAAGAATGTGGAAAAGCCAAGCAACTTTGAAGTTGCTTTAGTGAATTGGCAAAGTGCTGAATATTGCAGAGTTAACCATTTCCAAGGTCAGAACCAGCAAGGTTCACCCATTGTAGTGAAAACAAGGTCGAAAAGGAGAGAAATTAAAGTGAAGCAACAAGTTGTAAATTTGCAATAGCAAGTTGTAAGAGATAAAATTCATGCCATTTCACCTCAAATTGTCCCCACAACACAACCGAAGGTGCAAATTATGTAGAGAGGACAACAAAAGGTAAATGACACTATTTTTTCTTTAGGACAACAAAAGGTAAGTCCCATGTCTTTTAATGTGGTTGAGCATTTAAAGAAGGCTACAGTCAGTATGTTCATTATGGATGCACTACATATTCTAGGCCAAAAAAGTTTGTACAAGATGCATTGGCTGAAATTTCATCTTTAGATGTTGTTAATGTAGAAAAGAGTAGAATTGTGCTTGCGAACAGCTCAGAGGTTAAAGGTGGGCAGCAAAGTCAAGAAGTGAAAACCCCACCATTTTATCTAAGTCTTATTATAAGGGATAATCTTTTCCATAACTATATGATAGACTCGGGAGCTAGCAACTCAGTCATGCCTAAAAGCTTAGCTGATAAGTTAGGCTTAGTTTATGAACCCATGTCAAAAGGAGTTGTGCAATTAGATGGATCTGATGTCTAAATAGTAGGAATCACTAAAATTTTGGCCCTCACATTACATGCTTGCCCCAACTTTTTTGTTTCCCAAGATGTCCATGTGATTGAATTGCCTCCCCATTTCACACTCTGCCTCTCAAGAGACTTTACTACTAAACTAGGAGGGTTCTTATCAGCTGATTGGTCTCACCTTTTCTTTAGGACTAGGTATGGCATGAAAGTGACCATTGAGTCCAAACTGTTATCTAAAGTTCATATTGAGCCATACACCATCAGCTCTATAAATGCCAACTTGTTAGCCACCCATGGGTTAAAGAGTCAATATGTGGCCTTACATCCTAGTTCATTCAATGAAGAAGAAAAATTAGATGAATGGGTTGTTGAAAATCAAGAACTTGATCCATCTGGCCATCCAAGAGAAGTTGGGTTAGGGGTCTATGTGATTCATGAACCCAATGCAACAATTCCTAATATGGTCAAAGATCAAGAGCAGTTCGAACAATAAGAAAACCAGCTTTGGGAGTTGTATTTCGATGGTTCAAGATGCATGACAAGGGCTGGTGGAGGAGCAATGCTAGTATCACCAGATGGGGACAAATATTATTCAGCCTTAAGGTTCACTTTCAACTATACAAACAACACAGCTGAATATGAGGCCCTCATTCATGGTCTTGAATGGGCTCGAAAAAGAGGTATTAAGTGTTTACGAGTTTATGACGACTCTGAATTAGTTGTGAATCAAGTCTAAAATTTAAATGCTATAAAAATTATGTACTTAAGAAATACAAGGATCAGGTATGGGACCTAATAGAGGATTTTGACGCATTTAATTTTCTTTCCGTCCCTAGAACTCAAAACAAACATGCAGATAGACTTTCTATTTTAGGTGCTCAATTTGATATTCCAAATGAGGTGCATAATGTGGAAACACAACAATATGTGAAAATTGTTGTTAGACCTTCTGTGCCAGATAATAATGTGAGTTGGCAGGTCTTTGATAGTGACAAACATATTGTGAGCTTCTTAATTGTAGAAGTTGAATTTGTAGAAGAAAACCAGCTGAAGTGGCAACAACAATATGGAAGTCAGATTGTACAACTGAAATCAAATAAGTTTCTGAGGGGGTTGGTGACATTAGAGTTGGTTTTCAACTCTCATGACCAAGCAAGGAAATACAAGTGCAACATGACTGTCAAATAGGAGCATTATGAAGCCATCAAAATATTTAAAGGTAAACTTCTCAAACTGGGCAAGGTGTGTACTAATGAAGAGAAACAAGCTTTTGTTTTGTTATGTCAAGAGTTCAATGATATTTTTTCTTAGGAATATAAAGATCTAAGGGGTTTTGATCCTGAACTAGCTCAACATACTATAGAGTTAGAACCTAATGCAAAACCTATGAGACAAAAACAAAGACCCCTGAATCCTAAGCTTGAACATTTAATGAAAGCTGAATTAAATAAGTTGATTGAGAGCAACATAATCTTCCCTATTAAGCACACTTCTTGGGTCTCCAACTTGGTCCAAGTTAGGAAGAAAAATGGGGAAATTAGGCTATGTGTTGACTTTAGAGATTTGAACAAGGCTTCCCTTAAGGATCACTACCTGCTCCCTTCGATGGAGAAAATTTTTCAAGTAGTGTCAAGTTCTAATAAATTCTCTTTACTTGATGGGTATTATGGCTATAATTAGATTTTGGTTAGGGAAGAGGATCAATATAAAACAAAATTCACAACTAAATGGGGCACTATGGCTTACAGGAAGATGCCTTTTGGCTTATCTAATGCAGGGGCAACATTCTAAAGGGAAATGGACATGGCTTTTCATGGCCCTGTGACTAAGAATGTTCTTGTGTATTTAGATATCACAATATTTTCTGAAAATGCTAACAAATACCTTGAATATTTGAGATAGATCTTCCAAAGATGCAGAGAGTTCAAAGTTTCTCTCAATCCAAAGAAATGCGTATTCTTCATCCATGAATGTAAGCTTCTAGGAAATATTCTCTAAACACAAAATTTCTATTGACCCAGAGCGAGTTTCAGCCATTCTGGAATTACCTTTGTTGGCACATAAAAAGGGTTTGCAGAGCTTCCTTGGCAGAATTAATTTTGTAAGGAGGTTTATACCAAATATTGCAGCCTTATTATAGCCCCTCACAGTAATGTTGAAAAAGAATGTACCTTTCAATTGGACTAAGGAGGGTAAGAGGAGCTTCAAGCAAATAAACGAGGCCCTTTCAACTGCTCTGACCCTCATTATTCCAAATTATAATAAGGATTTTATCTTATATGCTTTTGGAGGTGTTGATACTATTTTTTCCATGTTATGTCAGCAAAATGATGAAGGCTTGGAGTAGCCAATAGTTTTTTTTAGTCAAGTGCTACACGACTATGAGGTAAAATACTCTTTTGTGGAAAAACATGTGTTTGCAGTAGTTAGAAGCCTTAACATTTTTAGACACATGCTATCCAATAATAAAATTCATTTGCTGGTTGCTCACCCTACTGTGAAAGATTTCTTGTTGAATAAAGATATGAATGATAAGAGAGCAGGATCGATAACAAGAGTAATGGAATTTTATGTTGACATTAAAGTTACTAAAATTGTTAGAGGTAAAGGTTTGTGCGAATAGCTTGCTGAAAGAATAGAAAATAACTTAGAAGATGATGGAAACATCACCACAATATTGAGTAATAAGGAGCAAACTCTTGTATCAAATCCTGGTTTAAGTTGGGTACAACAAATGATTAACTATTTATAGACCGAAGAATGCCCTGAAGGCTTGGACAGAGGGAAGATGAGGTATTTCAGATTACAGGCCATTCCCTATGTCATTATTGATGGTGTGTTATTTAGGAGAGACTTCTAGGGTGTGTTACTGAGGTGCATTGAGCCTAGCCAAACAAATAAGTTGCTAAAGGAATTCCACAATGGGCCTTCATGAGGCCACTTTGTAGAAAGAATGACAACCCTAAAAATAATGAGGGTTGGTTATTACTGGCTAGACATATTCAAGGATGCATTTGCTTGGGTGAAGAAATGTGAAAAATGTGCATTGTTCATAGGAAGTAGAAGCTTTCAGCTTTGCCTTTAAATCCCATTCGAGTTGAACAACCCTTTGCTAAATGGGGGCTTGACTTTATTGGGCCAATTATGTTAGTGTAATTAATATTTAATTACGCTTGCATAAGTTTACTTAGGCATTATTTATTTCCTAGGTTTTAGGATCTTATCTTTATCTTATCGAGCTATCTTGTTGCTCAAGATAAGATTAGGTTTAGGCATCTTTTCTTTTATAAAGCAAATTATCTCTTGTAATTAATTTGATCCTTTTCGAATATATCAAATTGCATGTTTTTATGCAATCTCTGCTTTTTCATTTTCCTCTTCTGTGGAAGGTATTTTCAGGTTTGCAATCAGATCTTGGCTATTCTAACATGGTATCAGAGCCTCGATTCGCAGCCCCTTCTCAGCATTTTTGGAGGATTTCGTTGCAGAGCTCGTTCGGAGTCCCTCGAGGGTTTCAATCCTTGAGTACATTTATGCAGCATCTTGGATCAGATCAGGGTTTTCCGTTGGATTCAGAGCGCTGGAAAAAGTCAGAAATGGCTTTCGTTTTATTCATTTTCATCACCGATTGCCAGATCTGCGAGGGTTGTAAGATCGATGATTTATCTGTTAGATCTGGGGGTCGCCTGATTTTCAGAGCACTTTGGGCCCAAACGGACCTCGCCGTTGGATTCGCAGCGCCCAAAAACCCCCATTTTCATATAAAGCATGTCCGATTTGGACACTGTCGACCGGAGAAGCAAATTTTTTTTACCCGAGGGCCGTACGGCCCCCAGGCACTGTTCCCGAGGCACAGATTTAAAAAAAAATCAAAAAAATCATCAAAAAAAATCAAAATTTTTTTGGAAAATGGCGCCGCCCGTTCATATCGGTTGAGCCACCCGGCGGCCACCAGGCGGCCGCCGGTGCACCACCGCCGCCGGTGGCTCCCCTTCCCTGCACCGCCGGCTGTCTTATCAGCCCCCAGCGCTGGAACAAGCCCCCGCCGAGGATATATGGGAGACCAGCGGCCATGCGCCAGCCCCCGCCCTGGTCATATGGGTGACCAGGGGCTGCGCCCCAGGAGCCAACCACCAGCCCCCTGGTCCGCCCATGCGACCAGGGGCCGAGCCTTTTCAGCCCCTGAGGGCTTACTGGAGACCTTATTGGGCAGTTTTGAGCAGTTTTATGGAAACACACATAACTTTCACATACGGTGTCATTTTTTTGCAAACGAGATATCACCGGAAAGCTGTTTCCGAGCTCTACGCATTGGTGCTAGTGATATTTTCTGGTTTTGCATTTTTGATGCTTTTTTTTTATCTCGGAAGTCAGATATTGTCATTTTCACTCCGGAACCCATATCTTTTAACTCGCTTATCCGATTTTCGCGATTTTTGCGGCGTTGGAAAGCTGGTTTTGGCCTCTACGCAGATCTGAGGTCATTTAAAGAAAATTTGTAACTTATTTTAGGCATGCATTCATTTTTGTTTCGTGCTTTAGGTTTGCATTTTCACATATGTTTCTGTAGTTTTGCATTATCTCCTTATGCAATCATTGGGTATTGTAATAAATGAACTGATATAAAGTTCCATTAAGAGGGGTTCTTGCATCCATATTTCATTTTGTTTTGATGGAAACTCGTATGGGTTATCTGGTCTCTTAGTTTCTTTTGGCCACATTTCTTGTCTTGCTTGACACATGTCAGATTCATTGGTTCACCCTTCAGATTGAGAGCCTATGGTTAATGATCCACATTGGATCCATCTCAATTTGAGGGCCATTTTTTTGTGGTTATTGTTCCAGAGTCTATTTTTGGTACTCCTTCCCATGGAAGAGTTTCAGTCACAGTTTGGCATCGGCATCGAGATACATGGTTTCCAGATTTTGTCATCATTATGGGTTCATCTTTTTCATCTATTGTTGCTCACAGATTCCAGAGTTGATCCAGTAGTTTTCGAGTGTTCCGCGGCATCGGGTCTTCGTTGCTTTATCATGATTCCTTGAGTCAATGACTCTCATCCGGTTTCACGAAGAATATTTCCTTGCTTGCCTATAAAGTTGCTCAGATTCTTCGCCATCTCAAGGGGGTTTCTCTCTGCATTCATGAGTATGATCTCCACTCATGCAGTTGCACTACCATAAGTTTACTTTTATTTATTTCCTAGGTTTTAGGATCTTATCTTTATCTTAGAGCTATCTTGTTGCTCAAGATAAGATTAGGTTTAGGCATCTTTGCTTTTATAAAGAAATTATCTCTTGTAATTAATTTGATCCTTTTCGAATATATCAAATTGCATGTTTTTATGCAATCTCTGCTTTTTCATTTTCCTCTTCTGTGGAAGGTATTTTCAGGTTTGCAATCAGATCTTGGCTATTCTAACATGGTATAAGCCTGGCAGATTTTTGGAGGAAGCTCAAAAAGGAATTACATTGATATTTTGAGGAGAGTGCATCTTGCAAATTTTATAATACATCATTCAATAATTGCTCAGAAGTGAAGAGCTCGTTGCTTTATCATGATTCTTGAAAAATCGAGAAGTAAGAAGAATATTTCCTTGCTTGCCATATCAAGTTCCGTGTTAGATTCTTCCATTTTGTGTTATCTCATTGTAAGGGGGTTTTGGACTCCTTCTTGATTTGTAAATGGGTACTTAGTTGCGACCCATGCTCATGCATCTTATTCTAGTGGCTTCTTCCTAAGTTCATCTTAAGGGGTGTTAGAGTAATAAGTTAAAATTAATTACATCACATTGATTAATTAATTAAGTCACTTATTCTCTTTATTACTTAAGCTAAACTTAGGCACATTAATAATTAATTATTAATTATTAAGTGTGCACACTAATTTAGGGTTTCCCTTTTAGGGTTTCTTGATCTCATAAGGATTGATCACATTGTAATAATCGATTCTCTTAATGCAGAGGTTCAGAACATTGTTTTGGTTCTTCATATCTTTTGCATGTGAATCCATCTTGCATGCAAATTCTAACAAATTAATCCACCCTCAAATTTTGGTCACAAGTGGATCTTAACCGCCACTACCTATTTTACTAAGTGGACCAAGGTTTTTGCCCTGAAAGAAGCAAATTAAGCTTCTATTATGAATTTTTATCAACATTTAGTGTCGAGATTTTGTGTTTCAGATTCCCTTATTTCAGATAACACTTTAGCTTTTATTGTTCTAAAGATTTTTGACTGGTCTATGAGAAATAATATATTTTTTAGTACTTCATATAATTACTACCCATAGGGTAACATACAAGAGGAATCTACCAATAAGAACCTAATCAAGATCATCAAGAAGGTCATCGAAGATAATAAGAGAATATGGCACAAAAAGTTGAAACTTTATCCCTTTGGGTTGATAGAATAACACCCAAGAGAGCTATTGGTTGCTCTATGTATGTTCTTACTTATGGAAAAGAGGCCAAATTACCAATCTCCATTGAGCTACCAACTTTAAGTTTTATCAAAGAGCTTGAGCTGCTAGAAGAACAACCCATGGAGGTTAGACTTGCACAGTTAATGGAGATGGAGGAAGCCAAAAAGGAAGCATGGAGGAAGCTTGAAATTCATCAAGCTCAAATGAAGAGCTCCTTTGAAAAAAGAGAAAAGTTCAGAGAATTTGTTGTTGGAGACTTCGTGCTCAAATGGGATGAAAAAAAAATAAACCTTGGAGGCACTCCAAATTTGATGCCATTTGGGAGGGCCCATATGTAATAACAAAATGCAAAGAGCATAATTCATTTCAACTCTCAAGGTTAAGTGGAGAAGTGCTTCTGATTCCAGTCAATGGGATTCATTTGAAACATTATTTTTGAGGTTCTAATTTCTACCCCTGTACTATAGTAGAGTAGTTGCTGCTAATACGTGATTGAAGCACTTTTATTTTCAGTTGTTTCTTTTCCATAAGTGCTTCCGCACATTTTTTTATGGCCATCAGGGCCTTGTAGGTTTGCTTCCGTTTGTTTTGTTTTTGTTTTTGCTACTGTTTGGTATTGCAAGTTTTAGATTTTTAAGAACTCTTGAGTTTCAGAAGGGTAGAATTAACTCCATGCCCAATGGATCTACATAAGGCAACTGGCCTAATGCTTAGCAAGAAAACATTTAGCAAAGGTCACCAAAAGTGTTATCAATTTTACACCACAACTCAAATTGACAAAGCTGGTTATTTCAAGTTAATTTTAAGGTGAAAAGTTTCAGTTATTCTTGCAGTTGTTTAAACCATCGCATGTTTTGTGTTTAAAATAAAGTGCAATGTGTTTCAGTTTTCCATTCAACATTTGCAACATTAAGTATTATATTAAATGTAAAAGAAAGTACTTCATTATGTATTCAGTTGTTCATTACAAAATGTTTCATACATTTGTTGCAAAAAATAAGTACAAGATTGAACAAGAATTACAAAAAATGTTGTTTTGTATTCATTGGGATAAAAAGAGAATCAAGTGTCCTACAAAATTTGTGGGAGTAGCTGAAACAATGGATCATAAAGAATACACTACACTACTAAAGATTGAAAATGAAAAAGAGCACATAAGAGGGAACATAGCCATCATTGCCTAAACATGTCTTCAAGTTTCCTTTAGTGTGGTGCATTCCTCTTTGCTCCCATTCTCCAAGTGAACCTGCACGTTATTGAAATTTTTGTTAGAGCTCAGGTTATGAATCCTCCTAAATGATCTATCAAGAATAATGTAGAATATTGTTTATGACGCATTGAATCAATTGAGCAAAGACAGGATGAGTGTAAGAGAATACCAAGGAGGAAACATTACAAGAAATTGTGAATTTATTGTTTTAATCTAACACTATTTGTTTCTTGTGCAAGTATAGGAAAATCCATGTTGTTGATCTATTTTGAAATTTTTTAGCACGTGGTGTAAAATGGGCTCCCACAAGGGTTGAGCTCGGCATGCTTCCCCTTAGCATTCCATAGAGGGGTTGAGAAAGGAAACAATTCAATATTTCTCAAGAGAGATATGCATATGAAGGAGTGCGTCACAAGTGTCATAAGAGGTCAAACAATTGATCATCTAGGTCAATCAAGTCTAAAAATGCAATGAATTGAAGATCATAGATGATCAATTACTCAAGTAGATCATCATAAGGAGCGCATCATCATGGAATGTGATAGTGAACAGGCATACATAATGCCTTGTTTACAAATCAACAATAGCAACTGAAGCAATTTGAGAAGCTTTAAAGCATCATCATTAGGTGTTGTATTTCAAAATCTTCTATGCATAGATCAAAATTTCACATCAACATTTGTTTCCTGAGAGAGATAAAAATGCATGAAGAGTATAGAATAGAGATTATCTCCATTCAGAAACATAATTGTAAGTGGCTGCAAGTGAAGCTTGAAGGTCAAGGGTGAAGGGAAAGAAGCACTGTTGAACTGAAAATGCAATACACTAAGTGCTTGAGCTGAATGTAATGTGAAACAACATCATTGATGTCTATAGAACACCAAGAAACTCAAGGATTGTCTCAAAATAATTGATGCTACAGATACATAGAAAATATCTCATTTCATTGTCACATGAAGTTGTGATGAAGGTGGAATTAGAGGTGCATTTCTGAGGCATTCAAGTGCATAAAATGAGTGATAAAAAGCAGCAAGTAATCGACAGGTGTACCATGTTGGCTAGGTGCAACTTTGGAAGGTAAGTAACTGAAATAGAAATATCCATATACAGTACATTTGAGAACAAAAGGAGCTTTTGTGTGCTTTCATTAAGAAAGAATGTGTGCAAATTTCATTGCCAAATCATGCTAAACAGTGAATAAAATTGCACGAAAGAATGTGTGGAAAGCATGTTTGTTAATGAGTAACTGAAAACACCAAATAGTGTTTGAATTTCATTGTGAAAAGCAAGTAATTTTTAACCACCTGTGCAATGAAAAGAGAGATTACAAACAATGCAAGGACAACAATTTGTTCCATTAAGAAAGATTTATGAGTTAAGTGAAATTTGCATTATGAGAGAAAGCATGTGAAGCTACAACAGTAGGTGTTTGAACTTGAAATAAATTAAATCATTCCTTCCTTTCAAAACAATGAGCCAATATCAAACAAGCTAGGGTTTCAAAATGGAGACAAATGCAATGGTGTCCAGTTTTGAACTTTTAAGAGGAAACCCACATGGGTTTGCATCGTGAACTTCAAAATGTAGAGATGAAGGTAGTTCGAGCTCATATATAAAGGTCAAATGGACCCAGCTAAGCTCTCATGGCCACAACCTGAGAGTAAGTTTCTTTCACAAATGGTGATGCCCATTTAGGGTATTATGTTCTAAACAAAAATGCAGAGCAAATCAATATGTTTTGAGTTTATTACTAGAGGAGCATGCCAACATAAAATGAAATTATTAAGGTTAATGGTTGTGGCCATGGAGGGTCTACAAGGCCTTGGAACCAAAGAAAAAATGCATAGTTTTCTCCAGATTTTATGTTCTTTGCAAATGCCATTACTTTCTACAACTTGGGTTGAGCCCAAGAATAAGTAATTTTTTACAAAAAATGAAGAAATGCAAAAGAATGGTTGTGGCCTGTGCTTAGGGATTTTAGTTTTTCCACCACAAATTTCCCATTATTTTGTGAAAGAAGCTCAAGTCGAGCTTTTATTTAAGAGGGAAATGCATTAAAAAAAATGGAGAAAGAGAGCTTACCATGGTTGTAGGTGAAAAACCATTCCAAGCCCATGACCAAGCCTTCACAAAAGTTTGTACACAACTCTCTCAAGGCAGCCAAACAAAAAATTGGAGCAAAAAAAGCACAAAACACACAAAATGCATCAAAAAACCAATCATGGTCGTTACCTATAGGCCCATTTTCTCTTTTGAATGGAGACAAAAATGGATCAAAATGCAAGCAAAAGACTTACCATCGAATGCAAAGAGAGATTCAACCAGAAATTGACATGAAAGCAACTTGAATGGTGGAGTTCCAACTCAAACCCTAGTTTCCCATGTTGGTCGAATGTAAAACTCTTTTCTCCCAAGTTTCTAAGTGAAAATGATGTTCAAAATGTGAGATAGGGGTCGGTTTCGGTGTTAGGGTTTCCCCATGCCCTAGGTCGAATGTGATTTTAATCACATTCTTTTAAAAACACAAATGCTTATTAATGCCTCATCTCATATGTTGCCTAGGTCGAGCCATGTCTTAGGAATTTTTATTGATTTTTTAAAGAAAATCAAACAAAAACCATACCTTACCCTTGTGCTTTTCATGTGAACCACATACACATTGACCCTTTCACTAGGTCAAGTTGTCCATGCCTTAGTGTCTAGGGCTCATAATCCAGTTTTATGATTTTTGTAAGAAAAATAAAATGTATAGGAGCTTTCACATAGTGTTTTGTTTTTTTGCAAATATTAATTTTTACTCAAACTGCAAAAAAAATCAAAATATTTGAACTCAAATTGCAAAAAATAGATGTATTAGGAGAGTTTCTATATTGTTTTTTTGAAACTACAGATGATTGTAAAACATCATTAATAGTAATGTTTCTATAAATTATCTTGGTGTTTGTTATGGTTTTAAATGTAGTTGGTATACTTAAGTCCTCTGGAAAAATTTCTATTTTGAGTTGGAGTTCTTGGGCGGATTTGGAAAAGAGATGACAAACTGGACTTTCTAATTTTAGTTCTTGAGTTGTTTGCACCTGATTTTGAGGATTTTTGGATGGACCCTTTGGAGGTGGGAAGTTTCCATCTTTTTGATGCAGTTTGGAGCATTTTATGGCACTACTTTTCAATCTTTTTCCTTGAGCTAAAAAATGGTGAAAAGTTGCCATTTTGAGATACAGATGAAGCTGATTTTTTCTATTCTCACCATTGATTTCACTTGAAGGCTATAAGTTGGAGAAATTTTAATTTCTCAAGGGTCCAATTTTTTTTTTCTTGCTTTCATATTCGCTGAAGAGAGACTTGTAAACTTCTTTTGAATCATATTTTGATCTTGTACTCCTTCATTTCAATAAAACAACAGGCTTCTCCTTCCAATTTTCTTGTCTAAAGTTTACAATATCAATTGATGTTGATTGTGATTCAAGAGTTGAATCCTTTTTATGTCTTGGTTTTTTGAATTTTGTTTCAAGAGTCTATGCTAATTCAGGTTGCATTTTGTGTTCCATTAGTGAGCCTTTGTGCAAATTACTCTTGAATTAGGTATTTTAGGGTGGGATTGTGAGAATCAAAGTTTTAGAGATAATGTTGTGAGTGTAATTTGGTTAGAATCTTCAATTTATTGGTGAATCACTTTAAGTTTAGGATCTATGCTTTCATTTTTTCCTTCTCCCCTTTTCCTTGAAGGTCTATTAGATTAAGTGGTTTAATGAGGGCACCAACCCACTCTGGAGATTCACGCTCACTCATTGATTTCACCACAAATCAGAGAGTGTTTCCATGTTGCAATAGGATAGGCAAGTCTGACTCGGCTAAGGGTGCAATCATGATTGCCAACACTACGCATGAGATGCTTACTCCTAATGGACATGTAGATGATCTTCATCCACAAAAAGGGTCTCCTAATCTCAACATCATTACCAATGAACAAGAGTCTCCTACTCTTAACATCCTTACAAATGATCAAGGTATAATAGAGTCCAGAAAACTTCATAGGGATATCTCATAAATTGATAATGAAGAATATTCCTACATGGAATGTGAATCACAAACATCTATTGAAGAAAAATTAGAAAGTGATCATGAAGAAGACTCCTACATGGACTGTGAATCAAAAACATATTTTGAAGAAGATTTATAATCTAGTGTTTCTACTTTTGAAGGTTCCCAATAGAGCATAGAAGAAGAAATATCATGTTTTTAAGATAAATCCTATTCAATGGCATTTTAGCGGTGAATGCAATACCAAACAAAAGGACTAGACCTACATAAATAGGGTATCCTAGAACCAAAGTAGATTATTGATAATCTTGAACAATAGGGCCTTGGTTATTCAACAATCAAGGAATCTAATCATGTCAATGATACCTCAATAATACTAGGGGAAGCTTTATCCAATGCAAACATCAACATGGGGAGCACAAAGAGTCCTTATGATAAAACCACTACCAATGCTACAACTAGCCATATCATGAATCATCGTCCACACATCTTTCCATCCACTAATGGGTACCAACACAAAGAGAAAAAGCTATATCAAAGAAAAGAGGAAGCAATTGAAGCAAAAGAATCATCAAACCAAAATGGAAAAACAAAATTCAAATGGATACCAAAGCAAACTAAGGAAAAATATCCCTATCAAACTCCATTAGTCAAAGAAACTATGGGGAAAACTAAAAAAGGGAATTTCATCCATCAAAAATTTCCACCAATGTAAAATAAATCTTCAAGAGAGACTTATAAAGTATTTCAAGTAATTGGTCCTAATTCCAATCAAATCTCCATATCCACCCTCCATTTCTCATCTTCCCAAGTTTGGAGAATCAAATATTCCAAACTATCGACCAATCCATCTACATCTCATATTCCTCATCTTATTCCACCATCCACTTCAACATCCATGATATCCAAATCTTACATTGACTGTTTCTTAGAAGCCACACTTTATCATAAGGATTATAAGAGAACTCTATCACAATGTTCACATCATGATAAGGTTAACTCAAGTATCGACAAAGAAGACAAGAACATCCAAGGGTTACATTCAAGCACCTACATCTTAGCAAGGAAGATCCTTCAATCATGTTACCATTAGAACATCATGACAATACCATCTACATCACCACCACCAAGTGATCAAGTATAAACTTTCAAAAATCAAAAAAAATAAAAATCAAGAAAATGGTAAAGAAAAAATCATCCACTAGTGAAAACCACTACGATGGCACTTTGGGCAAGTACCATGATGAAAACCTAGAAAACGTGTGTCATGTGTAGAATCAATCATCTACATGTGCCATTCCAGGTGGACACATCTCATCCTCTCCATAATAAATCCATCCATCGCTATCCATAGTAAATCCATCCATCCATTCCATCCTCATCCAAATCCAAAATTATCTTGATTTGGAAAAAGGTTCAAGGTACACTTCAAACTTGCTTATGGAAAAATCTTGAGATGGGTCACTCTCATTGATCCTATCCTATCCTATGCAATACCTTATCTTGCACAATATAGTATCATCCAATCCATAAAGCATTATCCAAGTGAGCATCCTCTATCTGAACATGCTATCATATCACAAGATAAACATTGGTGTCCTTTGCATGCCCACCCATCCATCATCTTGATCCAAGAATCCATCTATTCATGGAGTTCCATACATCGCTAGACACTAGGGCAAGTTCTTGCATCTTACTACCGAATAAAGCTTGATCCATGTCCTTTATCTCACAAAATGACCTCCACATTGTGATCTAGGTATCATCTTCCATCAAAATCCAAAAACATTTGTAAAACACATCAAAATCCAAAAATATTTGTAAAGCCCATCAAAAATCAAGAACATTATCTAAAATCATAGGATAAATTTTGACGAATAAGATGTTTCCTATTAGATATATCTTTTTACCAAACATCGATCCAAACAATCTATATCAATTGCATTCAACTCACGTTTCAATATCATATAAAGTCAATCAAACAATTTTTTTTCCTAAATTAGTTACAAATCTTGATCCATATTTATCTAATCAATTCATAATCTCCTGATGTATCTCTCCCAATCATCATGTTGTTCATATCTTGACAACACCATCCTTGCATTTTTATGTATCCTCAACAATGTTATCACTATTGACAATCCATCAATCAAATCAATCGATCCTAGCTTGGCTATCAACAAGATCCAAAAAATATCACTCATATCATTACATATCCATATCTATTTGTCAAATATCCCTTAAACCAAAAACATTCAAATATTATTGAAAACTCAAAACATTCAAATAATCTCAAAATACCAAAAATAGCCTTAAAATATTTCAAAAGATGTTAGAAACATAGAAATATTCCAAAAAAAAAAATCACCCATCACATATCACAGTCACTCACAATAAAATTTCATCCATAATAAATTGATTGTCATCCCCACCTTTGGCGAAAAAAATAGAAAAAAGTATAACACTTATGCAAAAAAATCAAACCTTAAACGAAAAATCAAAATCTTGATCATTATCAAACATGTTGGTAAAACATCATATCAACAACCTATCAAACAACTATCAACTAATCAACATCAAAAAATTTCTTACGGATATATCTTTCCTACAATAGACATCAATGGATAACATCTAAAACAATACCCTATATGGCAAGAGATATGAATAACATTTAAATTCTTGTTCATTTTGATCTTTTCTTTTGATTTATCTTGTTGACCCATTTCGATGATCTCTCGAGGATATCTAAAACTGATTTAGAGAAAAAGGAATTGGGAATTGATCATTGCTTTTGTTTGTTGTGCTTGTTGGATATTCTTGTAATACAACCTTGGCGAATACTTGCCTTGCATGTGCTAGGATATATCAGGTTCTTCATACCTTTTATGTATTAGTCTCCTTACTTCGATGGCTTTATTCTTTTACATGATCAAACAAGGTTTCTATATGTCAAGTATGAACAAGGATACTCCTATCTATTTGCAGAGTCAAAGTCCATCACATTAGATACAACGTCATCCTGGTTCTTCATACCTTGGTGCATCGTGTCTACATGCTATATCAAAAATAAGAATTTCCATGATGAAAAAAAATATCTAAAAGAAAAAGAAAAATTATCACCCATCTCATCACATATCCAATAAAACCTTGGAATTCATCCTAATAATCATGGGTTTGTTGGTATCTTGATAAATATCAATACAATGCTAATCTATCCATCTCATTCTTCTAATCTATCCATCTAACTCTTCTATCATCTATTCTATCTCATCCCATATCCAATAAAATCTTGGAATAATAATAGGTTTATTAGTATCCTAATCAATATTATCTTATTCTACTCCATTTTAATCATTATATTCTATCTTATTCTACTTCCATTCTATCTCATTCTTCTAATCTTCATCATCCTATTATATCTTATTCTCAACTAAAATTTCTATCTAAAATTCAAATCTGTATGATATATATCAAAATATGCATGATGCTACCCATAGCTAATGAGTGTGTATACATCATAAAATCTGTCTACATCGAACATCTGAGATTTCAAGGACTTATTTTTTGTCCTATGTTCAACAAAACTACTCTTGTAATCTTATTGCTAGGTTGACCTGGAAATTAGATTTTCCACTCGATCTCTTGAGGGGGAAACATACCAACGTTCCTTCGTCTACCAAGGCATAGTGGGGCATTAGGAAAATCAGGAAATTTTTTATTTTTTGGTCCAAGCAACATCAGTTCTTTGAAACAGTGTAGTGAGTACATTACTTTAAAGAGGGGAAAAATGTAGACACCTAAAAGTGTCCTAAGCATATCACACATCATGATTTCTCTTACTAACACCATTTTCTCTCCTAATTCACCTATTTCATCTATTTAATTAAATAATTCCAATTATTTAGTTAAATTCTTCTATCTCTCCTATTAGTTGAATAACTAAGGTTATTTGATTAATTCATCATAATTAACCATTTTCTCCCCTTTTTATTAAATAATGCAATGTTATTTAATTAAATGCTAATAATACTACTTGATTAATAATTCATGATTATTTAATTAAAGTTCCTTATTCTTCCAACTTGCACAATTAAATGATTTTCTAAATTATTTAATTAGCTAATTTCTTTCCAATCCTTCAACTTGCACAAAGAATATACCCATGGAATATTCCCTTTTCAAATTCAAATTCTTCCCTCCAACTCAAAATATCTCTAACATATTTCCTAAAATTTAGGGATGCTGTTAGATCTCTCGTGGATTATGAACCATTGATCTAATCCTTGATCCATGCCTCATGGATTATCAACCCTTGATCCATTTCTTCATCCTCAATTCAATTTCCTCCATTTTTTAGCATTTTCTATCCTCACCATTGATCAATATCCTTCAAACCTATAAATAGAAGGCCTTTTTCCATATGAAAATGGATCCACAAGCATTTAAGTAAAGTTAATCTCTCAAATTGATCACTCACTTTGAGAAATTTGAGATAATATTGTGAATTAAACTTTCATCAAGAATCTTCAAATCAAGATTTTGTACAATGGATCATGCATAAAATTGATAAATCCACATCCATCTCACAATTATGCATCAATCCACAATGGGATTGAGAGGTTTGCATCATTAATTTGGTTCAATTTCTTTGAATTTCATGTTTATTTCTTTGAATTGAATCTTTTATTTTTGTAGATTGAATTTCATTGAGAGTATGCTTTTCATTAATCAATTATCTTATTACTTATTTTGATTTGATGTTATTTGATCAATTATATTTACATACTTACACTACCCATAAGATTGTTGCTATAATCTATAGTGAGTTCCTCTTATAAAATAGACTATATAACAAAACATTCTTTTTTTCTTATCTTCACATAACCAATGATGCCAAATGAGTTGATCAAGAGCCAATTATAATGATTCCATCGTAAGCTTTTTTTGACAATAAACATGATGAAGATAAAAAAATTGCTTTGATTTACAAAGATAATTGGTTGAATGTTTTTCATAAAAAATATGCATATTCATATTTGGTGTGAAGTTCCTATCCATAGAGTTATTTGAGTGATGATCCATATTCATATTTGGCTCAAAACCCACAAGAATCATGTTCCTTAGGAGCATCATCATCCTCACAATTCTTCTTATGTGCATGTAGATGTAAAATGAGGTATATACATGACATGAATTAAATGGCTAATGATGGGTTGGTAGTGGTGGAAGAGATATGCATGGAGTTGTAATACAACATCTGAGAGAAACATACATAAAGAGGAGTAAAGTTAGCAAGAAGGCCATATTGAGGAGGGAAAACAGTAAAGGGATGGATTATTATATAGTGGAACACTAGTAGTGATAGTCATACGAGGATGAGTGGTTGTAGAAGGGGTAATAGTAGAGGATGGATTAATGGTAGAAGTGGGAAAGGAGGTGGATGAAATAATCATAATAGATGAAGCAATATTGGTACTAGTTTCCTACAAGATCTCTAATCCATATGGCTTTTTGATGAACACATTATAAATCACATTAGGTAGTTGTGTAGGATTTTAAGTATTATCCAACCCTAGGAAAAGGATAGCCTTAGGATCATTATAAGGATCAAATATATCAAGAAATGTGTATGATTGCTCTTGAATTATTGTACAAATTTAGATTTTTTTTAGATTCTCTAATTGAAGTGTTCCCAAGATGCTCCTTCCTTAAATGAGAATAATAATTGAATGATGTTTGTGGATGTGAGGATGTGTGATTTGAACACAATTGAATCCATTTAAACAATCAAAATAATAAATCATGTAAATGTGTGTTGAATCATGTCTCAATGAATGGTGTATTTAGTGAGAATTGACCAAATTTTAATTTGTAATTTTAGGGGCCACAAAGGTAGAGAGATTTATTACAAGTTTATACAACTTAAACTACAATGTTATACTTCACTATTGTGATACTAGGTACTACTTCAGAACAATAGCAATATGCACAAGATATGACCACCATTATCTTGGGCTCAAATGAAGTTACAACTTCTTCAAACCAAAACTACAAAACAAGGGGGGAAAAAATATAAAGAGGAAAAAAACAACAAGTGGATGTTAAACAAATAATTATAGTATATAAAAATTACAATGAGACCATGTTAAAAAAATAAATTTTCTATGGTTAGTGTAACTTTATTATAGATTTTGTGGGTCGGATTGGGGATTCGACCATTGTTTGGCTTGTGGGTGGACTTTTTTCCTACGTTTTTTGTTGTGCTCGACGTATCCTTGGCAGGTGGTGTATAGCGATCTGAGACTATGGATCTCTTTCCCCGTCTCTCTCTTTTTTGGTGGGGTTGTGCTATTCAGTCCATGGAGAATCAGGGTTTTGTTTTGTCTCAGGTTTCCTCTAGGGATTTGGAGATGGTAGAGCCATGTTCTTCATTGCATGCCAGTGGTAAGGATTAGATGGGTAAACCCCAATCTGGGGATGGGGTCTCCTCTTCAAAAGGGATGTTTCGAATTAAAAAAGTAAACAGATGTTTGGAGAGATCCGAGGATGAACCAGTTTTGGTTATTCAACCTAAGCAAGTTTCAGACATCAGGTTTGGAACCTAGAAGGTGATATGGAGATTATTTTGGAAGCTAATAACTATTTTTTGGTTATCTTTTCAAGCATGTCGGATAGGAATAAGGCTTTTGAAGGAGGCCCTTATTTCTTTAACCAAGTGGGGCTCTTCATCAAGCCTTGGCACATGGGCTTCAACTCTGCTGAAGAGATCCCCTCACAGGTTTCTGTGTGGGTTTGTTTGCCAAGGCTTCCTTTGGAATTCTGGAGGGAAGATATTCTTCACTCAATCTCATTGCTTCTTGGAAAACTTGTGGGATCGGCTACAAAAACTCAAGATTGTAAGGTAATTTATTTTGCTCGTATTTGTGTACAATTTGATTTAAATAACCTATTACCAGATTCTATGGAAATTCGCATGGGATCATCTTCTTGGATCCAACAGTTGGATTACGAGACCCTACCTTTTAGATGCAAATTTTTTCATGAATATGGTCATTTACACCACAAATGTTCGAGAAATAAATCCTCCCCCTTGGCTACCTCTGGACCTCCTAGGGGGGACAAGGGGAAGGCTCCTTTGTCTAATGAACCTGTAGATAACGAGGCTTTTATTCCAGTTAAGTCTTGTAACAAAGGCAAGGGAAAGAAGAGAACCTGGTTGGATATACAGAATGATGGCACTTATAATAGGTTTGATGTTCTTGAGGATTTGGTCCAAGAGGAAGGTATTCCAGTTGATCTCTCTTCTGGGGCTAAGGGTCTGCATGAAGTTCAGGATGAGGATGCAAAGAAAGAGGATCAAATTTTATCTCCAGGGGACCATCAGGTTGAACAGATGGCTATGGATTTGCCTTCTCAGGTTCAGGATATCAGGGATCTCCACAGGTCACAGGCTCTGAAGGGCTCTATTGTGGTGGCTCCTAATCCCCCTGCTCCTAAGGGGGCCTCAAATTATGTGAAGGGTAACAAAGCTCCTCCTGTTTTAGGTTTATAGTAGAAATCCTTTAAAAAGGGGCCTCTTGATAAACCGTCAAAGAGTGGAAGGAAGACTGATCAAGAGAAGGTCAAGATTATGGGTGATACTTTGGTTGAGTCTGGGTCTATGAAACCCATTGATTCCCACTTCTCCCACCCCCATAAATGAATGTTTTATCATGGAATGTAAGGGGGTTGAACAACATCCCTAGACAAAAGGTTGTTCGCAGACTAATTGAATCCCAGTCTCCTGATGTAGTCTTGATTCAAGAAACTAATCTTATAGTGGACGGTTTGGATAATTGTGCTTTGCGTATTTGGCCCCAGGGCAATTGGCAGGGGGTGGGTACTTTGAATAGTTTAGGGGAGGTGGCTTGCTTCTGGAACCCAAGGAATTTTTTCCCCTTATGGTGGATTTCTAGCCGGTCTTCCATTTCTCTGGTTGCCTCTAGTTTTGAGACTAGTGAGAGGTGTCTTTTATCCAATATTTATGCTCCTACTGATCTTTCAGGGAAGTCAAATCTTTGGGCTCACATCAGATTCATCTGGACCTTAGACCCATTTCTCCCATGGATTATGGCTGGTGATTTTAATGCTGTTATTTGCTTGGATGAAAAATGAGGTGGGTTAGCTAGGCTGGACCCTTCTGCAAATCTACTCAAGGATATGATTGGTTCCTTGAATCTCATTGATGTGAAGCCAACCAATGGTGTCTTTACATGGAATAATAAGAGATGTTGTGTTGAGGCTATCTCAGAAAGGCTTGATAGATTTTTGGTTTCCTGCTATTGGTTGAATAGTAGGTTGATCACCAGTTTAGAAATTCTTGATTGGAGGGGCTCCGATCACTGGCCTATCAAGCTCTTTGTCACCGTTTATGGAGTCACCAAAAATCCTTCTTTCAAATTTCAGTTGATGTGGTTAAGAGATCAGTCTCTGCATGATCTTATGTTGGATTGGTGGTATGAGGGGATGCCTGCCCATGGGACGACCATGTTTACTTTTAGTAAGAGGCTTCAACACGTGAAGTACAGGCTTAAGAGATGGAATAAATAATGTTTTGGGAACCTGCATGCTTAGAAGATGGCTGCTCAGTCCAAGTTGGATAAAATCACTTGTCTAATTCGGGACCAAGGGTTGACCTCTGACTAAGTAAAGCTAAGTCCTTGGCTCTTAAGGGATTAGAAGAGTGGGAGCTTTAGGACCAAATCTTCTGGAAGCAGAAATCTCATCTTGATTGGCTTCAGGAGGGGGATAGGAACACTGCATTCTTTCATAATTCGGTTAAGGCTCGGAGGCAAGGGAATTCTATCTCCTCTCATGTTTTTCCTGAAGGGGCTCAGCTCTCTTCCTCTGCTGATATTTCCAGGAAAGCAGTCAATTATTTTTCAAACCTATTTTCTAGGGAGGATCTTGCAGCTAGGGATGAGGAGAGGGCCATCTTGGATTGTATTCCCCACCTGGTCTTTGTTGAGATGAATGGGGCTCTCTTATGTCCTATCTTGTTACCTGAATTGGAGAAAGTGGTGTTTAACATGAAAAAAGGTAAGGCTCCTGACCCATATGGGTTTCCGATTGAGTTCTTTCAGGAGTTCTGGGAAATAATAAATTTTGATCTCCTCGAGGTGGTTCAAGAATCACATAGGAACAAACAGATTCTCAAGTCCATGAATTCTACTTTCTTGGCTCTCATACCTAAGAAGGAGGGGGCTAATCAGCTGGTTCAATTTAGGCCTATTGTGTTATGTAATGTTGTTTACAAGATCATCACCAAATTGATTGCGGAGAGACTCAAACCACTCCTCGGTACTCTAATCTCTACTGAGCAGGGTGGTTTTGTTGAAGGAATACAAATTTTGGATGGTGTTGTGATAGAAATGGAAGCTATTCATTCTATGGATAACTCTAAGGAGAAGGCTATGTTTATTAAACTTGACATGGCTAAAGCTTATGATCGGGTGAGCTGGGAGTTCTTACAGAAAATTCTCTTGGCCTTTGGATTCGATGAGGAGTGGGTGAATTGGGTTCTTAGTTGTGTGACCTCATCCTCCTTCTCAGTTCTCATTAATGGGGAACCTGTGAATTTGTTTAGTTCTTCTTGGGGACTCCGGAAAGGGGACCCTTTATCTCCTTATTTATTCATTATCATGGCAGAGGGTCTTGGAAGATTTATTAAATCTCAGGTGAGGTAGGGTCTTATCCAAGTTTGGAGTGGGAACAATTATCTTCCTTCCTACTCTCATCTTCAGTTTGTGGATGATACTGGGTTGATGGGCATGGCTAGAATTAGTGAGGCAGTGAACTTCAGGAGAGCCTTAGACATCTATTTGAAGGCTTCAGGTCAGTGTATTAATGATGAAAAATCCTCCATTTATTTCTTTAATACCCCTCGGCTTATTCAAAGAAGGATTGCTAGGATCCTTAGATTTTAGATCGGTTCTCTTCCCTTGATGTACCCTGGGATCCCTTTGGCTTTGGGATCTCAGCGTAGAGATTACTTGCAGGGGATTTTGGATAAATTATGGAGTAAGGTTAGTCATTGGACTTACAGATGGTTATCTTCTGCTGGGAGAGTGGTTCTTCTAAAGACTGTGGTGCAGTCTCTCCCCATTTATAGGTGTTGTGTGCAGGTTCCCCCTTCCATCTTTGTGAGGGAATTTGATGCTCTGTCTCGGCAATTTCTTTGGTCAGGTAGCCTTCTTTCTTCGAAGTGGAGTTTAGTCAAGTGGGAGTCTGTTTGTAGGCCGAAGCATGTTGGGGGCCTTGGTCTTAGGTCTATGGCTCTTGCTATCACAACCTTGGTTTCCAAGTTGTACTGGAGGTGGTGCAACATTCAGGATTAGGATTGGGCCAAGATTCTTTCCCACAAGTATCTTCCTAGTGCTGATAGCCTTGATGTGACGCGACTTGCTTTGCTGGGTAAAGGTTCTTGTATTTGGGATACCCTTAAGAAGGGAGCTCAACTGATTAAGAAGGGTCTCTTCTAGATCTGTAATAGAGGTTTTGATGCTCTGTTTTGGCAGGACTCTTGGGATGGCCACCCTCCCATTCTTTCTAGCTTCCCTCAGCTTCAGCCTCTTTGCCATATTTTTTCTGATGCTGGTTAGATTAAGGTGGAGCATTTTAAAAAATTCAAGTGTATTGGTTAGGCAGTGGTGGCTTGCTGGAAGGACCAACAGGAGTGGCCCATGGGTGGTTCTGATGAGGATCGTGCTATTCTTACTAGAGTTTTGGAGGGCAGGCTCTGCAGCTCCCTTAATGAGAGGGATGTTTTGGCTTGGAGTCCTAGTCCAAAAGGTAAATTTACTGTGGCTCAAGGCTATGCTATGCTTGACAGGAACTTACATGGTACAACTAAGGTGCACTGGTGGAAGAAGGTTTGGGACAACTTTTCTTGGCCCAAATGCAATTTTTTCTTATGGTTGGTTGCTCAAAAGAAGGGCCTCACTTGGGAAAATCTTGACAAGCAAGGTTTTTAGGGCCCTTCTATTTGCTTCCTTTGTTTGCACAGTGAGGAATGTACCTCCCACTTGTTCTTTATTTTCCCATTTTCTAGAGAGATATGGCATAGATGGTGGGAGGCTTGGCATCATGGTTGTATTCATACCTCCCTAATTGAATTTTGGGAGAGTTTGGGCAGGCCTCCAGCAAAGACTTCTTTCCTGCAGGTGGCCTGGTCTGTCGGGCCTATTTTCATTCTCTGAAACCTTTGGCTGGAGAAGAACCGTAGACTTTTTTGTGGCTCCAAATTGGGAAGTTTTCAATTGTAGAAGAAGATAATTAGCAGGCTTCAGGAGACTATTTCTGCTAAGTGTGATATGTCTGAAAATATTGATCCTGGTGATCTTGCTATTTTGTGTAATTTGAACCTGGGGGATAGTAGAAGGGGAAGCATTGTCGGAAGAAGACCCCATCATGTCAGGCAATAGGTCTGTCGGGATGGGAGGTGGTCGCCTCCCTTGGTGGGGGTCCTAAAGATTAATACTGATGGTCTTCTCGTGGGAACCCTGGTCATGCTGGTATTGGGGGTATTGGTAGAGGTAATGATGGTGGTGCGGTTTTTTTCTTCTCTATTTACAAAGGTTGGCACTCTAATAATCTGATGGAGGCCCTTGCTATTAAGATTGTAGTTGAGCGTGGATGCTCTTTAGGGTGGAGGAGGATCATTTGTGAGTCAGATTCTCGGATAGTTGTGGATATGCTGAACAACCAGAGGTTGGATGATGTTAGTTGGCAATTAGCCTCTGTGGTCAGACAGATTCTGAGTCTATGCAGTTCCTTGGATTCTTTCTCCTTTTGTCATATCCCTAGAGAATGGAACAGAGTGGCTAATTGTCTAGCAAAGTGGGCCTCTGAGAATGTGGATGGCTGGGATATTAGTGGAAGGGAGGAGTTACCTTCTGATTATCTTGGGACCCTGGAGAGGTTATTAGTGGAAGACAAGAATAGTAATGTTGTTGTTGGTTGTTCTGGTGGTGATCTTGGTCTGGTGGGCCTCTGGCCTTTGCCTTGTACATTGGATTTGATTGAATAATTTTTTTTACCCCTTAAAAAAAAAACTTTATTATAGATTTACAATATTAAACATTATTTTTATACTCTATCTATTATTCTTCCTTAAAATCAAAGAATAATATAATAGTTATATATACATAATTATAAATAATAACTATATACAATCTATGAAAGTTTTAAATAAAAAACTAAATATTGATTTTTACTTTTTAAATATAATAAATATGCCTTTGATAATTACTAATAATATGAAGAAAAAATGTAAATATAATAAAATAATTAACCAAAATATTTCTTCCATACTTTCCCTTAAGAAGTGGGGCCCTTACAAAATGAAAAAGTACATTTAGAGGAAAAAAGTACTGAAGAAGAGAAGCATTTGAAATGTCTAAGGAAGAAATATTTTCCACATTCCACCTCTCACATGATTCTCCACTCTTTCAACCATCCACATCTACTCATAGTTCGTGAAATGAAATGGATTGAATGAAGGAAAAGTAGAGGTATTAGCAACTTGATGAACATTTTCATTTATGTCATTACCCTAAGAAAATTTATTTGATTAAACTAACACTTTGAAGGGTATGAAGCACTTTGACTTGATCCTTAGTTGAAAATATTTCTCAATAACAACTTGGATTCCATGCTTTTAACATTGGCACAAAGGCCCATAAAAGATACAAAGGTACATAAAAGATACAAAGGTATAATATAGGTGCACACTATTTGCAAATTGCTTAAGCAATCCCCTAATAAAGATGTTTTGCAACTCAAAATCATATAAGAGACTAATCATTTTAGAGCATAAGGACTAGAATTATGCAACATAGTCACTAATGTATTCAATTTATGGTCATAAACACTCAAATTTATTGAAAACTATAACTCTAAGGTCCATATTAGCTTTGAATTATCAAGAATTCCTTTGTCAAATTATAATGTGTGAAATAATTTCCAAGGAAGTGAAAAGAACCACTTGATATCATAATATTTTTAAGAGTCCTTGGAAATAATTTAGCCAATAGTCTATCTTTATAAAAAAATATATGCATGTTGAGCTACAAGTGGCCTCAAATGTGTGTTATAGTTGTGTTGTTTCCATCATACATAAAAAATAAGTTGTCACAAAGCGACAAGTAGTGGATGTACAATAATATCATAATATAATGGTGTATGTCTAACATCTTTAAATTCCTCATTATCTTTCCCATAAGGCCTTTCATCCAATATTTTCTCTACTCGATTTATCTTATGAATTAGTGCATCTAGGGTGGATGATGAAAGAGTAAGAAAGGAGGATTGAGGGCCACTATGGTGTGTATAATATTTTGCATGGGAAGTATGAGAGATGGAAGAGGTGATAGGGTGGGAAGAGACATATATGTAGAAAGATAATTGAGGGTATGCATGGAAGTGGATGGAGATATAAAATGAGAGATAAAAACATGTGGCATGACTAAAGGGGCTAGTTATAGGTTGGGTAGTCTTGGATGATATAGTCATAGATATTTAATACACCATATGAGAGACACATATCTCAAAAGGATTAAAGTTATAAGGAAATCCATATTAAGGAGGGAAAGTGGTAAAGGGATAAGCACTATGTGGTGGAACATTAGTAGTGCACCTAGTAATATGAGGACAAGTGGTTTTGGAAGGGTAATAGTAGAGGGTGGCTCACTTCAATAGAAATGGGAAAGGAGGTAGATGCAATACACAATAGATGTGACAATCTTGGTACTAACTACTTGCAATATCTCTAATACACATGGATTGTTGAAGAACACATTATGAATCACATTAGGTAGTTGTGTAGGATTTAAAGAATTATCCAAACTAGAAAGCTCACTACCAGAATATTTATTTGACACGTGATAACCATGATCATAATATTGATTGTCCTCATTTTTGTTCTCAATATGAGCATTAAAATGATCTTGGTCTTATTAGATTGGGTGAGCATGTTAGGGATTATATTAGCACTCATTATCAATGGAAGAGTAGGATCACAAGTAGAGCTTATAGATATATATATATATATATATATATATATATATATATATATATATATATATATATATATATATATATATATATATATATATATATATATATATATAGGTTAAATATCATTAATTCACTTTCAATTCAAACATAAAAATATCAAATCATGTATCAAATCTAAAATGAATCCCTAATGGGTAGCTAGGTAAAAGAGATATCACAACAAAGCTAAAAACCAAAAATTAAAATATGTAATAATGAAATAATATATGAATAAAAAAAAGGAATTTAAAACATGGAGTTAAGATGTAAGAAATTATAAAATTTTATATTTAAAAATCATAAGGTAAACTAGTTATATAAGAATAAATTGTCAAAGATTTGGGAATACTTTATAGAAGCCAAAAAAATTATACAAAAATTAACACTTTTCTTATTTCCTTTTTATTCAATACATTTACATATTTATAGGACTTGCATATCATATATTATAGGAAACCTCCTATGACAACTCCCTTACATAGATAATTATGTGACTAACAAATACAAAAACTCCTAAATATATGAGTTTTTTTAACATCAAACAAATAAACCACAACCAAGTTAACAAATAATTATAATATTACATACTAACAACCTATGGGAATGAGGTAATATTCCCAACATCCCCCATATTACATAATTATCTAAATGGGGATAGGTGGACTAACAATACTTGATGACCGCATTCAATAGTTGATAAGAAACATAAGGTATGAGTAGGGACATACACATCTACTCAAGATAAACAATAGTGGAGCTAGCCTCACTATACTTTTTAACTTTATCCAAGGATAGGGACAAACACTTCTACCTAGGAACCAAGGACAAGGACTCACTTTTATGCAAGGTCATACAATAGGTTTGGATAGGGGAAAACACATCTATCCAACATCAAAGTTATGAACAAAGGCATACACTTCTACTCAAAATAATTATGATTGGGGACACACACATCCAATTATAATCACCAACTTCTATGATTGGGGATAGACACATTAAATCACTATCACTCAATAAATGTGATTGGAGACAGACAAATCCAATCACAACATAAAAAATTTGAGAACTGAGTTCTTGTTGTTTCATATACATCCATTGTTATAGTTCATTCCCACCTTGATCACAAACGATATGAGATGGTTACCACTGCTACCTCATTTTAGCACAATTATTTTTGTTACGACCACTAAAACATTTTTGTAATATCATCGCTAGTGACTGACGAGAGGTTGTCGAATGTCCTCCAACCTCCCATGCCTCCATCCTCTAGTTGATTTTCTAATTAGTAAATTTGGCTTTGAAGCTTAATTTTAGAATGCCCCCATGAAGATGGATATAATGGATGTCATGTACAAGCAATAGTGTGCCCAATTACAATTGAGACAATTTTTATTTTTTATATTTTTTGACACTTATATTTTTGAAATGATGATTAACAACTCATGAAAATAGACTCTATTATAAAATAATATAACTTGACTTTAACTTTCTTTAACAACATACATTATTTTTATTTAAAATTTAGAAGTTATGATACAAAATGTCTCTATAAGCACCAATAAGATATTTTAAGACATTAAAATATCAATAACAACCTACCACTATAAAACTAATATAATATGGAAACTCCATTTAAAAAAAACTATCATTAGACACTCAATCTCCACTTGACCTTCTTAATCTTAGACTTTACCACTTGGAATATTTTCACCCACTTTTTTACAAAATCCATTTTGTTGGACCCATCATCTAGAATTGAAATGATCCCTTAGATTTCTTTAATCCCCTCTTTCTCCTCTTGTCCAAGTAAGAATACAAGAACATCAATTTCCTACTACAACATATGATTTTTTTTTACATTATGAATTGGAGCTTTCAAAGGCTCTACTTTAGTGCATCTTGTGTAATGAATCTCCATTGGAAACTTCTTGGAATTTTGGATATTAATATGTCATTTATGTAATCACTAAACTCTTCTTCATCTAATGTTGCATGACATATAAGAATTTTCAAGTCTAGACCAAATTGAGCAACATCCTTGATCAATCTCAAAAAATTTAAATGAAGTAGATGACTTAGTACTCCCTATTTTATTTTTAAACACAAATGGACTAGAGATAACATAGACAATTTCTTTAAAAAATGTAAATATTTAAATGCAACCAACCATTCTTGTAAAATTTCTTTGAAATGTTGTATGCTAGTATGATATTGCCTACTCTTGTACTATTAGCACCTCCTCTTAGTAAAAAAGGTGAGTTGTAGATTCACATTGTTGAACTCGTCTCCTAAAAGCACATTTTTACTTGAGACTTGTTTGTTCAAACTAAAAGTAGTTTCTTTGCCACTTATACTATTAATCACACCATCATATATCATAGAATTGATTTTCTTAACCACCATCTAGACACAAATTTCTCTTTGGCAAAGAGTTTGTTGTTGATATTTAATTGTTGCACCTTGAAATCACATTCATGCCCCTCATTTTCCATGCAAAATTACTTTCTCATTATGCAAAATATATTCAAAATGTTTATGGGTTTTGTTCTCCTCTATCTAATGTAACATCTCTATCCATACAACATAGTAAAAACTTAGGTTTTTAACCTTGCAGTAAATAAGCATTCCCTTAAAATAGGAAAGTAATTGTTTTTCCCATTTAAAATCAAAATTTTCTCTTGCATATTTGAAAACATGAAATATTTCATAAATGAAATAACATTTCTTTTCAACTTGAAAATAAAATACATATTTCCACTTTCTATCTCACATATATAATTACAATTAAGTACAAAATTAACAATTAACTATTGATTTCAAGGTCAACAATTCCATATATTAATTACTTTTCTATTTTACAAGCCTTAGCATGTCATTTGCAAGAGGGAGAGCATCACCCAAGCACTTTACCTCCAACCACAAACTGGTGGTCCTCCACACACCTTCCAACTAGAAGTTGCCCTACCCTTCAACAAAGAGTATAGTCAGGGAACCCATAGTATTACCATCTAATTTTCTAGTGTTGTGTCCTGCATAACCAATATGGTCATACAACTATAGACTCCTAACTATGTAGGACACTAGTGACTGGTTATGCAAATCTAGAGTATAGTAAACCAACAAGTGCAAGTAGACTTTTTCACTTACTTTGGCCAAATTTTTGAATCAAATTCAACCACATTCTTACTAGTGGAGTTGTACATTCGCCCACCTCTAACTCAACTTGGAAACCTTAACTGACCTAAGGTTAACCCAAACTTATTGTTTGACCAATGCTTGACTTATTATAGGTTTCTTTCTCAGAATGTGAAGACTCACTAAGTCAATAATTATCTGGGTTGGTTAGTTATCTTTGACTTCAAACACCCATGTTACATTTTCATAACTACCTGGGTCTTGGCTACTACCACTTGTTCGAGTCCTTACTACAACCTATGATTGTAACTGCTCTCCTATTTTAAGAATTTAATAAAACTTGATGAAATAACGATGTCAACTTGACCTTCTTGGTCATAATCTAGTATTTTTATAACATAATCATTAACCCCATAATGATGAATGATTTTCCACATAAGATTATAACTTCACATTAGTGTTTTTATTTTCTTTGGTGATCTGTAGATTTTTGGCACCCTAGTCCCTTCTAGCACTTCTAGGGTTTTTCACCGAAAAGGAGAAAGTAGGGCCAAAAGTCTAGCTAGGTTCACTCAAATTATGCAATGTATGATGTCATTTGAACTAAATGGAATGACCTAAGTGCAGTTATATGAACTAATTGACTAATTATGTATGTGAAACCTATGATTTATACAATGTTTGAAAACACAATGTGATATTCAAACAATGAACTATGAATGAACAAGTGCAAAACATAATAGAAAGAGACTAAATCAGAGTGCACCTGGGTAGAGATTGGAGAATATGAAAGCTTCTGAATGTTGTCTTAAATCACAGAGAATCACCAGTGGGACTCATTCGCCACTGATGGCGAATTAGTCTTGCTTTTGATGAAAATTGTCAGGAACAGGTTTATGAGTGTCGGGATCAAGAATCTGAAAAAACCTAGATTTCCAACCTTAAGGCGGGACTCATTCGCCACTGATGGAGAATTAGTCCTCTCCCAAAATTTTGAGAAATCAGGGGACAATTTTGTAACACTAGATTCGAGGTTGTCTACTTGTCGGGTTGTCAAAGTCAAATCTACAGAAAATGGACATAATGTCTTCTCTAAGCTTGAAATAAGATGTTGTTGACTTGAAACACTTTGTTGACTTCTTGTCCACTTTTCAACACCTAAATGCTTGTCAAATTTGCATACACAAGTTTGTAAACACACATGCAAAAGGGGAAAAATAGTTAAGGGTTAGGATATAGGGATTTGCCTTGATCAAATCTCGCTTTGGTAATAAAACCCTTAATAAAATAATGAAATGAAGGAGAATGATTAACAAATAACATGTAAATGCTATACTCTTACCAAACCCCTGCTGAAGAAAATCTGAAGATATGTCAATGACATCTCTTAAATGCTTGATTGATGCTTGATTATAGGATGCAAAGTGCTCAAATGCTAGTTGAATGCTTGAATGAGATAGAAGATTGTAGGAGATGTAAAATGAGAGAAAAAAACTTATTTATACATAGTTGTGCCTTAGTAACCTAATGATACCTCATAATAGGTTGACATCAAGTAATTTTGAATAAAAACTAGAAAGGAAAATTGAAATATTTTGAATTTAGAGCCAAGAGGGACTCATTTGCCACCCATGGCAAATGGGTCCCACCTTAGACTTGAAAATGGGTGTTGGGAATTAAGTCACATTTAATGTTATTTGTCGGGTTTACATTCAAAAATACACTTAATTAATCCTTATAGGGGCATAAAGGGGTCAAATAAAGCATAAGAAAGGTGTAAATAGTGAAATTATGCCTAGAAAAGCGTGAAATCTTGTTACAATACTTTGCAACACTTCAAAATAGGACTTGGTAAGTGATGAAAAGGTGATTTTTAGGTGAATTGTAATGAATAGAGTCTGGAAAAGTGTAGAAATGTTTTACAACACTTCACAACACCTTCACAATATGTCATAATTTGAATTTTAAGGACCTAAATGTGCATATTCAAGCCATATTACATCAATAAATCAAAGAAAAAATAACCAAGCATCATGAAGAAAGGCCTAAAATACCATGAAAATGACAAGGGGCCATTTTTTTATGGCACATTTAGCCCCCACTTTAGTGAGAGGATGAACTTGCTTCAAACTCACACTAGAGTAGCCATGCATATCGAGAGAGAGGTCCCAATGCACTTATGTTAGCAAGATGGAATAACAATGATCAAGAGGGATGATCAAGCCCCCAGGATGAAGATCCTATGAACAACTAAGCATAAGAACAATGGAACACACATGTTGAAATGAGGAGATAGAATGAAGCTTCGATCGTCTGTCCAACTAGTTTTGGATTAGATCTAGGTTGTTCATTTGAGAAAAAGAATGCATACTCACTCTGGGGTGACAGAACTCATGGCGGTCCACTAGGTGAGAAGACCCAAAAAAGTGAAGTACATATGCTAGTTGGTATGCACTCACAAACACATAGGTGGCTATAGGGAAAGTTGTGCCACTGAATGGGCTTCCTACTCAACCATATCAAAGTTATACCTCCTAATAACTTTAACAAGGCACCACAAAAGAAAATGTTGGTTCGTGCTTCATGAGACAAGCAAAGATTTGTATGATTAGAACTCATGAACAAAGAGCAAGGTACCAAAGGCATGTAAGTTGCGTTATGCAAGGTGGAAAAAAGTGGAAAGTGTAAAATGCAAGAAAATATAAAATGTAAGAATGTAAAAGTGTAAAATGGGAAGGATGTTCAAAGGAGTCTTGTTAAGTTTATGTGAGGTCTACCACTTAGGGAACATTGTGTCTAATATCTCCAAGAGAGGACCGATCAAAGAATAAAATATTCACAACTTAGGGGATGCAGTATGTCGTATCAGGCCACGAAGAGGAATGTAATATGCTAAGATAGATCACACTTATGAAAGACATCACACCCAATGTCATCCACAAAGTGAAAAACATCATATGAAATGAAAAAGCTACACTAAGAACTGAAAATGCAAAATGAAATATGGTAATGTATGCCCCCCACTTTAAAGAAATTTCCACACATCATTTTGTGAGCAATTACTTTAAAGTAGCGATGGAAAATTACAAAAAGAAACAAGACATGAGAGCCAACTTGGAAAGCCCCTATGCCAAGTCATATGTTTCTGAGTAAGGCTACGTCATGTAAATGAAAAAGAGAAAAAAAGAAAGGGAGTTGCCCCCAGAAAGGAACACACCAAACACATAAGAGATCTATGGATTTGGGATCAGTATGTTCGTTGTTGCAATGCTTTTATGAAAGAGCTCAGAATTTCATCATTTCCCAAAGCACATAGAACTAGAAGAATGACACAAAGAGAGCTGAAAAAAAAATGAAAATGAAGTCCATTTTAGGTCAACATGGAAGAGAAATTGTGGTCTCAACGCTTTGCATTGTCCCCAAAAAGAAAACACAAGTGAAAAGAAAACAAAAAAGCAAACGAAAAGGAAAATCTTTTGGGTCAACATGAAGGATACATTTCAGTCTCAATGCCTTGCATCATCCCCAAAAGGAAAACACAAGAAAAGATAAAAGAAACGAGGCCATTTGGGTCAACATGGAAGAGACATAGGGTGTCAACGCTTTGCATCATCCCCAAAAGGAAAACACAAAACAAAAACAAAAAAGAAAAAGGATTGTTTGGGTCAACATGGAAGAGATAGGGCATCTCAACGCTTTGCATCATCCCCAAAAGGAAAACACAAAACAAAAGAAAAAAAAGGAAAATCACGACATGTAGAAGAATAGAGGTACAAATAGAAGAAGTGTATGACAAGAGCGAAAACATCAAACACACGATACACACATACAATAGAAAAATAAAGAAGAAATGTAAAAGGCTAGTAAGGTGAATGCAAGTCAACCATCTAACAAGTCATCTACCCCCCAATCATGTTCAGTGTATTGTGAGGGTGGTTGGATGTCCAAAGGAAGAATCACAAGTGTCGAACTAGGAGATGTACCAAGTTCCTCACTTGGTTGAGAATATTTTTCATTTAAGCTCATGGTAGAGGAGAATAAAGAGTTTAGATCATTATGCACTTCTTCATCTATTTTTGTGATCTTCTTATCATCATCATCATCATCATTAAGATTGATTACGATAGGAGGACGAAGGGTTATTTCTAGGGAAGGATGTATCAAAAGTTGTAGTTGTTGGATTTGTTCATTTTGTTGTGAGGGATGGATTGTGTCCTTTTTTGGTAGGTTAGGAGGGTGGTAATCTATTGATTCGGTCAAAGGTGGAGGTTGGTTTTCTTGATTTTCTTCCATTCGAGACTGACGGGCAAGGAAACGACGAAGACGCCTGTACATTCCCTAGCACCGCAATTGCGTTTAATTTAATTTTGAATTTGTTGAGGTGTAAGAGCAGATTGATCCATCATAGGTTCCTTTTCTTCCAAAGCGGGAAGAACAGAAGAAATTGAAGAAGAATAATCAACCACTTTCTCTTTAGCTTTATACACTTGTTTAATGTGAGGAGGTATGACATGATTGGTTTCATTTTCCCTTGGTCGTTTAAATGATGGCGGGGAAGTGTCTAAGGGTGGTTGTTCATGAGGTTTTATGGTTTGTTCGATGTTAGACTTAGGTTGAAGCATGGTTTCATCTAGGATAGGAGGAGTGGAAGTGAACGGGGACATGTTACAAAGAGACAACTTGTCTATTCATTTGGATTTGAATTTTTGATAAGTTATGAAAAATAAATCTTTATGGGGGGTGATGGGTTCCATAGGTGCGAGCGAAAAGGCTTCTAAGGAAAAATTTCCTTTAGACAATAATGGATTAAAGCCACTATGGTGTATGGTAAATATTTCATTGCCATGTGGAAACTTGAAAAATTTGTGAACAACTGAAGGAACCACTTTCATTGAGCAAAGCCAAGGGTGACCTAGCCGCGAATGAAATTGATTTGATTGTGGAATGAGAGAAAATGTTACCTCCAAAGTTTTGGGTCCTATTTGTAAGGGGAGTACAATCGAACAAATCATAGAGCATGCAAAACTAGTATGTGTTTAAATCCATGCAGTTGGTTTGTTATAATCATCTTGATATAGATCGTGTAATACTATAAATTCTTTTGTGATCACATTCTCGCCACAGGCGAGATCTATTAATATCCCATTGGTGGGCTTATCATAGATTATGTCAGCTATGTAAAGAGGACCATCAGGAAGTTTTTGAAGTATATCTTTAGAAGAAAAAGTGATATCAAGAGTTTTGTTGGTTGGGCCCTTACAGGGATAACATCTATTGCACCCACAAGTTCATCCATAGGATTAACTTGAGTAACATTTGGAGTGATATCAGATTGTTCATTATTTGTATCGATGTTCATGACTTGAGGGTTTGAAGGTTCACTAGCCTTGACAAATGAAACAATGTGTTTAGGCATGGGATTGGTAAAGATTTGTAAATTCTGGTTAGGGGGTGCAATAGACTTATTGCCTTGATCATTAACACCCACAATGGAAAAATGACCCGAATCAATGAGGTCTTGAACTAAGTGTTTGAGATGCTTACATTGTTTAGTGTCATGTCCATTTTGGCAATGAAAATGGCAATAAGCATTAGGTTTAAAGATGGGCGGTAAAGGTTTGGTGGTATCAGGGGGTTTGACGGTAGCCAAGGTGATCATTTGTTGTTGGAGAAATTGGTTCATTATATTATGGAGGGTATCAGGTAAGGGAGTAAATTGTCTCTTCAGGTCCCCATAGGTATAAGGCATCGTTGCTTTAACAACTGCCACTTGACTTGGAATAGGTTGGGTTGGTTGTGAAGGTGGATTGAATTATAAAAAATCCTCTATTTGGTTTGCAAAAGTTTGGCATGTTGTTTTGATTTTTTTGCTTAGACTTCTCAACTCGGTTAGAATTGGACTTTGGATCACAACCTGAAACTAAGTTATGATATTCACACAGGGTTGTGCATAAGTGCATGAACGAAGGGAATTTCATCATAGTTAACTTATCTTGAAGGTTTGTGTGCAATTTTTTGATAAACATCTTTTGCAAATGTGAATCAGGAATTTTGACATCAACTTGAGCATACAATGATTGATAACGTGAAATGAAATCAATTACTTTTTCATCGGCATTTTGTCTACAGTGCATTAGATCAACCATTGTATTTTTACGAGTCATATGAACTTGGAAGTGACTTATGAAGGCATCTAAAAACTCATTAAATGATCAGATGGAATGATTAGGTAGGTTTGAAAACTACTCTAATGTAGTATCTTTCAGGACCGTCCTAGGAAAAGTTTTAGCTAAGAGTTTATCATCAAGGACAAAATCACTGCATAAAGTTGTATAAGCATTGACATGGTTAATAGGGTCTCCTTTACCTCCTTATTTCTCAAACCTAGGCATTTCAATTCCTTATGGCATTTGGGTGCATAAGATTTCTAAGGATAAGGGGCTACTACGAACATGATATGTGGGTGGATCGGTTTGACCTTGGCTAATGGTGGAAATTTATTGTTGCATGGATGAAACGGTATTAAGGAGTTGTGTAATGATGGGGTTGGGGTAAGTGGTTTGAGGTGGAAGAGAAAATGGTGACAGGGTGTATGTAATGTGAGGGGAAGTGAAAGGAACATTAAGAGGGGTAAAGGTGGTAGAGGGGACTTGCGATGTCACAATAGAACTAGGAATGCTAGTTGGAATTGCAAAAGAAGGAGCCACATGACTAACCTGGTGCATAGTTATTGTAACCTGAGGAATGGTATAAGTTGGTATAGATGCTATGGTTGAAGGGGGAGGAATGTGAGGTCCTCCTTGGTTTGGAACTATGTTTGCTGATTGGGAATTAGAAGAAGCATGTTTATTGTAAATCTCAACAATTCTTTTCATAACTTGTAGGCCATCATCACTTTCAATCAAATGATGAAATTTTTTAATGGCTAGTATGGCAGTGGTGGAAATTTTTTCAAGGGACAAATCTTGTTGTAAGTGTACAAAATCCTCATGAATATTAATGACCTTTTCTTGTGGGATGGAATTGTTTTGTGTATCAACATTCATTGGATGGAAAGGTGTAGGCATAGAAGTGGCATTGTCCATGCCTAATGCACCATCATCCATACTAGGAGTAGGATCCCTTGAGATCCCAAGGTCCACAATGAAAGTGCTATCGCGGGAAGCCATGAGTCTAGAACTTCATCTCACTAAAGTATTATCAATGGGGCACCAAACACTCATACAAGTACCACAAAAGATGGGGTGAATGCAAATGCAATGCAATCTAGGAGTGAAAAATGCAAATAACATAAATTTTGTAAACTGAAAGAGAGAACTAACAACAGATAACAAAAATACAGGGAATGCCTAAAAATGTAATATGAAATGTGTAGGTGGACTGATTCGCCTAGGGTGGCAAATGAGTCCCAGTATGAGATTTTTTTGTGTTTTTTAGAAAATTTAAAGTGATGCTAATGTTGTTCAGATGCCAATTAAGAATGAAGATGTAGATTTTTAGTTTTTTTAATGATATGTAATGCAAAAATGAAATCTAAACGAGTCTTTCACTAATGCAAGTTAAGAAACCCTAGGATGCAAAAACAAAACAATACCCTAATTGAATGTTGAGGAAAATGAAGTCTAGGATGCAAGATGCAATTGAAATCAAAAATGTAAAGTGTTCAATATGCAAGTTCACCAAAATGAACTAAATATTTTTTGCACCCTAGTCCCTTCTAGCACTTCTAGGGTTTTTCACCTAAAAGGAGAAAGTAGGGCAAAAAGTCTAGCTATTTTCACTCAAATTATGCAATGTATGATGTTATTTGAACTAAATAGAATGACCTAAGTGCAGTTATATAAAATAATTGACTGATTATGTATGTGAAACCTATGATTTATGCAATGTTGGAAAACACAATGTGATATGCAAACAATGAACTATGAATGAACAAGTGCAATACATAATAGAAAGAGATTGAATCAGAGTGCACCTGGGCAGAGATTGGAGAATCTAGAATCTTCTGAATGATGTCTGAAATCACAAAAAATCACCAATGGGACTCATTCACCACTGATGGCGAATCGGTCTTGCTTCTGATGAAAACTATCGGGAATAGGTTTCTGAGTGTCGGGATCCAGAATCTGACAAAACCTAGATTTCCAACCTTAAGATGGGACTCATTCACCACTGATGGTGAATTAGTCCTCTCCCAAAATTTTGAGAAATCAGGGGACAATTTTGTAGCACTAGATCTGAGGTTGTTTGCTTGTCGAGTTGTCAAAGTCAAATCTGTAAAAAATGGACAAAATGTCTTCTCCAAGCTTAAAATCAGATGTTGTTGACTTGAAATACTTTTTTGACTTCTTTTACACTTTTCAACACCTAAATTCTTGTCAAATCTGCATACACAAATCTGCAAACACACATGCAAAAGGGGGAAAATGGTTAAGGGTTAGGATATAGGGATTTGTCTTGGTCAAATCCCGCTTTGGTAATTAAACCCTTAATAAAATAAGGAAATGAAAGAGAATGATAAATAAATAACATGTAAATATTATCAACTTACCAAACCCTTGTTGAAGAAAATATGAAGATATGTCAATGGAAGCTCTTAAATGCTTGATTGATGCTTGATTATAGGATGCAAAGTGCTCAAATTCTAGTTGAATACTTGGATGAGTTAGAAGATTGTAGGAGATGTAAAATGAGGAGAAAAACACTTATTTATACACAGTTGTTCCTTAGTAAACCGATGATACCTCATCACAGGCTGACATCAAGTAATTTTGAATAAAAATCCAAAAGGAAATTTGAAATATTTTGAATTTAGAGCCAAGAGGGACTTATCCTTCACCCATGGAAAACGGGTCCCACCTTAGGATTAAAATGGGTGTCGGGAATTAAGTCACATTTAATGTTATATGTCGGGTTTACATTCAAAAATACACTTAATTAAGCCTTATAAGGGAATAAAGGGGTCAAATAAGGCATAAGAAAGGTGTAAATAGTGAAATTATGCCTAGAAAAGTGTGAAATCTTGTTACAATACTTTACAACACTTCAAAATAGGACTTGATAAGTGATGAAAAGGTGATTTTTAGGTGAATTGTAATGAATAGAGTCTATAAAAGTGTAGAGATGTTTTACAACACTTCACAACACCTTCACAAGACGTCATAATTTGAAGTTTAAGGACCTAAATGTGCATATTCAAGCCATATTATATCAATAAATCAAAGCAAAATGGACCAAGTATCGTGAAGAAAGGCCTAAAAGACCATGAAAATGACAAGGGGCCATTTTTCTACGACACATTTGGTAAAAAACTATAGTCTTGTTCACAAAGAATACCATTTTAAAATTGAAACCCTTACGACAATAATATTGTTGGAAAATTGTAGAAGAATAATTGACTTAAAATACTGATTAATCATCTTTGACCTAGATCAAAATACTATCCAGACTTGGACTTCTCGAAAATTCTTCAGTTCTTTAACCAAAGCATTCTTTTGGTTCAAGAATAATAACAATAAAAATGTGCTTATACACATGCCCATATTTCAATTTCTCTATTTGAACTATATATATAAAGCTATTAAATTCCCAACTAAAAAAAGAAGAAATAGATAATTTTCTATCAAGAAATAAATTAAACTCATATGAATTGTAAGGCAGAATTCAATCTTCTAATTCTGTTGTTCTCTTTGCATAAAAAATATATTATCTAAGCTTAATCTTTTTTGGTTTACTAGAATCTTCTTTCCCAACAAACACAAGAAAAACTATTTCAAAACTGGAAAGATTATGAATTAAATGATGGTTACTTGCCTGCTTAGCTTGAATAGTCGAGATAACTTGTCTTTAGCATGCAATCACTCAACCAAATCACGTGGCACAATAAATAAGAAAGTTTTAGCTATTATTCTATTTTTTTATCTAAGCTTAATCTTTTTTGGTTTACTAGAATCTTCTTTCCCAACAAACACAAGAAAAACTATTTCAAAACTGGAAAGATTATGAATTAAATGATGGTTACTTGTCTGCTTAGCTTGAACAGTCAAGATAACTTTTCTTTAGCATGCAATCACTCAACCAAATCACGTGGCACAATAGAAAAGAAAGTTTTAGCTACTATTCTAAGAATGAAACGTAGCTCTTAGTAATAGAAAGAAACAAATTCTTCCTTCACTTTGCTTATTTTGAGCCTATTCTCTCAACACAAAGCTTGTGCCCGGTATATCAAACAAACTTCAATTTAAAATGCATTCTATTCTAGCTTGTAGTTCATGGAATTCTAAAAGGATAACTCCTCTTCCTCTCTGCACTCTCTCAAAAACATGCAACTTGCTCCCTCTAGAATGAAAAACAAGAATGATAAAATTGAAATAAAGATAGCTTATCTTTTTAAGAAGTCAGCGTAGCTGATAACAACTAACAAAGATAACTGTTTTCCCCCCGAAAGATGGCGTTGCATTATCCTTAAGGTTTTGCAGATGGAAAAGAGTAACTAGATTGCTATTCAATTTTGGCACCCCATCCAACTAACTATCCCACAGCCGCCACTCCAAAATCCATGACACATTATCCCTGATATAAATAGTTTTAAAGATAGTTAACTATGCAAGATTCATGTTACATATACCACGGTTGTTGCTGATTTTTTAAAATTAAAAAAAAAAATACAAACTTCCACCTACATAGCTATATCAATGTGGCCATAATGGCTTAATACTGGCGGCTCACCTCCATATGCAATGTGCTTTACAATAGAATGAAGTTCCTCCTTTTTAATGGGTCGAGCATTCCCCATAGCCATGGCTTGAAATAACAATTAGAAAGAATTTTTGAAAACAATTCAAAGTTTATATAATACCACCACAAAGTGGTGTTAAAGACATAAGATGGTGATTGATATTTCATGCAATTTCATTGGCTTTAATGCCACAAAGCCATCGATGAAGGCTATCATGCCTTTTGATTAACATCATTAAAACTTATATTATTTATCATTCTTGTGAAAGCATGTAATTTTTTTTTATTTTTTTCACCAAAAGGCATTTAGCCTATATATTATTTTATATAGTAAAATATACAATAGTAGGAAGGCTATCACCTATTGATTACAAAAATTGTCAGGACCAAGAACATGAGCTCGTATGAGAAGCTTAAATATTAAATACATGTAATATCCTTATATATATATATATATATATACACATGTATTCATCTAATAACATGTATATATCTTTATATATTATATACATGATATTTACCAATTATCATAATATATTTGCAATAGATTTAAAATGAAGAGAACAAGATCATTTAACAATTGGGTTCCACTTACCCTAATAACGCAACTGACAACTCTGAACTCAAACTAACTCAATGAGGTCTAAAATTTGACCTATGCGGGTGGAATTAAACTCAGATAGCAATACTAGTTAACCCGTAGACCATACTCCTCTCTTGGGTGATACTCTCCCTCTCCCTCTGGAGAACAAGAAATTTATCCTACATGTCACTTAAAGAAATGTTCACGTAGTTAGCCATTAAAAATTATGACATATCCATAATATCAAATAAATAACAATAAATCATTAAAGTGCAAATCCATCTCATTGCATTCAATTTCATCAAAACGTTTAAATATCTAAATAACATCATCACACATCCAACATTGTATTTTTACATAAAGTTAAAAGTAATTTGGTAAATAAAATATGGGGTGTAACATATCTCCCCCTTAAGGATCATCATCCCCAATGATTCAATGTATCATAACATATAATAATAAATAAAATTTTTACTTTTCAGTTTTCATACTTAGCATGTAAAAGATGAGGAAATTTTTGTCTAATTTTGTTATAATCCTCCCATGTAGCATTGTCTTCTGCATATTGGTCCCACTATACCTTGCACTCAGTGACCTCTTTGCTATGTAGGTGAAGCCTGCGTGTTTTGAGTACTCTGAGAGGATCGATCATTACCACCCCTGGATCCTATACCTATAGTGCATTCCAATCAATTACATGATTAAAACTTGGTAGATATTTCTTAAGGTAAGATACATTCATGAAAAATATTGTGCATCCTGGCAAGAGCTGGTGGTAGAGAAATCTTGTAGGCAATTGGGTTGATTTCTTTGAGAACTTCAAAGGGACTCACATAACAAGGAGCTAATTTGGATGACTTCCCAAACTTTATTTACCTCTTCTGAGGTTTGACTCTTAATAAAATATTTTTCTCCTACTGAGAAATGTCTCAGTATGTGATTAACATCAACATAGCTTTTCTACCTATCATTTTCTTCTGCTAGCCTTTTCTTGATCAACTTGATCTATTCTTCCATTTCTAATAGCATCTCTAGACCAAGGCTAATCCTATCTATCTTCTAGTTTATCTTAGCTTATAGAAGTCTGTCACTTTCTTTTGTACAATGCTTCAAATGGATCCATCTTAATAGTAGAATGATAATAATTATTATAAGCAAACTCTACAAGTGAAAGATAATCCTCCCACTTGTATTGTTGATCCATGCAATACATTCTCAATAAATCCTCCAAAACTTGGTTTACTCTTTTTGTCTGACCATTTGTCTCTGGATGATATGTTGAACTTATATTCAACTGAGTTCCAAGTGAGGAGAATAGAGTTTTCCAAAACCTTAATGTCAAGCAAGAGTCTCTACCTGAGATGATCTTCTCAGGAACACCATGCAACTTAAACACTTCTTGCACAAATTTATGGGCTATGACTGGTGCTGCTTCAAATTCCTGGGTATGAAATGAGCTACCTTGTTGAGTTTTTCCACCACTACTAAAATTGCATTATGCCTATTTCTAAATATAGGAAGACCCTGTTCAAAATCCATACTGATGATTTGCCATTTCCACTCTAGAATCTCAAGAGGATATAGGAGTCCTGTCGAGTGATGATATTTTGATTTCACCCTTTGGAATTCTAGACAACCTACTGCACACCTTGCAACATCCCTCTTCATTCCTTTCCATAAATACAATGGTTTCACATCAAACAAAATTTTTGTCACTCTAGGATGTCCTAAATATGGTGTAGAATGAACCTCTTTCCACACTATATTCCTTAACTCCTTTGAGTTCAGAACATACATTCTTCCTCTAGATCTCAATACTCCATCTGGCTCAAAATAAAACCCATGATTCTTAAATATTGAGGGCTTTCCATGAGAGCTTGCTTGACATGCTCATAATATTTGTCTCCCTTGGACTTATGCAACACTTGATTTTTGAAATTAAATTGTATAAAGATCATCGAGGAGATATGTCTCCTTCAACTTAGGGCATCCACAACTCGGTTTTCCTTGCCCAGGTAATGTAACTAATCTCAAAATCATAGTCAAATATGAGCTCTAACCATCTCTAATGAGCATTTAGATGTGGTTGAGTAAACAAATACTTAAGGCCTTGATGGTCTGACTTGAACTCAAAGGGTTTTCCAAGAAAATAATGTCACCACATTTGCAACGCATGCAAAATTTTTGCTAGCTTGAGATCATGTGGAGCATATTTTTTCTCATATTTTTCAATTTTCTAGACTCATAGGCAATAACCTTCCCTTCTTGCATAAGTACACCACCTAATCCCTCTCTTGAGGCATCAGTGATGACCACAAATTGACCTTTTGGATTGGGTACTTTTAGAATTGGTGTTGAAGTTAACTTCCATTTTAATTATTTGAATGCCTCCTAACATTTTTCTAACCATTCAAGTCTTTTACCATTTCTTTGTAGAGAAGTGATGGGATATGCAATTCTTAAAAAGTTAGCCACAAAATTTATGTAATATCCTGTCAAACCCATAAAACTGTGCACTTCATGCACATTTTTTTGGTGCAGGCCACTCTAAAACAACTTTGATTTTTGTTGGATCCACTACAATTCCCTTAGCTGAGATTACATGACCCAGGTATTGTACTTCTTTCTTGAAAGAAAGTACACTTTGAAATTTTACCATAAAGCTTATGTTCCCTCAGACATTGAAGAACAAGCTGCAAATGTTGGAGATGTTCTTCCTCATTCTTAGAATATATTAAAATGTCATCTAGGAAAACAAGAAAAAACTTATCTAAACAATCTCTAAATACATTGTTCATCAAATTCATGAATTTTGTAGGTGCATTCGTCAGCCCAAAAGGTAGGACTATGAGTTCATAATGTCCATATCTTGTTCTAAAGGCCTTTTTATGGATATGTTCATATGTATGCCTCAATTGATGGTATCTAGATCGTAGATCAATCTTTGAGAATACAACTTCCCCACACATTTGATTGAAAATATCATCAATACATGGCAAAAAATACCTATTGTTTATTTTTTCTTTATTGAGCATACACTAGTCTATACACAAGAGTATTGTGTCATCCTTCTTCTTGAAAAAAATCACTGGTGCTCCCTAGGGTGAAACAATTAGTTTTATCAATCCATTTGCTAATAGCTCCTGAAGTTGAGCTTTCAAATCCATTAACTCTATTGTGGTCATTTGATAAGGAGATTTGGATATAGGTTTTGATCCTAGAATTATATCGATGGAAAAGTCAAAGTCTCTCTTGGGAGGTAATCTAGGTAATTCATCTGGAAATACATCCTCAAAGTTCTGAAGAAATGGGTACTTCTCCATATCTAATCTTTCTTGATCCATAGATTCTTCGTCTCCCACTTCTTGGAGTTTTTGAGATTTATAATATACATTAAGTCATCTTGGAAGATGAACTCTTTGTTATCCTCCATTTCCTCCATTTTGACCGCAAATAGTTGACACCCTTTCTTCTTTGCCCTTTTTAATTGTATGATAGATATTTTCCTTAACTTAATCTCTCTAGAAGTACCTTATAGGAATACTTTGTTTCCAAGGTCATCTAGACATTCTATTGTTTTGGAAAAATAGTCCACCTTAGCCCTATCCCTCCATAACTAGTTTATTCCTAGGATGACATCATAAGATCCTAAGGGGGCTACATACAAGTTTACTTCAGTTGAAAAACTTGGTAATTCAACACTATCTTCAAACAAAAATTGCTCTACCTAAGCTCTTGTTTGGTTAGCATATTCTACTGACCATGATTTTCCATACAACCAACTTTTCTAGATATTTTATCTAATACTCTTGGTGAAACAAAGCATTAAGTGGTACTAATGTCTATTAAAACTAAAATTGGTACACCAAATAAATTACCTGGAGTTTTAATTAGAGTAATTTGGTACTCCGCCTGGCTATTGAGACGGTAAGGGATTTCCTCGTGGTTGCGATCCTTGTGTCTTGTTAGGACATTGATTAGTATAGTGGTCACCACCACATGAAAAACACCCCCTAGGAGGTCCTCGCCTTTCAAAAGGCTTTCCTGTGTTGTCTCCATTCTTCTTGGGGTCATTGCTACCATTTTTCCTTTCACCATTGGAATCATTCCTATTGCTTCAGAATCCCTTATCACTCTTCTTATTGAAATCCTACTTTTCATTCTTTTTTCTTGAATGGCTAGGAAGTTTGAGACCAATTATAATTTTTGCAGTTCCTTTCCTAGTAAGCAAACATGGACTTTAGCCTCTACTCTCGTTTAATTACCTTTTCATAAACTTGGTCCATGGTACTAGAACCATGCATATCTATCTCACCTCCTATATGGGCATTTAACCCCGTGATGAACTTCCTTATATGGAATTTTCATCTTTTTGGTATTGAGGAACATATTTAAGGAGACAAGTGAATTTCTCCTAGTACTCATTCATTGTTGAGTCACTTGGTCTTAAGTTATGGAAATCCATAAGTTTTTGGTCAAAATAGAGTTGTAGTAACCCTCTTTGCCTAAAGATTACCAAAAAATCATCATATGTCAGCCTTAGAGAAATAAAACCCAGTTTCATCTTTTTATTCATTCGCCATTTGGATGCTTCACTAGATAGTTGATATGCTCACAATATCACCTTCGCAACCTTAGAATAATTCCTAATTTTAAAATACTTAAATTTTCATCTCAGTGAGCCATGCCTCTGCAACATCTCCACTCACTGTTCCATCAAATTTCAGAGGTGTGACTTTCTTCATATCTCTAGATAGTTCCAAGGCCAATTGGATCCTCTTTACCTCATCAGACCTTGATTTTGAATTGTTTTCCCCACACCCACTCTGAATGGTGCATTCATGGTGATTCTCATCCTCACCTTCGTGGGATGCCTCTTTTTTAGGTTTGCTATGACCTCTAACCTCTTGTTCTAGGTTTCCAATTCTCTCTCTTGCTTCACTAAGAATTGCGAGAATCTGGTCTAATTTTGCTTTAGAGTTACCAAAAGGTTGCCCTACCCCTTGGCTTCCTTCAAGATTGGTTCTAGTTTGAACCATATTGGATTTCTACTTCACCTGAAGTTTCCAATTTAAACATTCAATTAGTCCCTAAAATTGTTACATTCATTTATATACATTAAAAAAATTTCCATTCATTCAATTTAAATAAAAGGAGAGATATTTTTGCCAAGAATTCCCAAAATTATTTTTATTATAATATCTATGGATTACATAATATCCTTATTTATTTCAAGCTTTGACATTTCATGACTATATGTCGCTATCAAAAGGGGAAAATATTCTTAGGTTCTTCTTCACTCTCAGAGTCTACTGCAACAACGTTGGGAGGTGGATGCACTCACAGGTGCTCGTCCAACACTTCTTATCTAACGTTAGGGGTACTATAACTATATTCACTTGGTAACTCCCTATGAATAGAAAGTTTAACTAGTTCAACTTTGGGAACATGTATAATGGTCTTAGTTTCTTCATCCATTTGCTTCTTCTCTTGCTTGATACACTTAAGAGCATCAATGAAGGTATCAGAGTTAGCTAACCATGCACCCTCAAAGTAATTAACATTGTCTAGAGTTTTCACTTTTGAGGCTTGGTCATTCTTAGCCTTAAGATAAAGTTCATTTCCAATTATCAACTTCCTTGCAATTTTCTTAGTTCTTACCATTATGGAAAAATAACATCCAAACATTAGCTACTAATAATTTTGGAATAAAAGCTTATGCAGTGAAATCATAGGTCCATGTATTAAATCTAGTAGCTCTGATACCATTGTTGAGAAGTTGTGGAGATGATTTAGCATTGTTGTCATTGATGTCAAAACCTAGGATCTAGAAAGTTGTGCTCTGGATGATCTACAAAAATGATCTATCCTATATAGTGCTATGATGTTACATAGTATGGATGTTATCTTTGATCCAGATGTGGTAATACTTCTTTTTGGGACATCTATGGAAGACAGTCAATGCATAATAACGAATTTTAATCTTTTGACGTTGGCTACTATGCTCAAAGCTTACTCTGGGTAACCTTGCTATTCAGACATTCATGTAGCATGTTACAAGTTTTGGTATGTCAAATTGCGTTTCTCTGGTTGATACTAAAATTGATGATAATCAAGATTTGGTCTTGGTTGTGGCATTCCCATCGGCTCTGTAATATATTTCATGTAATTCAAAGGTTGCTATCTTTTGATAATTATGTTATGAAATGAACCTATCTTATGTATGACCTATTTATGGGTCCCTTGGTAATGTGGTAAGAATATCTTTATGTGAGACCTATCTCTTGGGTTCGATACTAGAGTGTAAGGCCTTATTGAATATTTCAAGGTTGTTCTTCATGCCAACATGTTTTGTGGTGGTCTAAATTCAAATGGTGTTTCGCCAACTTAGAAGACTATGAAGACATTGTGTCTAGCTAACCTAGGAGATTATGAAACCGTGGAATGGTATAGGTAAAGGTTGATTTTCTTTGATAAATAAAGAAGAGGAGTAATATGTGTGCGAGCAAATAAAAGGGTTTGAAGGAAGAAGTAATCTGATTTGTAGAGGTTGTGCGAGGAAGGCGTGCAGAAGATTCTTGATTGGATCTACTGCAGACAATTATTGTGCTCTTAACCAGAACTAAATTCATGCATATGTAGATGCAACTTCATTAGTTCACTTTTGTCAGTGAGACTATTTTGTAATCAAATGTATTAATCGGGCAGTGAGCCTTACCTGCAGTGAGCATTTTGGTAGTGAGCCTTTTTATCTTTGGTTGTAATAGTCGGGTAGTGAGCCCACCAGTAGTGAGCCTTACCTATAGTGAGCAACTTGGTAGGAGCCCTTTGTAAAAATCACCTTAACCAGTGTTTTATAATTGAGAATTAGGATTCTCTGCACGGTTTTTCCCTTCTTGGGTTTCCATGTAAATTCTGGTGTTCATTGTGCATGGTGTTGTTATGTGCATTCATGTTCATATGTGTTTGAAGAAAAGAAAATTATTTTATGGTAACTGATTCGCCCCCCCTCTCAGTTATTCAGACTATTTAACAATTGGTATAAGAGCTTGGTCCCTTGCAGATAGAGCTTAATCGCTTGAGGGAGATCTTGGAAGTTTGAACAGATGGCAGGAGCTTATCACTTTGAGGAAGAACTTAAGATAATGTTAGATGATATCGAAAGCACAAAATTTGAAAATGAAGAATTGAAAGAAAACCTCAAGGAATCAAATACTTGTATCTCAAAGCTAAGGGAGAAAATCCAGAAATTCAAAGCAAGACACAAAGATGTTAGCCAAGAATTAAAGGAGTCAAAGGAATGTATTGTGGATTTAAAGCAACAATTGGATGAATGCAAGAAGACTGAAGAAAATATCAAAGATACTATCAAATAGAAAATGGAAGAATGGAAGAAGACTGAAGAAAATATCAAGGATACCATCAAACAAAAAATAGAAGAAAATGAGAAGTTAGATCAAGAGTTAAGAAGGCTAAAAACAAAAGAAAGAGTATGTGAAAGTAGCATAACTCTATATCAACTCTTATCCCTACAAAAATGTCACAAGGATAAGGGAGGACTTGGCTTCATCGGTGAAAGCTCAAATCAGAACACTAAGGGTGAAGACAAAGAAGTTGAAGTTGAAGCGTGATCTAGTGTAACAAGCATGGCCCGAAACTCTAGAACACCTAAAAGACCTTCGGTTAGGACACCAAATGCTCAAAGGTACTTATCATTTAATGACTATTGTTTTCTATTCAAGAACTTTGGACATAAGGTTGTAGAGTGTAGAAGCAAGAAGGAACCGAGTACTCAATGCTTTAATTGCCACAAGTTTGGTCACAAAGCAAGTCATTGCAAAAGTCAATTATCTAATTTGGCTAGAAGGAATGGAATGAATAATCTCTTTCATGGTAATTGATATTTATGCCATGGTTATGGTCACAAAGCTAATCAATGTAGATCTAGGGTTCACTCAGTTAAGTCGGGACAAATATGTTACAAGTGCAGTCAACCTAGACATTATGCTAACACATGCAGATATGTTGCCCCAGAAAATCGTGAAAATAAAAAGAAGGTTGCAGAATCAGGTGAATCTAATAAAAAGACCATTATGGTGTGGAAGAAAAAGGAAATGATTGTGGAGAACTCTTTTATGGTACCGAATCTCGGTACAATCTCTTCCAGAATTTGAGCCAACTACCTTGGCTCAGGGGGATTCTTGCAATACATATCTTGATGGGTTCCCCCTCTCCAAAGTAATATTGATGTGTTTTCAACATGACTCATTTTGATCTGGTTGGTGACATATGATGAAGCTTAATCTAGCTGATTGAAAAGTGAAGTACATTTGATGACATCATCGATGTAAATTTTTGGTGGCAAGTTCATCATGAGAAATTAAGGTTAAAAGGTGGAGTTTTCAAAACATTTATCACATTTTGCAAAGAAGAAGTTTCGTGGAGTGATAAAAGATTGAAGAAGATAAGTGGGATGATGGAATCTGTTGATAGAGAATCGAGTGGCGGCATTCTGCTAAGGCTAAAGGGAGTAGAGTTGGACGAATTTGATCATCAGATGATGAAGGAAATGGAACTAGGGTTGAAGACTGATGAATTGCAGAATGTAAGTGCTCTAGGTATGTATTTATGGGGAGAATTTCCCTAGTTTGCTGACAGAGAATCTATCTTGTTCCTATTGAGTCGATTCAAGGATGGCAACATTGTTTTGGACAAATCCTATCCAATCACTAAGGAAGCCATTGAAGCTATTACTGTATTGTGTAGAATTGGCACTGACCTCTTTGGGAAGAAAATGGTGAAATACAGAGATGTGGAACTTACTGGTATCGAAAAAGACCCCCGAGCTCTATTGATAAATACCATTCTCGATCCTATAGTAAGGTATGTTCCTTACCGTATCACTTACAAAATCTATTTCAAAAATAGTGAAGGTTCTACTTCGGCTATTGTTTTATATCTTGCACATAAGATGGTGAAGGAAAATAAGCAATTTGACTTGTGTAGTCTCATAATGGAAAAACTAATTGAGAATTTCAGAATGTCTTTGGTTGAGAGTTATCCTTTCCGGTTTGGGCTCTACTCATAGGTTTAGTATTTTACTTTCTAAGTTTGCTACCATCAAGGGAGAATGTTAAGTGGAAGTCTAACATCCCTATCAGAAATCAAGTCTATAGGTATTTGGAATGTATGCAAGTGCATAAACGGTCTATTTCTCATCCTTGCAGATAAATCTGTGCTCTAGTGTGATAGTGTCTAGTCAGTTTGAGGAAGGTTCCTCCTCTGGTAAGAAGGAGTTCTAGAGGTTGTCATTGGTGGTTCCCCTCTAGAATGTAAAAGGAGGAAAATTAACACAAAGGAAGTCATTGCTATCTCAGAAGAAAAGGAGAAGGAAGAATCTCTTCCTAGATCTGTCTCTTTCGATCTAGATGAAGTTCATTCAGTGTTGGATGAAGGTGATATGAAAAATATTGGTGAAATGTGGTATGCTTGCTCTCCAGTCAGTAGGCTTAGAATTAATGATGCCTTGGTTGATTATTTGCTTAAAAAGGGTATTACTGTTTCAGATGTTTCTGACTCATTACTAGATGATTTGGTGGAAGTTGTTGAAGAAAGGTTGTTGTGGGAAGGATTCAAGAAGGACATAAGTTCCAAGCTATGATTGAGAGAAGGTGCGTCAAATCAAAATGGAAGTTATCGAAACACATTGGTGAGACAAGAGAATGCATTAAGGAGATGTCTGACATCTACAAGTATTGTCTCTGGTGCCCTGTTGTTGTTGATAATTTAAGAAGTAGAATTGAAGATATTGAATATGAATTGAATGATATTGAGAATTTTTTTGACTTCTTCAAAGAAAAAGGTGGAGAACAAAGAATAAGATTTGGAGAGTTGCAAGTTGAGTTATTGTCTATTCAGAGACAAAGGGAAGATTTGGTTAAATTTTTTTGATTGGTCAAAGAAATTATTGAGGTTCGGTTGGATCATCTCTCTAGGATACTTTCTGATGCAAAGGATTGTGAACGACAGTGCCTATCTCTGAACTAGTCATCTTCATTTATGTTGTTGACTCTACTGGACAGTATGTGTGCTAGAATGGTTTTTGCAGTGCTAGCTTGGAAGAGGATTCTTCCAGTTGTGAAAGAAAGGTACAAGAAAAAATTTCTTGTGAAAAGTGTTATTTTTACTTGATCTCCTGAATGCTCATATTTGGCCCTTTGCCTTTGATGGCAAAAAGGGGGAGAAAATGAAGAGAAAACAAAAACATGAAGAGGTATTGAATTGCTTGTCTAAGGGGGAGTGCTTGAAGTTATTGGAGTTTTGTGTTTTTGAGTTTTTGCTATTTTTCCATCAATGCCAAAGGAGGAGATTGTTGAGAAGTTGTTGAGATGATTTAGCATTGTTGTCATTGATGTCAAAAACTAGGATCCAGAAAGTTGTGCTTTGGATAATATACAAAAATGATCTATCCTATCTAGTGCTATGATGTTGCGTAGTATGGATGTTATCTTTGATTTGGATGTGGCAGTACTTCTTTTTGGGACATCTGTGGAAGATAGTCAATGCAGAATAATGAAGTCTAATCTTTTGACATTGGCTACTGTGCTCAAAGCTTACTCTAGGTAACCTTGCTATCTGGACATTCATGTAGCATGTTACAAGTTTTGGTATGTCAAATTGTGTTTCTCTGGTTGATACTGAAATTGATGATAATCAAGATTTGGTCTTGGTTGTGGCATTCCCATCAGCTCTGGAATATATTTCATGTAATTCAAAGGTTGTTATCTTTTGATAATTATGTTATGAAATGAACCTATCTTATGTATGACCTATTTATGGGTCTCTTGGTAACGTGGTAAGAAGATCTTTATGTGGGACCTATCTCTTGGGTTCGATACTAGCGTGCAAGGCCTTATTGAATATTTCAAGGTTGTTCTTCATGCCAACATGTTTTGTGGTGGTCTAAATTCAAATGGTGTTTGGTCGACTTAGAAGACTATGAAGACATTGTGTCTAGCGGACCTAGGAGATTATGAAATCATGGAATGGTATAAGTAAAGGTTGATTTTTTTTTATAAAGAAAGAAGTGGAGTATGATATGTGTGAGCAGATAAAAGGGTGTGAAGGAAGAAGTAATCTAATTTGTAGAGGTTGTGCGAGGAAGGTGTGCAGAAGATTCTTGATCGGATCTGTTGCAGACAGTTATTGTGCTCTTAACTGAAACTAAATTCATTTATATGTAGATGCAACTTCATTAGTTCACTTTTGTTAGTGAGACTATTTTGTAATTAGATGTATTAATCGGGTAGTGAGCCCACCAGTAGTGAGCCTTACCTGCAGTGAACATTTTGGCAATGAGAATTTTAACTTTGGCTGTAATAGCCGGGTAGTGATCCCACCGACAGTGACCCTTACCTGTAGTGAGCAACTTGGCAATGAGCCCTTTGTAAAAATCACCTTAACCGGTGTTTTATAATTGAAAATTAGCATTCTCTATGGTTTTTCCCTTCTTGGGTTTCCACATAAATTCTAGTGTTCATTGTGCATGGTGTTATATGCATTCATGTTCATATCTGTTTGATTATTTTCTATTTGATATAAGTCTACTCTGGATTAATTAAAGAAAAGAAAATTGTTTTATGATATCCGATTCACCCCCCCTCTCAGTTAACCGAACTGTTCAACAACCATATGTAACATCTCTATCCATACAACATAGTAAAAAATTAGGGTTTTAAGCTTGCAATAAATAAATCATTCCCTTAAAATAGGTAAGTAAAATTTTCTCTTTTAACATTAGAATTTGAACTTGCATTTTTGAAAACATAAAATATTTCATAAATGAAATAACATTGATTTTTAACTTGAAAATAAATACATCTTTCCACTTTCTATCTCACATATATAATTACAATTAAGTAAAGAATTAACAATTAACTATTAAGTTCAAGGTTAAGAATTCCATATTTGAATTTCTTTTCTATTTCATAAGCCTCGACATGTCATCTGCAAGAGGGAGAGCATCATTGAAGCACTTTTTCTCCAACCATAGACCAACTTTATCTCACACACCTTCCAACTGAAGTGGCCCAACCCTTCAACGAAGAGTATAGTCAAGGACGCCCTAGTATTTCCATATGAATTTCTAGTGTTGTGTCCTACATAACCAATATAGTCATACAACTATAGACTCCTTCTAACTATGTATGACATTGTTGATTGGTTATGCAACTCTAGTGCATAGTGAACTAATAAGTGCAAGTAGAGACTTTTGCACTTACTTTGGCCAAAGTTTTGAATCAAATTCAACCACTTTCTTACAAGTGGAGTTGTACATTCACCCACCTCTAGCTCGACTTGGAAACTTTAACTGACCTAAGGTTAACCCAAACTTATTGTTTGACCAATGGGTGACTTATTATAGGTTTCTTTCTCAAAAATGTGAAGACTCACTAAATTAATAATTAACTAGGTTGGTTAGTTATCTTTGACTTTGAACACCCATGAACTACGTTTTCATAACTACCTGGGTCTTGGCTATTGCCACTTGTTCGAGTCCTTACTACAACCTGTGAGAGTGACTACTCTCCTATTTTAAGCATTTAATAAATCTTGACGACATACCAATGTCAACTTGACCTTCCTGGTCATAATCTAGTATTTTGATAACATAATCATTAACCACATAATGATTCAAATGTTTTTCCACAAAAGATTATAACTTCACATTAGGATTTTGATTTTTTTTTTGGTAAAACTTATAGTCTTGTTCACAAATAATTTCATTTTAAAATTTAAACCCTTACAACAATAATATCAATGAAAAATTGTAGAAGAATAAATGACTTAAAATACTGATTAATCATCTTTAACCTTGGTCAAAATACTGTCTAGACTTGGACTTTTAAAAAATTCTTCAATTCTTTGACCAAACTATTCTTTTGGCTTAGGAATAATAACAATAAAAATATGCTTATACACATGCCTGGATATTCTAATTTCTCTATATGACCTATATATTATATATGTATCAAGCTATTAAATTCCCAACTAGAAAAGGAAATAGATAATTTTCTATAAAGAAATAAATTAAACTCATATGAATTGCAAGGCATAATTCAATCTTCCAATCCTGTTGTTCTCTTTGCATAAATAAAGTTCATTATATAAGCTTAATCTTTTCTAGTTTATTGGAATATTCTTTTCTAACAAACACAAGACAAACTATTTCAAAATTGGAAAGATTATGAATTAAATGTCATGGTTACTTGACTGTTCATCTTGAATAGTTTTTGATAATTTGTCTTTAGCATGCAATCACTCAACCAAATCACGCAGCGCAATAGATAAGAAAATTTTAACTATTGTTCTAAGACTAAAACGTAGCTCTTAGCAATAGAAAGAAGCAACAAGTTCTTCCTTCACTTTGCTTATTTTGAGCCTATTCTCTCAACATAAAGCCTCTACCTAGTATATCAAATAAACTTCAAGTTAAAATGCATTCTATTCCAGCTTGCAACTCATGGAATTCTAAGAGGATAACTCCTCTTCCTCTCTGCACTCTCTCAAAAATATACAACCCGCTCCCTCTAGAATGAAGAGCAAGAATGATAAAACTTGAATAAAAATAGCTTAGCTTCTTAAGAAGTTGGCCTAGCCGATAACAACTAACAAAGATAATTGTTTTTCCCCCAAAACATGGCGTTGCATTATCCTTAAGGTTTTAGAGATGGAAAAGAGTAATTGAATTGTTATTCAGTTTTGGTGCCCCATCCAACAAACTATTCCACAACCTCCACTCTAAAATCCATGACACATTATCCTCGATATAAACAATTTTAAAGATAGTTAACTGTGCAAGATTCATGTTACATATGCCACGATTGTTGCAATTTTTTTATAAACATTTAAAAAAATACAAATTGCCACCTACGTGGCTATATCAACACGACCATAATGGTTCAATATTGGTGGCTCACCTCCATATGCAATGTGCTTTACAATTAGAATGAAGTTCCTCTTTTTTAATGGGTCGAGCATTCCCCATAGCCATAGCTTCAGAGAATTGTTAAAAAGAATATTAGAAAAGCAATTTGAAAACAATTCAAATTTTAAATAATACCGCCACAAAGTGGTGTTAAAGACATAAGATGGTGATTGACATTTCATGCAATTTCATTGGCTTTAATGCCACATTATAATAACATTGTCAAAGCCATTGATGAAGGCTATTATGCCTTTTGATGAACATCTTTAAAATTGATATTATTTATCATTATGAGAGCATGCAATTATCAAATATTAAATATATATATATATATATATATATATATATATATATATATATATATACTTATATATATATATATATATTACTTTATTTCCAATACTATATATATGTGTGTAAACATTGTATATATATATCTGGGTTATATACATACATATATATGTATTCATCTAATTATATATATATATATGTGTGTGTGTGTGTGTGTATGTATCTTTATATATTATATACATGATATTTACCAATTATCACAATATATTTATAATCAATTTAAAATGAAGAGAACAAGATCATTTAATGATTGGGTTCCACTTACCCTAATGATACAACTGACAACTTTGAACTCAAATTGACTCGGTGGGGTCTAAAATTTGACCTACATGGGTGGAAGTAAACTCAAATAGCAATACCAGTTAACTCATAGACCATACTCCTCTCCCATATGATACTCTCCCTCTCCCTTTGGAGGGAAAGAAATTTATCCTCCATGTCACTTAAAAAAACATTCATGTAGTTAGTCATTAACAATTATGACATATCCATAATATCAAATAAATAAAAATAAATCATTAAAGTGAAAATACATCTCATTGCATTCAATTTCATCATAACAGTTAAATATCAAAATAACATCATCACACATCCAACATTGTATTTTAATGTTACAAAGTTAAAGTAATTTGTTAAATAAAAAATGGGGTGTAACATCTAAGCTTTCTATAACATTTTGAATTTCTATTTTTTATTAAGTATTAAGAGAGGAATCATGATTTTACTAAATTGATAGTAAAGGAGATATTTGTATGCCAAATCTACTCTAATACCATGTCAAATATTTGGGTAGAATTTATAAAAACTAAATTTTTTATACATAAAATACTACTTCTTCTTTCCTTTTCAATCAATACATTTATATGTTTATAGGATTTTTATATCTTATATTATAAGAAACCTCCTATAACAACTCTTGTACATGGATAATTATAGGACTAACAAATAAAAAACTCCTAAATATATGAGTTGTTTTAACAACAAACAAATAAACCACAACCAATTTAACAAATTATTATTGGGTGTTGCCACAATAATGGTTTACATTTTCTGGAACATCTTAATTTTTGTTGAAATCACATATTTTTAGAAAATATAATGATTTAAGACTTGAAAGGCTCTATTTAAAGAATTTTAATTGAAGAGGGTTTGATCAAACCCCCTTAAATCAAACCCCTTTGGATAGAACCTTGCTAGTTTTAAACCATACCTATAATGGAGTCTCGTCTACACTCATCAAAATGCTAATAAAAAACCACTTGATTTACATTTTTGGGGATCAAATGAATTCATTTAAAATTTATGTTTTGTAACTATGTAGTCTTTATTATAAACTTTCCAAAAAGTACAATTTTGAATATATTTAATTTGATTATTATATTTAATTTTTATTTCTTGTGAATGTAGATTTTTTACTAAAAATTAATTAAGTTCTCTGTTCTACACAAGTGAAAAAATAGTAGATTACCAAAAAAAATTCTAAAAAATATCTATGCTCTTGGTATTGATGTACTTGATCCAACAAAAAAAATTGAATTTCGATGTCCTAGCACATACAAAAAATTTGTGTTATATAGTAAGCCTATGTCTTTAAATTGTAATTGGTTTGACTTCAAAACTTAACTAAGAAAAAAATATTCAATAAAACACTATGAAACCAAAGGAAGGAGCTAGATATTGTAGTTACAAATCCAAATTAAAAAAAAATAGAATTTTATCCTTCATATAAAAAAAGTTGTGTTATATAGTAAACATCACTCTTTAAAAATGTTGTTTACTGTTAAAAACTAGTTATCGAAGGAGATTGAAAAAGAAATGCAATTTGATTCCATTTTTTTAAAAATATATTTATAATCTACAAATAAAATGTCAAAAATACTAGTTTGTATCATCTTCAAATTCCTCATGGTTTAGAAACTATAGGTGTTTGAAAGTGAAGATTTAGTTAAAAAAGTTCAGTTCAATGTCAAGTTTGGCCAAAAAGTGTAACCCACTATTGTGGGATCATCCTATTATATGACACATTAACAACCTATGAGAATGATGTAATATTCCAAACAAAGACAAGTTCATTAAAATGTAAAGGGAAATAATCTTTCCCTAAGATTAAGCTAGGCTAATTAAATAAGATGCATATATATAAGCACAAGTTAACCTAGAACAATTAATGAGATCCATGGAAGTGATAATTGATGATACATGTTATTTGAGGAAAGTGACTGTGAAGAAGGAAATACTTATATAGCTCTAGGCATGAAGATGTATGACTCTAATGTAACTTTAAAATTTGGATTATCTTGGGATTGGAAGTAGAACTATTCTATTTGTGTAATGCCTTACATTATATGCAAGATTTATCCATGTATCAAAGTTGATTCCATGCTAGTAGATAATTCCTACATATTTCTTTTGAAATGTGGATCTAATCCTACAATTTGTGTGCCTTTACTCTCTAGCCAATGAAATTTGTTGATGTTTGGTTTTGTCTAAAAATTGGTAGTATTTATGAGTACCTTTAGAGGGTTACTAGATTGCTAGGGGACAAGCTCAACTAGGTCAACCCTAGGAAAAGGCTAGTCTTATGTTCATGCTAAGGATCAAAGACATCAAGCAATACATGTACAAGTGCTCTTGAATGATTATGCGGGTTTACATTTCTTGTAGATGATCCAATTGAAGTGTTCTAAAGATGCTCTTTCCTTAATGTGAATAATATTTCAATGATGCTTATGTATGTGAGGATGTGTGATTTGAACACAATTGAATGTTTTTAAATACAAGGACAATCATTAAGCATATAAATGTGTTTTTAGTAATCTCATAATGACTAGTGAAGTAGGTGAAAGTCAACCAAATTTGCATTTGAAATTTTAGGGGTTAAAGAGTTAGAGAGATTTGTTACAAGTTTATACTGTAACTTAAATCTCAATCCTAGGCTTTACTATTGCATTGCCAGGTACAAATTTAGAACAATAGTAGCATTCACAATAGCAACATGCATAAAATATTACTACTATTATCATGAGCTCAAATGAAGTTACAACTTCTTTAAACCAAAACTACTAAACAAGAGGAAAAACTATATAAAAAAGAGACAAGAAACAAGAAACAATGTTAAACAAACAATTAAAATGAGGCCATATTAACAAAATAGATATTTTATAATTAATGTATCTTTATTGTACCTTTACAATATTAAACATTATTTTTATACTCTAACTACTATAACATTATTTTTAACTACTATTCTTTCTTAAAATAAAAATTATAACAATTTTATATATGTAGTGCCCTCCGTTTCGGTCGTCGTTGATGTTAAGTAAGTAGTTGTTAGTAATGTCATGATGATGTGGTGATTTTATTATTTAATTTAATTTTAAGGTTATGAGGTAACACTAATAATATGTTTGGATTTGATTAATATAATTAATTTAATTATAAGGTTACCTGTTTTATTTAGAATTAAATAAAGAATTAGATTCAATAATAAATGTTAATTTAATTATCTTTGGGAGTTAGTTATTTAAAGTAATCGGATTAGATGAGGAAAGGTAATTATCATTTAATGATTAAATTCAATTAATAAATTTAAAAGTAAAAATATTAGAGAGGAATAAATATTAAAATTATATTTAAGTTTAAATAAATTAAGGTGAAAGTATTTATTAAAATAAATATATTTTTGTAACTAAAAGAAAGATTAAATTATTAAATATTTATTAAATATTAATAGTTGATCTACTTGGTTCATATATTAAAGAGTCAATTATAAAATAAAATGATAATGGGAGTAATAAATGATAATAAATAAATTATTTTGTAGCATTGTAATTAATAAATAGTATTATGAAAGTTGAGTCATGAATTTGATTAGTAAATTGGGCTATGCCTTACAAAATTAATCTGCTTGTGGACGGATATAAGTAATAAATAGCAAAATTTGTGGGAAAAGAAGTAGGTGGGTCTATTCAGTTTCAAATTCTCAAATTAGAAGAGGCGTTAGATTTTTATAATGGAAGTTAGTTACTTTTGAAGAGAGAAAATATGGGCGGTTCCTCTTCTAGGACGGATAGCGGGAGAGGCCATTGGAAAAACCTCATGCTAGCGGATGCTCAACAGGCATCAGGGACTGGAAAAGATGGAATAAGGACGCGGTTAAGATGGTTTTATTTTATCATCAAATGGGGGACGATACACAGTAGAAAAGAAGGGGGTTTTTCGGAGAGATATCCAGAGAAAGAAATTACAGTGAAGAAGGGATTGGAAGCAGATCGACACAACTTTGATCTCTGAGTGATGATAGCGCGACCAACTGAATGAAAGGATTCCAGATTAAATATTATCCCTCCCCCACAGGTATGCCAGAACTTCATACTTCTCTCTCTTCTCCTCACAGATAAATCGATCTTCAATGATCTAATAAGAAGTTTTCATTATGCCTGAATCTTTGTCTTCCATCAAGTTTGAAATGCACAAATGATAGAAAAGGACTGATTTCAACATTATTTGCTAAGAAACTAGGTAGTGAAATAATGTCATTGTCAATAATTGTAAAATGAATTGTATAACAACAATATTTAGGAACCTTATCAAAATAACTGGAAGATTATAGGAAGTTTTAAAGGTTTAAATAATCTGCTTATTTCTGCTGGCAATCTATCGCACTTGCTGCACTTGAAAATAAATATTGTCAAGGTTAATTTCCAAACTCCAATCTTGAGCGCGTCTCTGGAAAACTCGCCAGCAAACAGAGATGTGTTTAAAAAAAAAAAAAAAAGAAAAGTTGTACATTAATTCTCCTTCCCTTAAGTCACGTACTTGCGCCTCATCTTTCTTTTTCCCTTTAGTCTTGCGGATAACATTTAGGATTTGATAATAATGCAAGTAAATGGAGATATTTCCAAATTCCAATATTCACTTTCTGATATACTTGGCAACCTGTCACAATTTCTGCATTTAGAGTTGAGGCATTGTACAGAATTAAATAGCTTCCCTGAAACCATCGACCACCTTTCACAACTGCAGATTTTAGACTTACAAGTTGTAGTAAATTAAATAGTCTCTCTAATTCCATTGTCAACCTGTCTCAGCCGCGCACCCTCATGTCTTCTCCTGTCACTGCTCTTGCAGTTTCCTCTCTGGAGGATTCTTAAATTAGAATGGAGGAGGTTTTGGAATGGCTCATGACACTCACCCTTTGGGCACCTTTGGTAGGCGTTGTTATGTTGGGCAGTCGATATTTATTTGCTTTAATCTTTTTTTTCTGCTTTGCATGATAATATGACTTGATATGTTCTGAGGCATGGTGTCCTTGTTTTGTAGATAGAAAAGCCTTCCTTTTAGGTTAGTAATTGTATATAATGATGGTCACATATCATTCAATTGAAACTCTAACCATACGAATCTTTTGGTCAGACAAGAATGTAACTTTCAGTCCCTCATTTTTGCCTTTTGTATTGTATATTGTGAGAAGATTAAAATCTGGTCTATTCAAATAATTGTAAACTATACATATACTGCTTTATTACCATCTTTGTATGATAAACTAGAGGTCTTATTTATAGGTTAATACACTCAGCTGAAATGAAAATAAGGTCATTGGAATGTTTTGTAATTTAGATAATAATATTAATTTGTAATTTATATAATAATAATAATGATACTTAAGTATTTTGGACTAGAGGAATATATATATATATATATATATGTAATGAATAAATTTAATAGTTGTGTTAAGTAAGCACTTGAAGAAGTTGAAGATAAAGGTTTTCAAATCGGACGTGTTCTTCTTTCTATGATGGTAAAATTTGGTCTTTTTGTAGTTAGTGTTTAGATAAAAGATGGTTTATATTATTAGGGTGAAATGGATTAGAAAATATTATTTAAAAGAGTATAAAATTTAGGGTATAGCACTTATAGTAAAATGCTAATTTGACATCGAGGTAGCTATTAGAGAATTCAATTATATTAAAAATGTCATCAAGATTAATGTTGTGGATGATGGTTTATAGCAAATGATGAACTTAGTAATATTACGTCAATTAGAAGAATTAATAGGAAGAAAGTATAATGTCATTTTGAAGGAAGGTCTTTTTCTTAATAAACATATTCTTACCCCTCATAGGTTGATTATGATTGGCTAATGGATACTCTTGGAAAATAGGTAATGGAATCTTTCATATTATTTTTAAGACCTAGGAATCGTTATGTGAAATGAACATTTTTGTATAAACATTCATTCATGTAATTGTGTGACGTGAATATTAGTGTGATTGCTTTATATTCATAAGTTTATGAAGTAGATAGGGATATGTTGAAGATATGAAAATTTCTTGGTTAGCATAGTTTTATTTTGGTAATAAGGAGAATTGTTAGCTATAAGAGTTGATTGTTTATATTTGGATAAATGTAGAGTTTATGTAAAATAGATGATTTTCTAAATGATGACTATCTCCTTATTCCCTTCTTCGTAAAACCTCTATAAGGATGCATACTTGTTTCATGATTGATTTGATGGTTTGAGCCAGTTGATTTGTATCAAGTTGATTATGTATTTTATTTTATTTTATTTGAGTTTGTTTAGGGAGGTTTCCCTTGGATTTCCGATTTAGTTCGTATCGAAGTTGTTGATGTTGTTTGAATGGGGTTGATGATCTTATTGTGATGTATTCCCTCATTATATTTAAATTGAAAATAGTTCTTGTGGCCTTGCAATAATTGTTGTCATTGTCATATTGTAGTCCTTCTGAAGGTGATTTATGTACCACTATAAGGGGGTTCTTGTGAGGAGAAAATTGAGGTCTCTCGTAGAATGCCTAGTTGGTGGCTTTTGGTTTATTAAGTGATTTTTGTTGAATTAAAGGTTGATTTTCTTTTGCGTTTCCCTGATTTTGGTGTCACCATTGTTGACTTGTGGATGAGTTTTGATGAAACTTTCTTTGTGTGGCTTTTCAGAGTTAATCTCATATTTGAGGGAAATTTTATCCTTGTGTTAGAATTATTTGGAAAACTTGTGTGGCTTCATTTTACCCTTGTTTGTGGGTTTTCATTCTTTTTGGCTTCCAGAGGCTTGAGATGGTTGTCAGTTGATGTTCTCTCTTTATGTGCCCTTGATGTGGCAAGAGTTTTGGTTTCATGATTTTGAAAGGGTTGTACGAGAATCGTTGAGATTTTGATTATGTATTTATAGCGAGATGGGTAATGCCTCGCATGCTTCTCTGTTGTGATATAATGTTCTTGTTATGTTGTACAACCCTTGGATTTTGGTTTTTATGTTTTGAGTGTCTAGAGAGAGTGTGGCTCTAAGTGGGTGGTCGGTGCACAAAGGGGCGCCAGGATAGCCCTCGTTAGAGTATGATTAATAAGTGAAAACCTAAGTAATTAACTAGGGGGTGGGTAGAATCACATTAAAAAGATAATTGATGCCTCATCCGCCTTTTAGTGCTACCACAGACTAAAGGGGATTGAGAAGGCCGTGGTTGGCATGATCGTTGCCTTGTCTTCGCGAAAGGTAACGGTTCCGCATGAGCAACCCTATGAGGCGGTTCCTTGAGATAGGTAGCCTGGATAACCATAGATGGAGGCGGCTCCTAGTGCTTGGTTGTCTGGATAATCTATCAGTAGATGGAGGCGGCACCTTGCAATAGGTAGTCTGGAGAATCCATGTTAAGCCATGCGATGACACTCTCCTCTAACACTCCTTATTATGTTGCTTCTTTGGAAATCCTCTGGAAGTGGTCCTTTGTCTTGAATTGATGGAACATAGTTGTTTGAATTGATTTATGGTTTTGCCCTATTTTATCTATGGTGTATTCTATGGTCTTGTATGAATCTTGTTGATGTTTGGGTTTTGACCTTGTACTCTTATGGTACTATGTTATGATGTTATTGTATTGTTTAATTGCAATTTATAATGGTATTATGTTTATTAATTCAGTTTGTTTTGGAAGTGTTTCATGATCATCCTTTGGTTACTTGTTTACTGGTCATTGCTTTGACTTATGTGATGAGATTTATGATTTTAAGTTATTATGTTGACTCTTGGATGTTGTTGATTATGTCATTGTAATCCTTGAGGTTTATGATACTTTTGTATGACGTTGAGTCTTGTGGTTCCCTGTTTGGATGTTATTGGTTGAGGTCCCTTTTCTTGTCAGCTCCTTAGCACGGGGGTGTGTGTCTTCGGACCCACGTGGTCGGGTGGAACGTGCTAAGCACCCCATTGGGTCCCCAGTCAAGGATCGAGAGGTGCGGATTGGTGCTGTTGTAGCGACTCTAGAGTTGTATTTGTCTTGGAGCCAGTTATGATACTGTGTATTCATCTATTCATTTGTATCATGATTCTTGTTGGAAACACTTTTGTATCATTGTAATTCTTAAACATTGTATTGTAATGTAATGTAACCTTGTGTGGATATTGGCCATGGTGGTTGTTATTTAAGGTGTTGAATTAATCATGTATATGTTGTAATTATGTATACAAATGGTTTCTTATCAATGATATATCTGGTATGTGGTACATCTATTAATGTTTACTTTGTGATGGATTATATCTTTGGCTTTTATTCTTTATTGCTGTTGTATGGATCTAAGTCACGTAATGACTCTTCGTGTACCCCAAAGGATGTATGTGTTAATGAATCTATTTAAATGAAATTCATGTTATGACTTAATGTGTATTACATGTATGTTATGTTTCCTTTAAAAAAAAAATTGTGCTATAATTATTGTGTTGTTGTCCTTTGGGGTTCGCACGGCGGGGCGTTGTAATATATATAATTCCAAATAATAACTAATATGTAATTAATAAATAATTTTTTTTAAAAAATTAATATTATTTTTTAAATTTAATTAGGGCCAATAGGCTATATATTGTGGGCACAACCCACTGGAATTGTCTCATGCTTGAAAATAAACTCTGAACAGTAAACTCTGAACAGTTCTCATGCCTGAATGCAGATTTTGACTTGAAATTTCTCCCACATTGAGTAAAAGAACTATGATTGGATTCTATTTCATCCTTATATCTACTATCTTCAGTCTAATCTAATCTATTCATTGCAATCTTATCCTTATCTTAATAGAACCATCATTGTGTTGTTTCCTATAAATATGTATTATTACTTTTTTTTTCAAAGAATTGCTTGTTTGGGTTTATCCAAAATTCACCTCGTTTTCCTTGATTTCTTGGTTGAAGATTTCATGTACCTATAAATACTTATCTAATGTGCTTGGCATCATTAAATATTTTTACAATCATGATTTTATGTTTGAGCCCATTAAGGTTATGTGGGTAGTCAAGATATTTTAGTTTAGGGTCAAAAGGTTATAATTCATAACAGAATTGGGTTTGTGTGTAGATAGGATGCTATAACTTTTAGGATTCAAAGGTTGCAATTCATAATAAAATTATGTTTGCAGGTTTGATTTTCTCAACCATGATTTTATTTTTTGAGGCTTGTTAGCTTATTTGGGCAGGTGAGATGTTGTATTCTAGGGTTTAAGGACTGCAATTCATCATATTTGAATTGGATTTTCAAGTTTTCTTCATGTGTGAAGTGGGTGCATGGATTAAGTTGGTATATTATTTGGGTTCTAAGATTTGAAGTGGAAATGTTAGATTAATTTCGTATTTGGATTGTAAGATCTAATTTTTGGTGGATTTGGGTTTGTTAATTTAGTTTATAGTTGATTTTAGTTTGTAAGATGGAATTTGTTCTTGAATTGTGTTTATGTAATTTTGTTAGGTTTTTAATTATGTTATTTGTTTTGGATCCTTTATGTAGACCAACATAGTTTTATGTCTTGCAATGTTGTGTATGTTGACCCATCACTAATAATTAAATCCAGAGACAGACCAATTTTATTCCCCTATTGACCTAATTGAATTATATGACCACATTTACTGAAATTCCTCCCGTATGATCTTGAAGATGTGATTTCTTAGATTGGGTGCATCACATGTCATTGTAATCTATGTTTTTTTTAGTATAAATCATATCTAATATTCTTCTTTGGGTTAATCTATGATTCATTTGCAGTAATCTCTCTCAAGTCCTTTTTGCTAGAAGGGTTTATATTATGGGGTAGGTGAGGAAGATAAGTTTACTTGCTCTAGAAAATTACTTTTTAGCTACCTTAGAAGATCTATCAATTGAAAAATTAAAGAGTTCAACTTACAATTGATAGCCAAAACACTGTTACAGTAAATATAACCACTATCCATAAAATCCTATATAAAATACCCAAAATTTTGTTGGGGACATAACAAAATCCTTTGGCATAAACAAGATGATCTTCAAGGTTATAACTAATTGAGTTTATCTATTCTTCATTTGCAATTATCTTTTTTTCCCCTTTTGCTTGAAGAGTTTTATCACAGGAGCTGACTCTAGAGAGAAATTTAGTTTGTTACAAATGATAAATTTTAAGCCCAATCTAGAAGGTTTGTTAATTGAACTTTTTACAAAACCTGTCGTGTATATAGTTAAAAAGCTACTACATATATACAAAATAATCTATATTCACCCGAACTTATTGCTGGAGAGACCTCAACATTCTTCTGCAAACAAAGATAAATGATATGATTTGTATGAACAACTATTATCCATACACAGGAGGTAAGCAATTTGAAAGCATCTTAGTTGGGGTTATTTGGTTTCTTCTTTCACGTTGTAAAGACATCCAAACTAGAAAGACATAATTTTATGCTTATAGAAGAACTAACATTTTTATGTGCATTTTGTTATGTATGTTACATAGTGCTTGACTATTAATTGGTAAAGGGTAAAAGGCAACACAAGAAGGTATCTATTATGAAATACTATTAAGATAAGCTAGGTAAATTGATAATTATAAAAAAGATATAGAGATATTAGTGAATGAAATGCTATTCAGCTTATAATTGAAATCAATAAGAAAAATATCACCTAGAATCACACCAATGTGTTATCGAGAGTTAAAACAATGATCAAGAGAGGTATTGTGATAAGTATGGACAAGTTGGCCAATGTAGAGACACCAATAACTTAAGTGCTCTTTGTTTAATAATTGACCTAAAGTTAATCTCACAATCAAGGAATACATTTTAGGATCACACAGATATTAAAATGAGCTATCTGGATTTGACATAAGTGAATTGTAAATGGCAGAGAATGCAACATTGAAAGCCCCTTTAGATCTGACAGAGTGATCCTCAACCTTAATTGAAATGCACCCCTTTGCACAAATCATGCATTAAATTATATATGAGATTTGGAAAAGAAACAACTAATCTGTTTACTAATTCAACAATATATTAACAAAATATATATGTTAAGCTATATATAGATATTAGTGCTAATTAAACCGACCACTACCAAATAAGGTTGGAGTGCAAGAATCAGGTGAATTTTGGCAAGTGACCCAAGCTCAAATATCATTTGACTTGCTATGATGTTAAATTACTAATAATATGGCCATGTAATTAATTCAGTTGCTACCATATGCAGATTACTGCAAGTCAAGGTGAATTTTGATGGCAGACATTCCATTGAAATATTAGCCAATTGAAATATTGAATGTGAAACAATTTTTCCCAACACCCCAAACCAATCTCCCTATAAGTGCTGCTTCAATCTATTTAGAATGCGTAAAACATTACAATGGTAGATAACTTTAGCTTTCCAGGAAAATCAATGCATGCATCTTTCAACTATCTACTCCTTTTGGTTCCATTTGTTATAAATTTATTATATTGAGTTTGTAAACATATTTCATGCAACACTTTATTAGCTTCATTAAAAAACTTAGGGATGCATCCTAGACAGCTTGTGCACCTTCTATAGTTTCATGTATGCGCGTTTGATGGTGATTGCATGGCTTTAAAAGCTTTCTTTAACTCTTTATTATTTCATAAATAGTTGTAAATATTTAGCATTGCCCTTTTCCACGTAGATATCTGGTAGTTTGTACATTGAATACCAATCTAAGTATGAACATGCTTTATAAACTCCACATTGTAGGTTACCCATGTTCTATGTTATTGAAAGCTAGGAAACATCCTCTATGAAGCCAGGGAGCCACATGAACTGTTTTGCATGTAAAAAACCTAGAATGATCTATGTTTGTCAACCAAATAAGAGATTAAATTCCTCTTCTCATGAGGATGAAATTTACCATGACCCATTAGCACTATGCCATCTTCATCATATCCAACGATCATTATGTTCCACATGTTTACATTTTTTTGAGTTGTTTTGTCAAATAGTTCACGTGTCTTGTCTATATTTCCACACTTTGCATACATTGGTTTTCATCTTTTTGAGACATTCTATCAAGCCGTTTGTGTGCCTTGTCTATGCTTCCTCATTTTGGAAGCATGTCAATCAAATCACTCATATTCTTTTATGCTTTGATGGCTATCCATATTTCGAAGCTCCCATATTTACATAGACCATGCTGGAAAAGTTGTGGAATTTTGATTTTAATGGTGTTTGCTTCAAAGTTTCTAATTTATTTCCAACAATCCATTTTTTTTGGATGTCTTGTATAACGCCCCACTAAGGCATTTTATCGAGCAGATCATGTGCCTTGTCTATGTATCAACATTTTGCATACATGTCTACCAAGGTAATCACAACTGCAACATATACAAAAATTCTTCTATCCTTTTAGTTCTTTTATAGATCCATGTCTATAATCTGTAATCATTGCATATTTTCTTGAGGCATTTAACCAAATAGTTTACACACCATATCAGTGTCCCCTCATTTTGTAGTGCAACATAAGGGAAGTTTAAGGATGTATTCAAATAATGATTCATTTTGAGAGAAAATCGAAAAACAAGTAATTGATAATATTGGAATGTGTGTATGTTATAGTTGTAAAATTATTAGAAGTGAAAATAAAATGGAGGATACTCAAATATACAATAGAAGGTATAGTGTGGTTGGGCTTACAAATATAAAAGATATTAAATGCTAGACAAGTAACATATACATTTTTTTACAAATAAGGATAAGAATAAAGAGTAGAGGGCATAAATATAGGTAAAAGTAGCAATAACATATATAAAATAGGTATAAATAGAAATTGCATATACAACAAATATAAGAAATGAAATATCTTTAAGGATATTGAGAAAAATCTGTTTTCAATTGAACTTATATATAATGAGTGCATTTTTTAAAATTTGATACCAATATCATTAGTTGAAGAAATTACATAAAATTTTGAAAATTCTTATTAAAAAACTATTCAAAATCATATAAAATATTTTATAAAAGACAATCCATAACCATTGCACCTTCTTTGCATTCAAGTGCTGGTAATAATTAATCAAAAGATTATTCCTTACTCACTCAGACCACATACTTACTTTTTATTTATGAGGTGGGACCCTTATAAAATGGGAAAGCGTGTAAATGACAAAGAAAACTGAGGAAGCCTGTGAGATGTTGGTGAAATGGGCGTTTCTGCATTTCTTTCAAGCGCTTTCCCATTGAAAACATAGCTGTCAGCCACTCAATCAACGGGTTTCGTCACTGTCGTCTCTGCCATCGCTTCTCTCCGTCACTCAATCTCCTCTTTTATATGCTTTGCACTTCACCTTCTCACCTGCGCAACAAGTCCTTTTTCATTGCTCTTCATCTTTTATTCCTTCTCTGTCTTCACTGTTCAGTTAAATCCAATTTCATGGCATCTACTTCTAACCCTCAGCTGGAAGAATCAGCCCCATCTACTTCCAGTGGATCCTCAATGCCCGCCTTTCTCAGATATGAACCTCCCACAAGAAAACTTGCCTTCCAAAGCGAGAAGATGTATCATGTGTTTCTGAGTTTTAGGGGATCAGATGTGAGAAAGACTCTGGTTGATCATCTCTTTGAAGCTCTCTCCGGAGCAGGACTGAATGTCTATAAAGACGATGAAAAGTTGGAAAAGGGAGAAATGATTTGGGAGAGCTTGGAAAAAGCGATCAAGAGCAGTGCCATACGCATTCCTATATTTTCCAAAGGCTATGCAGACTCAGTGTGGTGTCTCAAGGAGGCCGCTGCAATGTTGAGCACCCCTAGCTTGATTATTCCTCTGTTTTATTATGTTGATCCAACTCATGTTAGATATCCTAAAAATGAGTATAGTCCCTACAAACAATCATTTCTCAAACATTATGGCCATTTAGATCGTTATCCAAGGGAAGAGATTGATGGGTGGAAGAATGCCCTTCTACAGATCTGTTCTCGCTCAGGCTGGTCCATGGATATAACTCAAGGGTAAGTAACAAGCCTTCCTTTCTGTTTGCTTTTCGATATTTTTAATTTGTTATTTCCTGGATAATGGATTGCATAATTATTTAAATATGGCTTATATTTTTATTTTGAATTGGGATAATAAAGGGTTGTTATAAAATAAATTTATTGATATTAAGTTAGAGATATAATAGATTATAATAATAATAAAAAATTTATATTTATATTATTTTTTATTTATTAAAAAATAAAAATTGTTATATATAAATCGTATTAATTAAATTTATGATCATAATTTTGTGTTTTTCAATATTTTGATTGGGGGAGAGGGGTTTCTAAACTTATGATTTGTATATTTTTATACTTTGAATAATTTTGTATTCCATTTTTATGTTTTTAATATAGATATTCTTAAATTTTAATTTTAAAAAAGTCTCATTTATTTATATATGATTTTTATTTCTGTTTTTATCATGTTATTTAAAGTTTATATACATACATACACCCACAAACACATATATATATACACATATACACACATATATACACATATATATGCATATTTTTATACATACATATATCTATATATATACATATATATACATGTATACACATGTATACACATGTATACACTTGTATACACATATACACATATATACATACACACACATATAAACGATGCAAAGCAATTTACATAGAAGAAAGGCAATCAATAGGCTATTAAGAAAATAAAATAAATTATTACATTACAAACAACCCAAAACCACCTAGAATAAGATTGAAGCAAGATGAATAAGTGCCCACAAACAAAGTAGAAATCCCATTACAAAAGAACATGATTGAATTCTAAACTTGAGTACACATTGTAGTTGTTTGGAACACATAACATCTTCTTCATGGAGCTGTAGAATTTGAAATTTAATTTTATCCAAGTGATTATTGCTCTTCACATGTTTTTGGGAATCTTTTACAATGAGAACATAGAGAAAAAAATTGGAAAATGCTATAAGAGTAAAAATTTAGCATTTATGTTTTCTAATGAACAATATGATTTGAAAACATTGCCAAGCATTTATTTTTTCATATGTTAAGAATAATAGTTTATCTCATAGAATCTGCTAAAACATTAATTTTGAAGACCTCAATCCAAAATATCTTTTTTCCAACACAAAACATGATAAAAATAGCAAGAAGATAATTGAGTATAACATTCTTTTTTTTTTGCCCACAAAATTTCTCAAAAAATGTGTTTCAAACTTTTATTGTGCTAACCAGATGGGAATTTGACCGAATGAACCATTATACATCTCAATATGTCTCCCACAAGCAATTTGAAGTGTAAGACTTTCCAAGCTAGAATTTGTGCATTAACCTCAGCTTTAGACTTCCAAACTTGTGCACTCAATTTTTTCCATATTTTTTCTTGGAGCCTACGTTTCCATTTTTTATTCAATCTTGGATTTAAGAAAAAAGATGAAAAGAGACTCAAATAGACATTTATTAATGAAAATAAAAAAAAATGTTACTTAGACAACCACCACCAATCCTTGAAAAAATTACAATTCAAGAGACTGCAAAGCTTCATAACTAAGTGGATAGGAATTGGCGACTCAACAAAAATGACAAACCCTTTAGACATGTTGATTAACAAAAAATATTCTCAAATTTTTGCTAGGTTGCCTTATTGAGGGAATTAAAATCCCACATGTCCCCAAACTACCAAATCCCTTTATTGAATTAGTAATAAGCTTGCTTTAAAAATAAGACAATAAGGGGTTGACCTTGATATTGCACAATCTATTCTACCAAATAGATTAAGACCAAAAATTGAGACCATATTGCATTGAAGAACTATTCCAATCTAAGTATTGTTAGTTTTAGACCAGAAATGTAAATAAGAAGAAATGCAACACACCAAACAATAGAACACAGCGAAATACCTTGGGAAAACCCTCCTCCTCGAGGGAGAAAAACCCAACAAAATATATCTCTTATATATTAAAGAATATGAGCAGAAATCTGCTTACAATAACCAGGCCTTATGCAGGGCCGAACCTCTTACAATAATATATGTATATCACTCTTTCTTGAATGAATAATGGTGCCTCTTCAAAGAATCGATCTGCTTCTAAGACATGCGAATCTGCTGCTAAGTCATGTGAATCTGCTGCTAAGTGCGAATTGGAATAAGAATGAATTGATGTTCAAATGATGTGAAATCACTCTCCTTATATACAAGGTTTAGGCAGCCTCTTCTCTAGTTCGGCCTCTTAGAGAAATTAAAAAATATAAAATATAACTTGTAAGACAAGGCTGACCTGCCTTGTACAAGAATAAACCAAGGAGAAAATATCTCTCGAAGCTACCAAACACTAACACTCCCTCTTAGCTAGGGAGGTATTTTCCAGATATCTACATCATGGAGTCTCTCAACATGACGCCCACAATGGCTACACCCATTTGTGGAAAACTCAAACGTTCATCACGGAGCCTCTCAATGTGATGTCGTCATGGAGTCTCTCAACATGACGTCCACCATGGCTACTCCCATGTGTGGAAAGAAAACACATGTACAAGTGTTCATCATGGAGTCTCTCAACATGATATCGTCATGGAGTCTCTCAACATAACGTCCACCATGGCTACTCCCATGTATGGAAAGAAACACAAGTACAAGGGTTCATCACGGAGTCTCTCAACGTGATGTTGTCATGGAGTCTCTCAACATGACGTCTCATCTCAGTCTCATAGATGAACAAGGGCTCGCACCTCATATTTCTCCCTTTCAGAGAAATATACACTACAAGGGCTTGCACTTCATATTTCTCCGTCTCAAAGAAATATACACTACAAGGGCTTTCACCTCATATTTCTTCATCTCAGAGAAATATACATTACAAGGGCTTTCACCTCATATTTCTCCGTCTCAGAGAAATATACATTACAAAAAATCTTCATGATGATGTGACTCCCTCTGAAGCTCCAAGTACTTGCATCAACCGCTTGACCTCCTCGTCCAAGGTTGCCTCTGTTGGTTTGTTAGACTCCCTCTGAATGTTATTTCCTCCTCTTCGAAGAAACTAATCGCAATGACAATCTGTATAGGTTCTTCCTCTTCGAGAGATGTCTCTAGTGAAGTTATGTGCCACCAACTTAGTCCCATGGCTGCAAGCTATGTCTTCATATTTGTTCATTTCTTCAGCTTGCGTGACTTCCTCACAGGATGCATCAAACTCTTCCTCCCTTGAATTCCTTATGCAATCTCTCATCATCCTTTTGCTCCTCAGTCCGTCCTCGAAGCATTTTAGAGAGCTTAATAATAGTTCATAGAACTAAACTATCCCGAAGAGAAATACCAATGCTAGAAGCATACATGATTCACTATTCCAATGTTATTGCATGAATTAATAACTACATAAAATTCATGAACATTATTCAAGGGTACACGCATAAAATACTTATCTCTTTATTGTTGGTACACCATTGAGCTAGACCTGTAGCTGTGTCTTATCTTCACCACTTTCAGTGTCATTGAATACCTCCAGCATTGATGCCTGCATTCAGAAACTCCACCCTTGAGAGGAAAGTGCTAGGCTGGTTTTGAAAATCTGCTCTAACGACCTTGGTATTATTCCTTTTTGATCTGGTGCATCTGTCCTAAGGTTTGCTGTCCAATGCTGCAGGGCCAAATGACGATGAAAATATCCTTCCAACACCTTTAGACTCACCAAGAATAGCTCCCAAGATTGTTCAATAACATCAAACTCACTCAGCAGCATTCCAACACCCCCAAAAGGTAAGGATATAACAGTTACAAGTCTGATAATGACTGATACCAAGTTGCAGGACTAAAAAAAAAACTTTATTGCAAAGTCATGGCAGCCATGAAAACCATCAAAATCCATATCCAATCATGCATATGATACCTCCCAATGATACGGATCACTACCAGACTAACTTGACAATCTTCAAACAGCCTCTATCTACCAAGGAAGGACAAGGAACAGGTCTGTCATAAGTTATCAGTCATACCCAGGTTTGTACGACACCCCTTAAGGCATCCAAATCCTCCAAGCAACAACTCCAACAGTTATCAAAGATTTCCCATGCCCAACTCCAAGCGTTTGGAATGGAGGTATGACTCCACCTAGAAAACCATGCCAACTACAAACAATGCAACAACCCTTCACAGCTGAGACGTTCATCCACAAGGATCACAATGAAAAACGAGTTCAAATGATTTCAAACCCCTCATCACAGTAAATGACAAACTCCTCTGGAATGTTTAAACAAATCTGATCAGATTTCTTGAACCTGCTTTGATACCATGTTAGTTTTAGACTAGAAATGTAAATAAGCAGAAATGCAACACACCAAACAATAGAGAACAACGAAATACCTTGGAAAAACCCTCCTTCTCGAGTGAGAAAAACCCAGCAAAATATATCTCTTATATATTAAAGAATATGCGCAGAAATCTGCTTACAATAGTTAGGCCTTATGCAGGGCTGAACCTCTTACAATAATATATATATCACTCCTTGAACGAATAATGGTGCCTCTTCAAAGAATCGATCTGCTTCTAAGAAATGCGAATCTGCTGCTAAGTCATGCAAATCTGCTGCTAAGTGCGAATTGGAATAAGAATGAATTGATGTTCAAATGATGTGAAATCACTCTCCTTATATACAAGGTTTAGGCGGCCTCTTAGAGAAAAAAAAAAATATAAAATATAACTTGTAAGACAAGGCCGACCTGCCTTGTACAAGAATAAACCAAGGAGAAAATATCTTCCGAAGCTACCAAACACTAACAAGTATATGCCAATGTGTTGCCAAGCCTTACATGGTCTATAAAGGAAAGGAAGCTTTAGTATCAAAGAAAGGAGCCGATTTTTTTTTAATCTATCCATCTAAGAGATTGCCATTTCACTTTGAGAGTAACATGGGTAATGCAATGATGAATCATGGTTTTCCATGGCTCTTATCCAGTAACAACTCTAATTATCCATTTTGTTAACAAACATACCCTTTGAGTTTTGGGATCCATTAGGCCTAATTGACATTTAGCTTTGGGCTGGATACAATGTAACCAATAAATGGAATTAAAACTAGCATTATCATTCTAGCTAGACCATAAAAAATTGTGAATGATTTTATTTAAGTCTTCAAAGGCTTTTCTAGAAGGCATCCAACAAGAGGAGTAATACACATGCAATGCCAAAAATATGTGGTTCACCACTTGAATCCTGCTAGCTAAAGACAAAAATTTGTTCCCCCAAGTACAAAGTTTATTTTTTAGATTATTTAGAAATCAAATCCACATATTAGAAAGGGGAACACCCAACCCAAAGGGGATGTCTAGGCAATGAGAAACCTTCCCATGTTTGATTTGCTTGCAATCTTTAGAAATCCATTGATGAATTGGATTTGTTTTCACTACGGGAAATTCATTTTTGTGGTGAGCTAAATTTGAACTAGAAATAAAACAATATAGATTAAGGACATCCATCACATTGTTAGTCTCCTTTTCAGAATTTTGAAGAAAGAGCATGCTATCATCAAAAAATGAAAATTAAGCACAACCACATTACTGGGAATGAAAATACCTTTTATCATGTTCATTTGGTTGTACTTTTGTAGTAGGTAAACATGAACATTGACAACAAGAACATAGAGAAATGGTGACAAAGGACAACCTTGTCTGATCGAACATTGTAAGCAGAATGTGTTTGACAACTCTTTATTTATCATTAGTTGAGCACTGACATATTTCAATCATATTTGAAAATGCTTACATATCTTAAGACCAAAACCCAACCGTTGTAGCATCTTAAGAATAAAGCTCCAATGCATTATGCCATAAGCTTTATCAAAATCCAACTTAACCAAAAGGGCATTTTGTCCTAACTGTCGACCCCATTCAATAGTTTCCCAAGATAGGATAAGGTTACCAAGGATAAATCTCCCACCAAGGAAACTAGTTTGTTCAAGTCTAACTACCCTTTTCACCATAGGTTTAATCCTTGATGCTATGGCTTTAGCAATTCATTTAATAAGAAGTGTTAAGAAAAGTAATGGGACACCATCCAAAGATGGTGTCATCATTTTTCCCTTTCGGAAGGAGTTTGATTAGGCCTTTAGGCCCTAATGAACTTTTCTCTAGAGCCTCCAAGTATACATTGTTTGGTCGAACCCCACTAAAAGCCTATCAATCCTAGGACTTTTATTAGGGGTCACTGAAAACACAACATATTCTAAGTCTTCAATAGAAAGATCATGGTTTAAGAACTAACTATATCTAATATCCACCTTCTTGGGAATACGATCTTTAATAATATCTTCCAAAATTAATTGTGTGTGCTACCAATGTGAATCTTCTCTAAATAGCCTCTCATATTAGTTATGAAACAAATCTTTTATCTCTTTCAGACTTGTACAAACATAATTAGTTTCATCTTGAATAGCTCCAATATACTCCTTTTTATGTTTATAATTTACAAAATTGAAGAAGTATTTGGAATCTCTATTACCTTCCTTAACCTAGTGTAATATGGCCCTAATTTTAGCTCCTTGTCCCTTATAAATATCAAGTTTTTGAAGTTGGATTTCTAAAGAGGCTATAGAAGTCTGTGTTGGCGTAAAATCTAACACCTCTGGAGTGCAGTTTGTACGGACAGCTATGTACACTACGCAATGAGTGCTCTTCAAATTAGGAGGGGAAGCTCCCTCGTTGTGCTGGAATGCATGAAAAAGAAAAGTAATCTAAGTCCTATCTTTTTGTTCTCAGCTGGAAGAGGCACAAGGTTAAGAAAACCAAGAACGTTGCAGCTAAGGATTTTCTGGTTTCGCAGATCATTAACTACAACTAAGCTAACTACTTTAAATCTATCCAGTTTCCTCAAGAAAACAGAGCATGAGGAAATGGAGCAGGGTTTGACTATCGACGATAAACGAGTTTAGATTCTCTACTTGAAGGCAAGGTGGCGCATCTATCAGCTCAATCTAGACAAGTTTATTGGGCACAAAACATATTTGAGAATTTACCATGACAATCTTATGAAACCCTATGTGGCATAACACTTGATCATAATAGTAAAGACTCATAAAACAGATTTATCATCACAATCTCACGAAACCCTATGTGGCATAACACTTGATCGTAATGATAAAAGATTCACAAAACAGATTTATCTAAACTATGGGAAGAATTTACCACGCCAATCTTATGAAACCCTATGTGGCATAACACTTGATCAAAATAGTAAAGACTTCACAAAACAGATTTATCATCCCAATCGCATGAAACCCTATGTGGCATAACACTTGATCAAAATGATAAAGATTCACAAAACAAAAGAATTCACCATTACAATTGCATGAAACCCTATGTGGCATAACAATTAATCGTAATAGCGAAGACACATGAACAAATACCAAAAGAGCAATATTGAGGGCAAGGTAGGCGCAGCATATATTTCTCTCTCAAGCAAAAGTTATTACAAATGAGCAAAAGCTCTTATTTATATACATCAAGGTGTAGGTAACCCTAAAATCACCTTGAGTCCACTTTGGCTAAAATGCATGCAAGATAAATTATTAAACTCCTAATGAAGTAAACTATACGCTAACTAGAAAGCTACCATCGCTAATCACAATAACCTAAATGGACTCATGCAAGCATGCACGCCCTTATTTTACAGTTAATCGGAAACTCAACCTAACTCGGTGGTTGATAATTCCAAGGATGAGATAAGCATGTGTTAAGTCAGCAAGTAAACTTCACCGAATGAAGTTAATCGGCCGCCATGACTCAACCCTCGAAACTAACTGCAGGTTCCAACTGGCAGATCACTCCATGTCATCTCGGTCTAACACTTCGACCAAGAACTTGTCAATCTCTCTGTCTTCAGGCACTTTGATACTGTCTAAAGCAATAATCTGTCTCTTCAATTCTTTGTCGCCCTCTTTTACTGTATGCATTCTTTGATATCTTCAGCCGCTTTCTTGAAATTAACTGAAATTATTGAAATGTGATCCAACATAGACACCATAGAATCTCTATCAAGATATCACGAACAAGCTTCTGAAACTCAGTTTGTACGACCTTGAGATCAGCGTAGGTACCATTTTTACAAAGATAATGGCACAAGATCTGAGTGACTTTGGCGGCTCCGTAAATGAAGTGATCTCTGTTTCTTTTGCAACTTAACGCTTCATTGTCAGCTGCTCTGATGAAAACCTAAATTAAGACCGATTTGGCCTTGAATTCAATCTAGTTAAACTGCCTTTTGAAAAACTTAAGTTCGCTGATCGCGGAACACGCTATCTTCGACAACTTCGAAAGTTAAATGGCTCTCGGTGAGGCTAAAAATAGCTTGTCGGAGAATAATTTTTACCAAAAATTCTGAGACATGGGTTTTGTCCAGAAAATGATTCTAAGACAACCCATAACGTCAAAATTGTGAAAAAACGCCTTTTAGCCTAACATGCAAAGATTTTTCACGAACTCACAGGGTTTTAGAGCTTCTGGCAATTTTTCTGAGAAAATCTGAACATGGGTTTTGAAAATACCAATTAACAAACCCGTGATGATTAGATTTTTCAAAATACATTTTGGCCCACATGCAAAGAAATTTCGAAAGTACGTATTTTAGAATGAAGGTCATATTTATTTCTAAAAATCTTAAGAAGTATCTTGTTGCAAACGCTGGAAAATATGAGAACCTGTGATGATCGATTCAATATGTGCTGAATTTCACATTAAGAAAGTACCTAAGGTGAGAAATAGAAGAAATAAGACAGAAGATAGAAAGTTTTGCTTGTCTGCTTCTGAAAAATCTGCAAATCTCTTCTTTGAAACTTGATAAAATCTGCATGTAAAGTGAAAATAAAGTCTAGAATCGACTTCCTCTGAACAATCTGAACTCGTTGCTTCGAAGAACGCTGAAATCGGACACCTGTAGCACCTTCAGCTTGCTGGTCGCTCAAGAAGAATATGAGCTTCAGAGCAAAAGATGATGCAATAATGGACGCCATTGCTGAAATGAATAGACTTTTATTAATGAAATTCGTACAAAGCATGAAATCCTTGAAAAATGGCGCTTGGCTTCTTATTGGACCCCATCTTAGTTAACTGAAACTCAGATATGCTAAATAAGACGCCATGCTTTAGGGTTTTCCTTTCAAGTCTTCAGTTAACAATTTCATGTGACTTTGACTTCAGTTAGCAACCTATAATAAATTCGCCATCTTCAAACTTGCTTTAGATTCACAAACTTGAACTTGAGGCGTCCCTTTTGATAACTAAAGTTAGCCATAAGAAACTCGCCATATTCATGCAATAAATATGCTAAAAATTGCTAGCCTTTTGGAACTTCAGTTGGCCTTCAAGAATGCGCCAACTTCACATGCTTTAATCAATAAAATCTAAAAATAGCAACCCTTTTAGAACTAAAGTTGCCATCTCCTTGAAAAGTGCGTAGCTTCACCAATACTATGCTTCACTATTCAAACACTAAATATGGCGACCCTTTTCATGACTGTAGTTAACAACTTCAAATTCGTCATACTTCATTAAAATATGCTTCATGCTTCACAAAATAATGCTTCACCAAAATATGGCGTCCCTTTTGAACTTCAGTTGACAGTTAATGAAGCGCCATCTTCACACAAATCTCACAATTTTGACCAAATTCGCCATGCATGCATACTTCAGTTGACATTTAGTGATAAT